>CM035845.1:353528077-353988077 GCA_020510985.1 Pholidichthys leucotaenia | reverse complement strand
ACAAGAAGGCCAGGAAGAGGGTCTTTCTCCCAGGTCAGCAGGTGTTGTTACTGCTGCCCTCTTGTGACAGTAAGCTGTTGGCTTGATGGCAGGGGCCTTACGAAATTTCTAGGAAGTTGAGCTCAGTGACAAATGAACTGTATAAGCCTGATAGAAAGACAAAACACCAGTGCTTTCATATTAACTTGTTGAAGGAGTTTCAGCAGCCTGTGCATCGGCAGCAGCAGCCTGGTCATCAGCAGATGCATCATCAGCTCCTGATTTGTGCAATGGAAGTGGATGAGGAGAGAGAACAGTCCTTTCCCACAGACGTAACTGAGTTTTGTTCTTTTCATGTGTCTCATTTGCAGGATGATCAGCAGAGACAGTTAGAGGCACTAATAGATCCAGATTTGTTTCAGGAGAGACCGGGTTTCACTACTTTAGTACACCATAGAGTGCATTTAAAGAAAGAGGCTTTTCCCCGTCAGAAGTCCTATAGGATTCCTGAACAGTTGGTCCCAAAACTGAGGCAGGAGATTGATTTGATGTTGCAGCTGGGAGTGATCAAGGAGTCGGTCAGCGAATGGTGCAGTCCGATTGTGTTGGTCCCCAAAAAGGATGGTTCTTTGAGGTTCTGCATTGACTCTAGGTACCTGAATGCAGTGTCTAAGTTTGAGTCGTACCCCATGCCCCGTATTGACGAGTTGTTAGTCAAAGTGGGCAGGGCTAGGTTTATTTCCATGCTAGACCTAAGCAAGGAGTATTGGCAGGTGTCCTTGGCACCTGAAACGATGGAATTGACAGCCTTTAAAACACCTTATGGCACTTTCCAGTTCAAGGTCATGCCATTTGGCCTCCAGGGGGTACCTGCAACTTTCCAGTGACTCATGGACCAGGTATTACATGGAATGTCAGACTTTGCAGCTGCCTATCTGGATGACGTAGTCATCTATAGTCAAACCTGGAAGGATCATGTGTTACATATTCAGCAGGTCCTGCATTTAATTAAGGAGGCAGATCTGACTAATCCACGCAAGTGCCCATTTGGACAGCAGTAGGTGGAGTACCTGGGACATGTGGTTGGTCAGGGGGTCATTAGACCATGAGTGGGGAAAGTAGACGCTATTCGGGCCTATCCTGTCCCTACCACCAAAAAGAAGGTACTGTCGTTTTTGGGTCTGGTAGGGTGGTACAGTAAATTCATGCCCCATTTTGCTGAGAGTGCAGCAATCCTGACTGACCTCACTAAGGCTTCAGCACCAAATAGGGTGAAAAGGACAGAGGAGTGTGGGAGAGCCTTTGAGGATTTGAAGGGTGCAATTTCTGGGGAGAAGGTTCTCTACAGTCCGGATTTCGCCCGTCCATTTATTCTGCAAACAGATGCTTCAGGAGTTGGCATCAGAGCAGTACTTCTTCAGGAGGTGAGGGGAGAGAGACACCCACTACTGTTTTTGAGTCGTAAATTGTTGGACCGAGAGACGAGATACTCTACGGTGGAAAAAAGAATGTCTGGGCATGAAATGGGCAATAGGGTCTCTTAGGTATTATTTACTCGGACGTCATTTCACATTAGAGAAAGATCATTGGGCCTTACAATGGCTAAATAGAATGAATGACACTAACAATTGTCATACAGGGTGGTATCTGTCCCTACAGCCCTATAACTTCACGATTCAGTATATGGCAGGGAAGACCAACCTTGTGGCAGACAGCCTCTCCAGAGTACATGACTCATAGAGTACTGTACTCTCGGGGGGGGGGGGGATGTGACAACTGAGTGTCACCACTGTATGGTCTGGTAATTGAATATTATATGTGTAAAAAGATTTATATTTGCAAATGTTAACATGTATTTGATTGTAAAAATGCACATATTGTAGAATGTGTTTGACAGAATTGAATCCTTTTGTGAGATAATTGTTAATATTAATTATGTTAATTGGGTGAGGCAATTGATTAATATTGAAACCACATACCTGTGCCGGCATGCTTCCTGGTGGTATCCTGGCAAAAGACTCCTCAGGGGTTTGAGGGCCTTTTTTTTTTGTAACTTTGATTTTTATTCATTTTTCATCATACTTATTACATTCAGATCACAGTCTATATTTAGAAAAAAGGAGCTAGAGAAAGAAAGAAAAAAAAAGAAAGAAAAAAAAGGGGTGGAATAAATGTTGGAGCATCAAGTTTTTAGTTTCCATCTCTTAATTCTTCTAGTTTTTCCAGTGTCTTTGGTTATTCTTTCAATTTCTGTCTCATTCTTGCACTTTGTAGTGTGTCCATTTCCACCATTTTTTTTCATATAGTCCTTCTTGCATTCTTTGTCGATATGTTGGTTTTTCCATCAAACGTATATCCTCAACAATGTCAGTCCATTGCTCTTGGTCAGGAAGAACTTCTGATCGCCATTTTTTTGTGATTGTTTTTTTACATGCAATCAACAAGATTTTAACTAGATATCTGTCCTCAGCCTGTATTACATTGTCTCTTTTAAGATCACATAAGTACATCAGGTTACAGTTCATTGGTATATTATATCCTAATATCCTCTGTATTGTCACATGTATAGATTTCCAGAATGATGAGATTTTGCAGCATTTCCAAAACATATGTGAGTGGCCTATGTGAGGGTCATAAGCTCGCGTTGATTAAGTCCCTGCCCTTTGTACACACCGCCCGTCGCTACTACCGATTGGATGGTTTAGTGAGGTCCTCGGATCGGCCCCGCCGGGGTCGGCAACGGCCCTGGCGGAGCGCCGAGAAGACGATCAAACTTGACTGTCTAGAGGAAGTAAAAGTCGTAACAAGGTTTCCGTAGGTGAACCTGCGGAAAGATCATTAACGGTGGAGCGGAGAGTCGCCGCCCGGCCGCCGGGGCCGGAGGGGCTCCCCGCCGCCCTCCGCTATGAACCTTCGCCCACCGAGGGTCGCTTTCTCCCCTCCCCCGTGTGGGGGAGGCGGGGGGAGCGTCCCGAGGCTCTGCCCGGCCCTCCGTCCCAGTCCCTCCGCCGGGAGGGAAGGAGGAGGGCCGGCCGGCGCGGTGCCCCGGCCGCCGCCGGCCCCCGTCCGAGCCGACTCCGTCTCGGCGGTCCCTCCCGGGGGCTGACGGGTGCCCGTCGTGGAGCTGGCTGGGGGCCGGCGGTCCGGCGCGCCCGCCGCCGCGGAACTCCGACCTAAGCGCTGCGCGCGGCCTTGCCCCAGCCGTCACGCCGCGTGCCTCCAGGTACCCAACTCTCCTCCCTCCTCCGGCGGGAGCACGGGGGGTTTAATGGAGTGGCCATATGTGAGTGGCCTCCCTCATGGATCGTCACCTTATCGTGGTGAGGGGGTTTGCGTGCCCCAGTGTTCACAGGAGCTATGTTGCCCGGGGCAATTTGCCTCTGATAGGGTCTCCCAAGACAAACTGGTCCTGGGTGAAGGGCCAGACTAAGAACGATCCAACAGACTCTCATGATAAATTGTATATCAAGGATTCAGTGTACCCCGCCCGGTATGGGGTTACCGGGGCCCCACCCTGGAGCCAGGCCTGGGGGAGGGGCTCGAAGGCTAGCGTCTGGTGGCCGGGTTTCCACCCATGGGACCCGGCCGGGCTCAGCCCGAAGGAGTTACATGGGTCCGCCCTCCAGTGGGTTCACCACCTGCAGGAGGGATCATGGGGGTCCGGTGCTATGTGGGTTAGGTGGCGGTCAAAGGCGGAGACCTTGGCGGACTGATCCCAAGCTTTCTAAACTGGCTTTTGGTACGTGGAATGTCAGCTTTCTGGTGGGGAAGGAGCCTGAGCTGGTGCACGAGGTTGAGCGATACTGGCTAGATATAGTCGGCCTCACCTCAACACACAGCTTCGGTTCCGGAACCAGTCTCCTGGAGAGGGGCTGGAGCTTGGCCTTTTCTGGAGTTGCCCCAGGCGAGAGGCGACGAGCAGGGGTGGGTATTCTTGTATCGCCCCACCTTGCTGCCTCTATATTGGAGTTTTCCCCGCTGGACGAAAGGGTTGCTTCCCTGCGCCTTCGGGTTGGGAAACGGGTCCTGACCATCATTTGTGCCTATGCACCAAATGATGTTTCAGAGTACCCACCCTTTTTGGAGTCTGTGACTGGGGTGCTGGAGGGTGCTCCTCCTGGACACTCCATTGTCCTACTGGGGGACTTCAATGCGCACGTGGGCAACGACAGTGAAACCTGGAGGGGGGTGATTGGGAGGAACGGCCTGCCCGATCTGAACCTGAGTGGTGTTCAGTTATTGGACTTCTGTGCTAACCACAGTCTGTCCATAACGAACACCATGTTCAAGCATAAGGGTGTCCATATGTGCACCTGGCACCAGGACACCCTAGGTCGCAGGTCGATGATCGATTTTGTTATCGTATCATCAGACCTGCGACCGTATGTCTTGGACACCCGAGTAAAGAGAGGTGCAGAGCTGTCAACTGATCACCACCTGGTGGTGAGTTGGATCCGATGGCAGGGGAGGAAGCCATTCAGACCTGGTAGACCCAAACGTATAGTGAGGGTATGCTGGGAGCGTCTGGCTGAGGCCCCTGTCCGGGAGGTCTTCAACTCCTACCTCCGGAAGAACTTCAACCACATCCCCAGGGAGTCTGGAGACATGGAGTCTGAATGGGCCATGTTCTCCACCTCTGTTGTTGAAGCGGCGGCCCAGAGCTGCGGCCGCAAGGTGGTCGGTGCATCTCGTGGTGGCAACCCCCGAACCAAGTGGTGGACACCAGTGGTGAGGGGGGCCATTAAGCTGAAGAAGGAGTCCTATCAAGCTTGGTTGGCTTGTGGGACTCCCGAAGCAGCTGAGGTGTACCGGCAGGCCAAGCGGAGTGCAGCTCGGGTGGTTGCTGAAGCAAAAACCCGGGTATGGGAGGAGTTCGGTGAGGCCATGGAACAAGACTTTCGGTCGGCTTCAAAGAGATTCTGGCAAACTGTTCGGCGGCTCAGGAGGGGAAAGCAGCTCCCCGTCCACACTGTGTATGGTGCGGATGGGACACTGTTGACTTCAACTGGGGATATCGTCGGGCGGTGGAAGGAATACTTTGAGGATCACCTCAATCCCACTGATACGCCTTCCACAGAGGAAGCAGGGTTTGGGGACGAGGGGGATGACTCGCCTATCACAGGGGCTGAGGTCGCCAAGGTGGTTAAAAATCTCCTTGGTGGCCGGGCCCCGGGGGTGGACGAGATTCGCCCTGAGTACCTCAAGGCCCTGGATGTTGTAGGGTTGTCATGGTTGACACGCCTCTGCAACATTGCGTGGAGGTCGGGGGCAGTGCCTTTGGCATGGCAAACCGGGGTGGTGGTTCCTCTCTTCAAAAAAGGGGACCGGAGGGTGTGCTCCAACTTTAGAGGGATCACACTCCTCAGCCTCCCTGGGAAGGTCTATGCCAAGGTACTGGAGAGGAGAGTCCGGCCGTTGGTCGAACCTCGGATTCAGGAGGAGCAATGTGGTTTTCGTCCTGGCCGTGGCACATCGGACCAGCTCTTTACCCTCTCGAGAATTCTTGAGGGTTCGTGGGAGTTTGCCCAACCAGTTTACATGTGTTTTGTGGACTTGGAGAAGGCATTTGACCGCGTCCCTCGTGGATTTTTGTGGGGGGTGCTTCGGGAGTATGGGGTATCGGGCTTGTTGTTACGAGCTATTCGGTCTCTGTACGACCGTTGTGAGAGTTTGGTTCGTATTGCCAACACTCGGTCGGAGTCATTCCCAGTAAGAGTTGGACTCCGCCAGGGCTGCCCTTTGTCACCGATCCTGTTCATAATTTTTATGGACAGGATTTCTAGGCGCAGCCAGGGAATGGAGGGTGTCATGCTTGGTGACCACAGGATCTCATCTCTGTTGTTTGCAGATGATGTTGTCCTGTTGGCTTCATCCAGCAATGACCTACAGCTCTTGCTGGGACGGTTTGCCGCTGAGTGTGAAGCGGCTGGGATGAGAATCAGCACCTCCAAGTCCGAGTCCATGGTCCTCAGCCGGAAAAAGGTGGATTGTCCTCTCCGGGTTGGGGAAAGGCTCCTGCCCCAAGTGGAGGAGTTTAAGTATCTTGGGGTTTTGTTCACGAGTGAGGGGAAAATGGAGCAAGAGATCGACAGACGGATTGGAGCAGCATCTGCAGTGATGCGGACGTTGTACCGGTCTGTTGTGGTGAAGAGGGAGCTTAGTTCTAAGGCAAAGCTGTCGATTTACCAGTCAATCTACGTTCCTACTCTCACCTATGGTCACGAGCTTTGGGTAATGACCGAAAGAACGAGATTGCGGATACAAGCGGCTGAAATGAGCTTTCTCCGTAGGATTGCTGGACTCACCCTCAGAGATAGGGTGAGGAGCTCAGTCATCCGGGAGAGGCTCAGAGTAGAACCGCTGCTCCTCCACATTGAAAGGAGTCAGTTGAGGTGGTATGGGCATCTGATTAGGATGCCTCCTGGACGCCTTCCACTTGAGGTGTTTCAGGCACGTCCCACTGGGAGGAGACCCCGGGGCAGACCCAGGACTCGGTGGAGAGACTATGTCTCCCAGCTGGTCTGGGAACGCCTTGGTATCCCCTCTGAAGAGCTGGAGCAGGTGGCTGGGGAGAGGGAAGTCTGGGCTTCTCTGCTTGAACTGCTGCCTCCGCGACCCGGACCTCCGGAAAAGCGGTAGAAGATGGATGGATGGATGGATGGATGTGAGTGGCCTGCATTTTGAGCCCCACATCCCCTCCAGCATAAAGATTGGGTATTTGTATATTTTCCTTGAATCTGTGGTGTAATGAAAAAGCGAATCAGGTTTTTCCATCCAAATTCCCTCCATGTCCTTGAACTTGTTGATGTGTGTTGTGTTTTCCATATTTCCTGCCAGCTTTCTTCTGTTATGTTTAAATTGAGCTCTTTCTCCCATTTCTCCTTTATATAGTTACTTGAATGTTTGTTTGCCATAAGTTTCTGATATAGCTTTGAAATAATTCTTATTTTATTTCCTGTATATGAGCTTAAAATGAATTGTATAATCTCGCTCACATCTGTGTGGAGGTTATGTCTAATCTTCCTCATATAATAATCTCTCATCTGCAAATATCTGAAGAATTCCGATTTTTCTAGTTTAAATTTTCTTCTGATGTTTACAAAACTCCCGAAATCTTTTTTTCCGATATTGCCCCATGCTGTGATTCCCTTGTTCACCAGATTTTTGTATCCCCTATCTTGCTTTGCCGGTTCAAACTGACTGTCAAATGCTACCCATTTCAATAGTTTTATGTCTTCCTTTATGTTATACTTTTGTACTATTTTATACCACAGTTCCAAAGTAAATTTAGTGATTGAGTCTATTTCTTTGATTTGCTTATATGCATCCTTATCTCCTATTATGCTTTGTACTGGGAGTCCCTCAATTTCCTTTTCCATTTCTTTCCATTTTGCCTCATATCCTCCGTCGCACCAACATATGATATATCTTATTTGTGCTGAGTAGTAATATTCCTTTAGACTCGGTAGGCCCATGCCTCCTTTCTCCTTTGGTAACTGGAGAGTTTTATATTTCACTCTCGGCTTTTTACCTCCCCAAACAAATCTCGATATCATCCTGTCCCACTTTGAGAACTGGGCACCAGGAATCTCTGTTGGTAGAGCCTGGAAGAGGTAAAGCAGTCTAGGTTGTATGCTGATTTTGACTGTCTTAATTTTTGAGTTCAGATCCATATTTAAGATTGATCATCTATCAATATCTTTTTTATTTCTTGATCCAGCCTATCATAGTTTGCTTTATAAATTTTGCTTAGATCTTTAGGTATGTTCACTCCAAGGTATTTTATTTCTTTTTGTTTCCAGTTTAGTTTGATCTTATCAGTTATCTGGTTTAGAGGGTTATAGTGGAATGTCAGTATTTGTGTTTTTGTTATGTTTATCTTGTATCCTGATAATTTTCCAAAATTTTCTATCAAGTTCATCATTTCCATTATTGATTCATCTGGTTGTTCAAAGTAAACTATAATATCGTCTGCAAATACCCCAATCTTGTGTTCCGCTCCCTTTATTGTTACACCTTTTAATTTCTTATTTTGTCGTATCGCTTGAGCCAGTGGCTCTATGAACAGAGCAAACAAGGTGGGCGATAAGCAGCATCCCTGCCTAGTTGATCTTTGTATATTTACTTTGTCTGTTAAGCTACCGTTTATCTTGATTCTTGCCACAGGTTCTTGATACAGTGTCCTTATGCATTGTACTGATTTTTCGTTAAATCCAAAGCATTCCAGCACATTATATAGGAACTTCCAGTTAACCCTATCAAATGCTTTTTCTGCGTCTAAACTCATTATTACTGTGCTTTTCTTTTCTTTATGTATTTGATTAATTATGTGTACAGTTCTCCTGATATTGTCATGTGTTTGGCGTCCCTCTATGAAACCAGTTTGATCATCCTCTATCAATTCCATCAAGAATGTCTTTATTTGTTTACATATAATTGTTGTATATATTTTATAATCCACATTTAGTAAAGAGATTGGCCTATAGTTTCCGCATTGTTCCCTATCTTTCCCTGGCTTTAAAATAACTGAAATAATGGCTTCGTTCCATGATGGAGGTATTTTGTTGTTGTTCAACATCCAATTAAATGACTTTAGGAGCTGTGGCTTTAGTTCTTCTATAAACAGTTTATAAAACTCAGACAGGTATCCATCACTACCTGGTGATTTACCGTTTTTAAGTGACTTAATCACATCTTTAATCTCTTGTGTTGTTATTTCTGCTGTTAGCTTTTCATTTTGTTGGTTTCCTATTGATGGTAAGTCCAATGTGCATAGAAATTTTTTAATATCCTTAACATTTGTCTCTTCAGGTTGCGAGTATAGTTCTTGATAGAAATTATGGAATATTTCTTCGATGTTTTCTGGGTTAACTGTGGTTTTATTTGTGATGGGGTCTTTAATCTTATATACATTATTCACTGTTTGTTGTTTTCTTAGCCGTTTTGCCAGCAGTTTTGTGGCCTTTGGCCCCGTTTCATAATATTTTTGTTTTAAATATCTATTTTTCCTTTCAATTTCATCTATTTGTATTTCTTTTATCTTTATTTTTTCTTCCTTAATTTCTTGATATATTTTTGGGTCGTTTGTGCTTTGATGTTTATGTTCTAATTCCCTCAGTCTCTCACATCTTTGTTCATATGTTTCCAGTTTAGATTTATTTGCTTTTCCTGTTTCAGCAATTAATTTACCTCTTAACACGGCTTTTAGTGCATCCCATAGTATTGTTGGGTCCACTTCTTCATTGTCATTCTCTTGGATATACTCGTTTATGTTTACTTTTATTCTTTCTTTCATTTTCTCATCATTTAACAGTCCTACATTAAGTTTCCATGTTGTTTGTCGTTTTCTATTGTTTAAATATATTTCCATGTATATAGGATTATGATCTGATATTTCTGCCCCTCCAATCAGACAGTTTCTCACCCTGTGTCTGTCACCTTCATTCATAAGGAAGTAATCTATTCTAGAGTGTACTTTATGGACTGCTGAATAATGTGTATAGTCTTTTTCGAGTGGGTGCAGGTCCCTCCATATGTCTACCATACCCATTTCTGCCAGTGAGGTTCTTATGAACTTTGTTACATGTTTTTTTTGTCTTCTTATCACTTGTTGTGTCAACCTCATGATCCATGACAGCATTTAAGTCTCCTCCACAAATTAGGACTCCTTCACTGTGTGTTGCTATGAGATCAAACAGTTGTTGAAAAAAACCCTTGTCACTTTCTGGTGGGGCATAAATGTTCACTAATGTGATCTGCATTCCATCTATTCTTCCCTTTATTATTACATACCTGCCTTCTTTATCCTGGATTTCTTGTTCACATTCAAATTGTATTTTATTTGAAATTAGTATCATAACCCCCCTTTTAGTTCCTCCCTTAAATGAACTGTAGTAGGAGTTCTTATAGCCAAATCTCTTTAGTTTCTCATGTTCTGTCTTGTTCAAATGTGTCTCTTGCATAAATATAATTTTGGTTTTTTCCTTTTTGAATTTTCTTATTATTCTTTCCGTTTTAACAGGTGAGTTCAGACCATTCACGTTTAATGTCATTATCTTAAGATTTTTACCCATATTCATGTTTTTCCATTTTTTTAACTTGTGCTCCTAGCCCCTTTAACAACAAAACTAACACATATTTGTACAAAAACACATTAACGAACTTTGACCTCCGTACTTTGGGCCTTTTTTTTGCCCACTGGTCCCTGTTGGTGGGTGGAGGGATTGTCCTCACCGAGTGTAGGGCCCTCCCTAGACCTGTATTTACTATCCAAGTAATAGTCATTAGTCTAGAAATGTCCAACAAAAATCACTTAAACCTCTCCTAGCCATTTGTTTCTCTTTTACCTTGTCTTCTTGGCCTTCATTTCTTCTGTGTCCTTCTTAATCTTTGTTATAATCTAGGCTTTCCATTGAAAGCCTTGCAGTTTTTCCTGGGCTCGGTGCGCCACGTCTGTCTCCCGCCTCCTGCTGCTCACTCGTCTCCACTCGGGCTGTCGTGATGCGTTCAGTGCCGCCGCTGCTCCAGCCGCTTCCTCCGGTACTCTCACCACAAAGCCTCGCTCCGTCATGTCTCGCGCTGCCTCTCTGGCCGTGCTGTACGTTTTTACGCCGTCCTCACAATGAATTCTCATCTTCGTTAGCAGCGTTTGGAATCTAATTTTTTTCTCTTTCAGTATTTTTTTAATGTTGGCATATTTCTTTCGCTGCTGCACAATTTCTGTCGGGTAGTCATGGTCAAAGAATATCTGTTTGTCGCCGATTCGTATCTTTTTTTTCCACGCTTGTGTCAGGATTCTTTCCTTTACATCATATTTCAGAAAGTTTACCACAACTGACCTGGGTGTAGAGTTTGGATTCGGGTTCTGAGCCGAGGCTCTGTGCGCTCGCTGGATCTGCAGGTCTGCTTCATTGGGCAGCTCAAGCTCTTTTTTTAAGAAATGATCCATGAATTTCGTCATTGAGTTGCCTTCAATGCCCTCCGGGATCCTGAAGATGTGTATATTGCTCCGCCTGGACCTGCTCTCCAGGTCGGTTATTTTTTCCTGCATCCTCTGCGTTTGCGCCGTCAGGGTCTGCAGCTGCTCGCTTGCCTCGGTCCTCCAGTCCTCCAACTCCGATATTCGGGCCTGTGCTTCTGTCATACACGCCCGTTGAGTGCGCAGTTCCTCCATGTTTTCTGCTAGTCTGTGCTCCATTTCTCTTCGGAGGCCCATAATTTCCTCCTTCATCCCTTTTTTCAGTTCTTCCTTAAGAGCCGTTAAATCTTGCCGGAGCTGTCGCTTAAAGTCTTCCAAGTCTTTTTTTAATTCTTTACCTAAATTGGCGATGCCAGTGTTCATAGCCTTGAGTTTGGCGTCCTCCATTTTCTCTGCTGTGGTTGTCTCGTTTCCCTGGGCCTCGTGTACAGCGATTTCTCCTGCGTTGTTGAAGAGGGATTTTTCAGTTTTACCCTGCTTTTGTCCGTGTGCCCGGATTCTTCGTGTTTTCATCCCTTGGTTTATTGGTTCAGTTATGTCGAGTTGGCCATTTACCAATGATTTTTAATCCGACTAGGGAGAGCTCTCTGTTTAAGCGTTATGTCTCTCCCGTTTGAGGGCCTTTTAAAGGATACCAGCAGGAGGAAGTATAGGATGCTTGAGTAAAGGGGGAATTTAATATGTAAATAGGGGTTTGAATTATTTATTGTATTGTTTATGGTGCATTCATGGTGTTATTTATTCTGTAAATATTGTGGGGAAATTATTTTTGTATTTATGTCCTTTTTAGATATTGTTGGGTATATGTGGGAAGATGAAATGTTCATTGTCTTACCTGGGATTATGGTATGTGCCAATTAGGTTAATTATCTTGCTGAGTATCTTAACAGGTTTTTCATTTGGTTGATGTGGGGTGTCGGGTGAAGATTGTTGGAATAACCAGAAATTGCTGTTTGCAAGTCTTGGAAGCCTCCGCTCTTTCTCTGGTGCCTTGACTGCTCGGCAATCGCTCGTGACAGAGCTTCACCTGAGCGTCTCCACCTAGTGAAGTTGAGGACGGTTTTCCTCAGGAAATATTTTGGACTATTGGACTGCTCCAGCTCTTTGAGTAAACTACTGCGCGTGTTTTTCCCCGGTGTTTATCCCCTGTTGTCTGTTGAGGGCCCAGAAGGACTCTTTAAGCTCTCAAGGGAACTTTAACTGTAACTGCTTATCTGAGCGTCGTGTTAATAAATGTGTGTGGTGTTAATCAGCACGTAAATCCTCATTATTTCCCCCCTCACCGTGCACATTGGAAAAGTGCATGGGGGGCGGGGGGGGGGGGGTCATGACAGAATGACCCAACCGTCAAAAAAAGATTTAGAGGGTTACACCGACAAATACCTTTTTCTTTTTTGTATTAACATCTGCCTATCTGTTTTGGAAATATGTTGGACTTGACTGGTGTGTGGAGTTATCCTCTGTGTTTGGGTTGGGAGTGCTGCCGGGCCCTTATGGAAATAAATGGGCTCATTGCCTTGGCGAGCACGTATTCCACCCCGGAGGATGTACTTTGGTATGTGGACCTGGCAGACGCAGCTGTGCGGCGGTGCCATCAGCTTGCGGAGCATCCGGAAGGAGCTGAGAGGATAACCCGGTTGTCAGCACTGTGGTGAGAGTTCAGCGAAAGGGTGAGGAAGTCCCCTCAGAAGACCGGGCTCGCGCCAAAGGGAGGGCACCCCCAGGGATCCTGCGTCACGCCAGAGCTCGGCGCCTGTTCCTGCTTCAACTAAACCAGCTCCAGCCCCCCCGCAGATGGCGTCATCCCGCATCGAAGCGCTGGGAGAAGCCCTCCTCGTCGGCAGCAACCAAGATCATCCCAGCTGCAGTGAGGTCCACTGAGCTCTCCCCGGCTACGCCCACCTCCGTCGTCATGGAGATGGCTCCTCCACAATTCTCCAGAGAGGCCTACGTCACCGCTGACACGGAGAGGGATGACTGTCAACGGCCTGCAGCTGTTAACACCAAAGACCGGGATGACAGGCAAGCATTTTTTTCTTCTGTTCCATCTAATTGTATTGAATCTTGCCTGTTTCCCGAGGGAGAGGCCCAGTTTAAGTGGTCCGCTGGGTCCTCTGCTCCAGCTACAAATGTTAATTCATTTGGCCCCCTCTCCGTGTCTCCTCCAATTCTCCCTGAGGACCTGTCGGCCCAAGATCAGGGCCATCAGACGGTGGAGGAACCAGTGGCTTTGGAGGAGTCCTTCACGGAGTCAGCATGGAGAGGTCCTCCTGCAGCCACATCAGAGGATTTCCCACCGTTGGAGCCACTACAGGGGGAGATTAGGACTGTTGTGACCATCTCGCCTGCTGTGGAGGATGTTGCAGCAGAGTGGGAGCCAGAGATGGATCTCCTTGAGGCTGGATCCAGGTTGTCAACATCAAGTTCAAAGGAGTCCTGGACAGTGGTGGAGCTCCAGCTTAGGCAAGTTTTCTCTCTGGTTTTTCTTATGTCAGTATTGGAGAGATCTTGCCTGGCTCTGGGTGAGGAGAGTCGGGTGCAGCGTGCAGCTGCATCTGAGCTCCCCTCGCCGGGCTCCGCCACTGCCAGCGACCCTAACCCCCCTTTTTCTCTTGCTATCTCTGAGCATTCATCTAGGGTCGCCGGAGAGGGTGTGCCCTCTCCGGAGGTCGTCGTGGGTCCGGTCCGTCCAGTGGAGGAGGCCATTGCTCCTACTCCTCCTGCAGGGGTTGCCTTGGAACCGGTCCTGCTGCTTAACAACACCGTGGGTCCAGCTTCCCCACTGCCTGAGGCCGTCATGTGGGTCCCTCTGCAGGCTGCATCTCCGTGGGCGTGACAGGCTGGCTTCAGACCATCGTGGGGGCTGCGTTCCAGGATTAGCCTGACGTGGGTGCTGTGCTCCTGCATGGACCTGTCATGGAAGCCACACTCCGGTGCGGGTTCCACCAAGGGTGCAGCCTTGGCCTGGTCGGGGTCCACCGCAGGTGCTACAGAGCCTCAGCCGGAGGTCACAGCGGATGCTGCAGACCCTCAGCCAGTGGTCACCGCGGGTGCTGCAGAGCCTCAGCTGGGGGTTACCACGGGTGCAGCAAGGCTCCCGCTGGAGTCCATTGTTGGTGCAGCGGAGCCGGCCTGGTCGGGGTCCATTGTGTGTGCAGCTGGGTCCCAAGCCAGGATCACCGAGGGCGCTGTGGGTCCCCATGAGGATGCCGTGGTCCCCTTCTCCTCCGGGTCCTACGCCATGGGGGCTCCCTCCCTTCGGTCCGGTCATCCACCAGCGAGCTTTCCAGTAGGCAGGCCGCCTCCTGCCTCATCCCGTCGGCCCTGGTGGATTTACAATGCTGGCTGACCGCCTGAGGGACTGAGTCTCTGGGCCAGATGGCCCGTGTTTTCTGGCAGCCCACCAGACTGGGTTCGCCGAACTGCCTGCTGGTCCAGGGACTCTGGGCAGCCTCCCGAACCTCCACGCCTTTGGACTTGGTGGGGGGGGGGGGTTAATTGTGGTCCCTGGGCGGGGTGTGGTGTTCCCACCTTTCCTGCTCTCCCTAACTCCCCCTGGGATGCTTCTTTGGGTGTCTGGGAATCCACCCCTTAAAGTGGGGGCTCTGGCCTCTCTGTGGGTATGTGCCACGTTGTATGTATGTTTATACGTATTTCTGTGTACTCTGCTGTACCCATAGCCGCTGCTGTCTGGTCGGCAGCGGTGAGGCAGACTCTTGTGCTCACGCTGGAGTGAGCACTGTCTAGCTGTCTGCTGGTTGGACCACACCCCCTCTCTATTACTGCCAGCTGTTCCCACTCCCATATGCCATCTCCCCACTCCTCGCCCAGGTGTACCCAATTTGAGGAACCAGCAATGCATGTTCATAAGGAGCCTGCTTCCAGTCATGCATTGCTGGGTCATTGAGCTCACCTGAGCGTCTCCGCCTAGTGAAGTTGAAGACGGTTTCCCTCAGGAAATATTTTGGACTATTGGACTGCTCCAGCTTTGTGAGTAAACTACTGTGCGTGTTTTTCCCCAGTGTTTCTCCCCTGTTGTCTGTTGAGCGCCCAGACGGACTCCTTGAGCTCTCAAGAGAACTTTAACTGTAATTGCTTGTCTGAGCATCGTGTTAATAAATGTGTGTGGTGTTAATCAGCATGTAAATCCTCATTATTTCCCCCCTCGCCGTGCGCATTGGAAAAGCGCACAGGAGGGTTCACGACAGTTCCGGTAGTTGGGGACCATAGGCGGTCCAGAGTCTCTCTCGGACTGACCCACAGACTGTAGACCCGCCCCTTTCTCCTCCTCAAGTTCCTCCAAAAAATTCATCATGGCTGAGACTGGGGAAGAAGAATCACAAGCTTCCCACTCCCTCAGCACAAAACAAATGGGTGATGTCACAGAGGCTTTGTTCATTTTTTTCACACCATTTCACACCATTTTCACACCATTTTCACACTATTTTTCATTCACTGACCCCTTTAAACCCAGTAAAATAAATTGGTGTGAGAAATTCAATTCAGTGCAGGCAAAGATTTGTACTTAGTTGGAATGAAAGCTTTCCGAGACGTTAAAACGAGAAGGGACTAAGTGAACCTGTGCAGACACAGCAGAACATTACATGTAAAAACTCTCTTGCTTTCTCTTTTTAAAATACATTCCCAGATCCGCCCCACAACTGGGAGGTTAGGGGTTCAAGTCCCAGCTGCATCATACCAAAGACCAGATAACAATGGTACTTCCCACCTTCTAGCTTGGTGCTCAGCGTAATAGAATGGGGGAAGGAGACGTTGTTTGTGGCGGCGCCTTACATGGCAGCGACCCCTCTGATTCTACATGTGAGTAACATTGTAGACAGGGGAAAGGTTTTTATTTATTGATTAACTGATTTATTTGGACATCAAGACAAAAAAAATAAATAAAAAAAACAAGGAATCAAAACCAAAAAAATAAACATAACAAAAATTGTCCTTGGTCAAAAGTAGTAGGAACAAGCCAACGCTGATATAGTCCCCCCATACCCAATAAATTATAATATCATTCTAGTCATTATCATCCACAATTACATTCATTATACAATACCATAATATATAATGCATCTTATAATTAAATTATGCAATAGAAATAATACAACAATGATAGTTTATAATGACAATAATACCAACATCCAATAATTGTAATAATAATTAGTAAATACTTCTGGTATGTTTAAGATAATTATAGACAATATTATCATCATCATAATCACCATATATACTACCATATACCCCCACATGCTTACTATACCTAGGCGTTAATAAATAAACATATAATACCCATAATAATAGGTAGCCATAAAGTAGTTACAACAACAACAACAACAACAACAACAATAATAATAGTAATAATAATATAATAATAATAATAATAATAATTAATACCACCTGGCCTATATAATGCTTTAAATAATTCCATCCTAGGACAACAATCATATATACTAAATGCCTTTAATATATTTTAATAAGAATAATATCAATAATAATAGTACACAGCATTTATATTCAACAATAATTCAGCATATATATTCAACAATAACAACAATAACATTTCTTCATTAAAGACACATTGTCATATTACTGTTCTTTATGTTTATATTGCTCAAAAATCATTTTGTTATCATTTTGTTATATGTTGATTTAAATATATGGATGTTTGCACACTGCCTGTGTTTCTCCCCCAACCCATTCCACAATTCCCCCCCCCCACACACAGACAAAAACCTTTCCTAGTAGATCTTACTAGGTGCATTTTAAATTTTGCCTTCCCCTGTAAATTATATTTATCTTCTCTCTGACTAAAAAGATTTACTGTATAATAATCAACCAGATCCTGTCAGGTGACTTCATTCTGCTGTCCATGATTGGCTGGATGGACTGAAGGACAACAGAGATGCTTCTTCTGGTTTGCTCATTCCTGTTTGTTGCTTTGAATTTAATTGGATGAGTGAACATTTTCCAAAACTTATCCTGTTTATTTTTTATTAACTTGTGAGGTTTTTCTTAGCTTTAAATAATTTATCAGGGTTAAACTGACACCTAGCCTGATGAGCCCTTACAGAGGGTTCAGCCTGTGTGTCCTATATGTATACACTTAGAAAAAAAACTCAGTCCTTTTAAGGTATAATTAAAATGGATTTAAAGAAATCTACGATTAACGTGCAGTTAATCATGCGTTAACTGTGGGAAAATGATTAATCATGATTAAATATAATAGACTGACAGCACTAATATGCAATGATATAATTAAGTGCTAAATGGCTCCTATAACAACGCCTGCTAGTTTGCTTAATTTAACTGCTACAAAACTCCTAATGCCTTAGTAAAAACCACCCAGAACATTGACTTTTAAAGCCTTTTCGTCAGATATTCTTAAAACATCATTCTACAACCTTCTGAGGCAACAGCTCAAGATTTTACTGTCATCAACAAAATATACAGTATGCCTTTCCCTCTTTTTTAAACAAACAATAACAGGTCAAGGGCCACTCTGGGTTTGACCACATGATCTGTTATCAGCACTCTGTCTTAATGTACCGATGCTCTGAACAGCTGTCTCTGAGTCAGCGAGTGCTGCGCAGGTCTTGGTAATCATGAGGACACCACGGTGGTGACATAGCATTTGCCCTGCATTGGTACAGATGAAGTATGGTCTATCGGTGTCTGCAGGCTCAACCACACTGCTGGTTTCCACAGACCATCTTCCTGCTGATAACGGATGTTGCTTCCTCCCAGCAGTTATGGAAGTTCCTTTCTGTCATAATACAGCTTGTGACAGGCTGAGCACCACTTTCTGCTGGTGACTCAAGGTTTCAGGAGTTAGTGGTCAGGAGCACTGATCGCAGTCATCACTGACAAGAAGCTGAGCAGGCAATCAGAATCTACCAAGTCAACACTGGAGTTCTGGTGGTCTAGCAGAGACAGGTAAGTCCTGACTGGCTAAGCATGTTTGTCCATTCCTTCACTCAGGGCATATTCCTGCAGTGGTTTTCTGGATACCATGTCTACCCCAGGATATCTTTCCTTGCCCTCTCAATGTCTTAATGCTACAGTTGAAGGAAGATTCTTTGCTGGTGAGCAGGGCACTGAAGATCTTTTTTTTTTTTAATAAACGCAAGGGTCTTATGGGCTGACCCAACAATGACTTTTCACTGAATAAGGAGCAGTGTGAAACTAACCTAACCAGACCAGTGTATGTAGATGATGGAACAGCATGAACTTTGGTGAAGACTGTTGGGGGTGAAAATGCCATAAACTTGGTTTGTGACATCAACTGGTCACTACACAAAGAACAGGAAGTGCCACTAGATCTGCTCACTGCGTTAGCTCACTTTTATAACAGCCCCCAACAGCACACATGGGCCCGACGTACCAAGTTTACATCAGAAATACATCTTACAGAGGTTGGAAACTTTCTGATGTTGGCCTGAACGTGCAGGGGCTTTACATTAACACCCGCCCAACCCGCCACTAGTGGGTGGATTTCACTGGTGGCGGGTAAGGCAGCCACTCGAGTTAAGGTTTTCTCAAGCAACATCTAAATCTGAGTAATAAGCCTAACGCAGTGTGAGACTACAAAACCACAACTTACATTGCACTATCTGCACACACACAGTGTATTGTCATTGGTCCAACTATCGCCATGGGTGTGCTCTGGCTCAGCTTCCAGCACGGTACACAGGACTGCTCCAGGGCAGGCTGGAGGAGAAACCATGGATGTTGTGCTCCGCAGGTTGGTTCATTTTGTGGCCAGAAACAGCGACAACCGACAGCAGGCCTGGCAGCAGAACACACCTGTCCCCGCTCTGAGCGATCAGATCACCAGGGAAATTCAAATTCAAATTCAAATTCAGATGTTTATTTCAAACTCAGGGTTCATATTAAATGCAGAACTAAAATGAGTAGAAAATAAATAATAAATAAATAAAAGTATATACAGTTCAGCAGACACTCGGCGCTCTTGTAACAACCAATAACATACAATATTGTACTCAGTATAAAATGGAACGCCACCACTTCCAAATGCTGGAGTGAAGTGTGAGTGACGAGTTGACAATTGCTGATATAAGATGATTGTTACATGCCAGCATCCTTCTCATAAAACTGTTAAACATTCTTTCATATCAACTCGCCAAAAGATGGAAATGTTTCACGGACACAAACATCTTGCTTGCACTCGACCTTCGTGGTATATCTAATAACCTTCTTAGAGAGTTATTATATGCAATGCGGATTTTGTTCATAACAGCAACATTGCTATTAAACCATAAAGGCGAGCAGTACATTGAGGCACAGAAGGTCTTGAACAACATACATTTGACATCAGGAGAACATCTATGGAAATTTCGCAACAATAAATTTGTTTGAGCATAGAGTTTCCTGAGTTGCCTGTTACAATCAACATTGGTCTTATCAGATTCAATCCACACACCTAGGTATTTGACTTTTTCAACAAAGGTCAAGCTATTACCACAAAGTGGCATAACAGGATTCGACGTATTGACACCCTTTGGTTTGAAAGCCATACACATAGATTTAGTACAGTTGAACAAGATGTCATTTTTTTCACCAAATTTTTCACATACCGAAAGGAGATGTTGCATCGCTGCAGTAGACAAACTTAACAAACAGAGATCATCAGCATAGAAAATGTGATTTAACAATGCACCGTTAAAGGAGCCGCCCACATTAGTATTGTTCAACAGTACACTGAGATCATCAACATAGACATTAAACAACAAGGGTGACAGTATACCACCTTGTTTTAACACCGTTGGTCACATGAAATTGGATGAGGTGACATTGCCCCATCTAACAACCTAGACTGCCTTCTGTACCAGTTATAACGGGATGCTAACCATGTAAATAGGGATACCTCGATCGATTCAGTTTTCTAAACAAACACCAGTGGTTAATCCTGTCAAAAGCTTTGCTAGCGTCTAGGATACGTAGCATAGACACTAGTGGATTGGCTTCTGAAGTAGTCAACAAATTCATGGAGTAGGTAAACAGCCTTGTCAGTTGAAAGAGCTGACTTGAAACCAAACTGATTTTCGTTGTCCACAGATGATCCTCAATTCTGTTCAGGATTAAACCCTCTAACAGTTTAGATATAACATTTGCAATAGCTATAGGTCTGTAGTTGTTCATATCAGAAAGACTGGCACACTTGTTTTTCACCAAGGGAATATTAACAGAGTCCATCAACATATCTGGCATGTAACCTATGACCTAACATACAGTTAAAGCACAATGACATTAGAATACTCAATTGAAATCAGCATTGATGAGGCATTCACTGGTGAGACAGTCAGGGCCAGCAGCTTTGGCTTTCTTGAGAACTTTGATCAGTGAAGCAACTCAACAGGAGTAACAACAGAATATCGGAGGCATCAAACATGTCGTTATATAGGCAAATATCGTGCATAAC
Source organism: Pholidichthys leucotaenia (assembly GCA_020510985.1). Classification (NCBI taxonomy): domain Eukaryota; kingdom Metazoa; phylum Chordata; class Actinopteri; order Cichliformes; family Pholidichthyidae; genus Pholidichthys; species Pholidichthys leucotaenia. The sequence goes on along the minus strand of CM035845.1, from coordinate 353,967,672 downwards.
AGAATCCTTCATTGAAACATTCTTGACTGAGGTTGAAAAATAGCTTCATATTGACATTTCCACTTTTCAGCAATATTAACATTACCAGTCACACCATCAATAGTGTTTGATCTAACAGACCGGTGGGAGCTCATAGCCTTCATTTGTTTCCAGAATTCTACCATGTTCAGTTCACTCGTGACTAGCTAGCTGGTCACATTTGATGTTTCTTCATTGCGCCTACATGCTCGTAGAGCATATTTGAACCTAGCCCTACAACTTTTCATGTTATCAAATATTGGACCAGAACGTGGTTTGCTATTACTCCTCCACTACAAAAAAGCATCCCGAGCAGCTGTGTGAGCCTCGCTAACAACATCATTCCAGCCTGGGACGTTATATTTGGTGGCCACACTGTGACTAGGAATGCATTCACTCACACAATAATTTAAAGCATCAACAATATCACTGTAGAACCTGTCGATATCATCCCTGTGTGGCCGCACATTTACGGTCGTGACACCTGATGGCGTCCGTAGGAGCACGGATGTTACAGAGTTTCCTACGAGTAAGTTTCTTATATCTGGACAGGTCTGATGCTGTGGCATCACGCCATTTGTATGTCCTACTGCCCGTTGTGGCTGAGGGAGCTCTGCGGGGGCCACTTACAGCACTAGATACCTCAATATCCATAGATAAAGGTACATGATCGGAACTCACATAAGCATACAGAACTTTGATATTGGACACATTATCATGGCCTGAGGATGTAGTCACACAGTGATCAAGCCATGATATAGAGCCATGAGCCATGCTAACATGAGTAAAGGTATCACCTGGTAAGATAATCCTGTCCGAGATGTGTAAAGAGTAACTCTCACAAAAAGACACCAGTTCATTTCCAAAACAACTTGAACGTGCTGTTCAAAAAAATTCCACAGATCCTTTGTTGTTCCAACTTGAATAGTTAATAAACTGCCCTCTCCCCCCACATCAGCTCCTACCTCTGTGGTTAAATATGATTACTTTTAGCGCAAGAATCTCCCGTTTACTGTACAGTATGACAGAGAAAAAAAGTGACTGAACTTTATGTTGCTGAAAAGAGCAAGTGAAGCTTCTTCTGAGGTGAACTTTATTTTATCTGATTATCTATGATACTGACCCAGGAGCTATGTTGCCCGGGGCAATTTGCCTCTGGAAGGTTCATCCAAGACAAACTGGTCCCTGGGTGAAGGGCCAGACTAAGATGACCCAACAGACTCTCATGATAAATACTAGAACAAAGATTCAGTGTTACCCCGCCCGTATGGGGTTACCGGGGCCCCACCCTGGAGCCAGGCCTGGAGGAGGGGCTTGATGGCTAGCGTCTGGTGGTCGGGTTTCCGCCCATGGGACCCGTCCGGGTTCAGCCCGAAGGAGTTACATGGGTCCGCCCTCCAGTGGGCTTACCACCTGCAGGAGGGATCATGAGGGTCTGGTGTTATGTCGATCAGGTGGCATTCAAAGGCGGAGACCTTGGTGGACTGATCCCCAAGCTTCTAAACTGGCTTTTGGTATGTGGAATGTCACCTCTCTGTGGGGAAGGAGCCTGAGCTGGTGCATGAGGTTGAGAGATACTGTCTAGATATAGTCGGCTTCACCTCAACACACAGCTCTGGTTCCGGAACCAGTCTCCTGGAGAGGGACTGGAGCTTGGCCTACTCTGGAGTTGCCCTGGGCGAGAGGTGTAGGTGTTCTTGTATCCCCCCGCCTTGGTGCCTCTATATTGGAGTTTTCCTCGGTGGATGAAAGGGTTGTTTCCCTGCGCCTTGGGTTGGGAAACGGGTCCTGACCATCATCTGTGCCTATGCACCAAATGATGTTTCAGAGTACCCACCCTTTTTGGAATCTCTGACTGGGGTGCTGGAGGGTGCTTTTCTTGGAGACTCCATTGTCCTACTGGGGGATTTCAATGAGCATGTGGGCAACGACAGTGAAACCTGGAAGGGGGTGATTGGGAAGAACGACCTGCCCAATCTGAACACGAGTGGTGTTCAGTTATTGGACTTCTGTGCTAACCACAGTTTGTCCATAACAAACACCATGTTCAAGCATAAGGGTGTCCATATGTGCACCTGGCACCAGGACACCCTAGGTTGCAGAACGATGATCGATTTTTTTATCATGTCATCAGACCTGCAACGGTATGTCTTGGACACTCGGGTAAAGAGAGGTGCAGAGCTGTCAACTGATCACCACCTGGTGGTGAGTTGGATCCAATGGCAGGGGAGGATGCCATTCAGACCTGGTAGACCCAAACGTATAGAGAGGGTGTGCTTGGAACTTCTGGCTGAGGCCCCTGTCCGGGAGGTCTTCAACTCCCACCTCCGGAAGAACTTCAATCACATTCCGAGGGAGTCTGGAGACATGGAGTCTGAATGGGCCATGTTCTCCACCTCTATTGTTGAAGCGGCGGCTCAGAGCTGCGGCTGCAAGGTTGCCGGGGCATCTCGTGATGGCAACCCCCGAACCAAGTGGTGGACACCAGTGGTGAGGGGGGCCATTAAGCTGGAGAAGGACTTCTATCAAGCTTGGTGTGCTTGTGGGACTCCCGAAGCAGCTGAGGTGCACCGGCAGGCCAAGCAGAGTGCAGCTCGGGTGCAGCTTGTTCCATGGCTCAGACCATGGAACAAGACACGTGGTCGGCCTCGAAGAGATTCTGGCAAACTGTCCGGCGGCTCAGGAGGGGGAAGTAGCTCCCTGTCCACATTGTGTATAGTGCAGATGGTGCGCTGTTGACTTCGACTGGGGTTATCGTCGGGTGGTGGAAGGAAGACTTCGAGGATCTCCTCAATCCCACTGATATGCCTTCCACAGAGGAAGCAGGGATTGTGAATGAGGGGGATGACTCGCCTATCACAGGGGCTGAGGTTGCCAGGGTGGTTAAAAATCTCTTTGGTGGCCGGGCCCTGGGGGTGGATGAGATTCGCGGATGAGAGTACCTCAAGGCCCTGGATGTTGTAGGGCTGTCATGGCTATGCAACATTGCGTGTAGATCGGGGACAGTGTCTTTGGCATGGCAAACCGGGGTGGTGGTTCCTCTCTTCAAAAAAGGGGACCGGAGGGTGTGCTCCAACTTTAGAGGGATCACACTCCTCAGCCTCCCTGGGAAGGTCTATGCCAAGGTACTGGAGAGGAGAGTCCGGCCGTTGGTCGAACCTCGGATTCAGGAGGAGCAATGTGGTTTTCGTCCTGGCCGTGGCACATCGGACCAGCTCTTTACCCTCTCGAGAATTCTTGAGGGTTCGTGGGAGTTTGCCCAACCAGTTTACATGTGTTTTGTGGACTTGGAGAAGGCGTTTGACCGCGTCCCTCATGTTTTTTTGTTGGAGGTGCTTTGGGAGTATGGGGTGTCGGGCTTGTTGTTACAACCTATTTGGTCTCTGTACGACCGTTGTGAGAGTTTGGTTCGTATTGCCAACACTCAGTTGGACTTATTCCCAGTGAGAGCTGGACTCCACCAGGGCTGTCCTTTGTCACCGATACTGTTCATAATTTTTATGGACAGGATTTCTAGGCACAGCTAGGGAATGGAGGGTGTCATGCTTGGTGACCACAGGATCTCATCTCTGTTGTTTGCAGATGTTGTTGTCCTGTTGGCTTCATCCAGCAATGACCTACAGGTCTTACTGGGACGGTTTGCTCCTGAGTGTGAAGCGGCTGGGATGAGAATCAGCACCTCCAAGTCCGAGTCCATGGTCCTCAGTCGGAAAAAGGTGGATTGTCCTCTCTGGGTTGGGGACAGACTCCTGCCCCAAGTGGAGGAGTTTCAGTATCTTGGGGTCTTGTTCACGAGTGAGGGGAGAATGGAGCGAGAGATTGACTGATGGATTGGAGCAGCATCTGCAGTGATGCGGACGTTGTACCGGTCTGTTGTGGTGAAGAGGGAGCTTAGTTCTAAGGCAAAGCTGTCGATTTATCAGTCAATCTACGTTCCTACTCTCACCTATGGTCACGAGCTTTGGGTAATGACCGAAAGAACAAGATCGCGGATTCAAGCGGCTGAAATGAACTTTCTCCATAGGATTGCTGGACTCACCCTCAGAGATAGGGTGAGGAGCTCAGTCATCCGGGAGAGACTCAGAGTAGAACCGCTGCTCCTCCACATTGAAAGGAGTCAGTTGAGGTGGTATGGGCATCTGATTAGGATGCCTCCTGGACGCCTCCCACTTGAGGTGTTTCGGGCATGTCCCACTGGGAGGAGACCCCAGGGCAGACCCAGGACTTGCTGGAGAGACTATGTCTCCCAGCTGGTCTGGGAATGCCTTGGTATCCTTTCTGAAGAGCTGGAGCAGGTGGCTGGGGAGAGGGAAGTCTGGGCTTCTCTGGTTGAACTACTGCTTCTGCGATCTGGACCTCTTTAAAAGCGGTAGAAGATGGATGGATGGATGGACTGAATCTGTGATAGGCAACTTTTTCATGAAAGTAAAACCTCTAATTATGTATTTTTTATGTGCTGGACCAGGGGTGTCAAACATGCGGCCAATGGTGCCAAAAACGGCCCGCCAGTGGTCCAAGCTTTTCTCTAAATTTACAGCTTTTTTCCTCAGAAATTTATGACTTTTTCTACTGATTAGTATTGTTTATGCCAATTTGAGACATTTCTCTTTCTTCTTTTTTTCAGGTGAAAACAGGTAGTGTCAATGTAGATTAAATCCATCAGCAACTACTAATGACCTCATGCAGCCCTGGATGGCTGTCCCAGTTCATAGGGGTCCTTTTCAACCCCCATCAAGGGCCAAGGGGAAGGGCAGGGATACAGATGAGAAATGTAACAGACCCCAAATCTACCTCTACTTCATTCCCATATTGCAAATATTTTTCTACACTGATTTACAGTATTTACTGCTATTAATAAATCAACAGTGTTTCACTTGTTATTTTTATGTATCTATAAGTGTTCTTTACATTTTAAATGATTGTAAATTTAGTTCAAGTAAATTTTAGCATGCAATACTCAATTTGATCATATTAAACATAATTTTCCAATCACAAAATTGTGGCTAGTGAAAAGGCTGAGTGGCTAGTGACTTTGGAAAATCACTAGCCACAGTGGCTGGTGAGTAAAAAAGTTCATGTCCAGCCCTGCTGATGTGTGCGTGCTGTTAGTTCCTCCACAGGTAGTTCACGTTTCTCTTCGTCTGAAGAAAGGAAACAAAAGTGGAGACACCCATCAGTCGCTAGTTAACTAGCTAGCTAGAAGGCTACTCAACTAAAGAGGCCAGACTGAAGGAAACGTGAGTATATAAGGGATAAGGACCAGTACTTCTATAGCGCTTTTCTATCTCAAAGTCCACTCAAAGCACTTCACTAGTACTAACTCTCTATTCTAAGGGCCTGTAGGAGACAGATATCTAGGGACAATTTAGAACAACCAATTAACCTAACATGCATGTCTTTGGATATACCATCAATGACGACTGGTGGACAATAGCCTCCTCCTGGACCCAACCCTGAGGAAAACGTCCACGGATGAAGCCTAAATGGTGTCAGGCATGGCGTTAGCTGATACTGTAGGGGGTGCTGGATCAGGAAACGCTAACACACGGAGGTTAATCTACTAAATCAGTTTTTCTCTCAGAACATGAAGCATTCTCCCTGATTTCATCCCCACAAATGTCAGAATCAGAATCAGAATCAGAATCAGAATCAGGTTTATTGCCATTGTTCATGTAGTACACAAACTAGGAATTTGTCTCGGTACAATGCTGCAACATTAAACATGATAAGATAAGAGAAATAAACTATACATGTAATAAAGTGTAGGATAAGATTAAGTGATACTGGTCAACAGTTAAAATATATATTAGCCAGCAGCAGATACTGTGGAGAACTATATAGTGCAGTCGGTAATGCAGGAAGAAAACAGTGATGATTGACATGAGTCTGGTTGAGCTGCTGTACATGGTGCACGAGAGTCAATAAGTCACTTAGTGTTCAGCAGTCTGATGGCAGAGGGGAAGAAGCTGTTCATGTGACGGGAGGTTTTAGTCTGGATGGACCGAAGTCTTCTACCAGAGGGGAGGGGGGCAAACAGTACGTGACCAGGGTGTGAGGGATCGGCTATGATCCGGCCAGCACGCCTCCGGGTCCTGGAGATGTACAGATCCTGGAGAGATGGGAGCTTGCAGCCGATCACCTTCTCAGCAGTGCGCACGACGCGCTGCAGCCTTAGTCTGTCCCTGGCAGTGGCTCCTGCGTACCACACGGTTATGGAGGTGGTGAGGATGGACTCGATGATGGCTGTGTAGAACTGCACTAATATCTTGGTGGGTAGCTTGAGCTTCCTCAGCTGCCGCAGGAAGAACATTCTCTGCTGGGCTTTTTTGATGAGTGAGCTGATGGTCAGCTCCCATTTGAGGTCCCTGGTGATGGTAGTGCCTAGGAAGCGGAAGGAATCAGCAGTGGTGATGGGAGAGCCTGAGAGGGTGAGGGGGGGCAGAGGAGTAGTGACTTTCCTGAAGTCTACAATCATCTCCACTGTCTTCAAATGTCTCCACTGGCCTCGTGCTAATTCTCAGAGGTTGTGTTTTTTGGTGTTTCCAGGGTGACGTTTTGTAAACCAACACCAGCTGTGTGTCTGTTGTGTGTTTATTTTGTGTGTAGCTGTGGGTCTGTTCCAGCTCCAGTGTGCTCCACTTTGTTTCTGACCTTTGAACCTTTGATCAGAACAAACATGGCGTCCATCAGCAGACAAATGAAGCGTCTCTACATCTTCTTCTTCATCGCCGTCTCCATCCCAGAATGCACTGGGACACCCACAGGTCAGTTATACCACTAACTTAATGATCATCATCATTATTGTTTTAATTTAACTGGTTAAAGATGAAAACAGAAGTGGAGAAACTAAACAGAGAGAAATGTCAAAGTGGAACACATCACTGGCTCTTTTTCCGTCGTGGTTTACAGGCTTTATAAAGTTTTAGATTTGAATTAAAAATCAGGCAGATAAAAAAGACATGTATTTACTCACAAATAAACTTGCAAATTTTTAAATAATAATAATAACAATGTATTGCATTTATATAGCACCTTTCAAGATTCCTAAAGTGCTTTACAATGAGCAATACACACAAATCTACTTTAAAAAGGCAAATTTACCAGAACACTTTTGATGTTATTGGCATGTTGGAGAAACAGGAGAGTTAAGAAATAATAAAAAGTCAAAATGTCTAAACATTTCCTGTAAAAAAAAAAAAAAAAAAAAAATCCAATCTACAAGAAAACAATTTCTTCATCATAACAATATTTTGTTAGATTTTCAATCAGGATTTAGAAAACAGCACAGTACTACTACTGCAGCTCCAAAAGTAACCAATGACTTAATTGACTCTCTTGAAGGTAAACATCATTGTGCAGCCCTCTCTATAGACCTCGCCAAAGCTTTTGATACGGGGGACCATACACTGCTGAAACAAAGACTTCTCAATACTGGACTTTCTCCACATGTTGTCAGCTGGTTTGATAACTACCTTTCACAAAGATCTCAGTGTGTGCAAGCAGATGGCCTTACCTTCGCTTCGCTTGCTGTAACCAAGGGTGTCCCTCAGGGGCCAGTCTTAGGGCCACTTCTCTTTGTTATTTACATCAACAACATTGCCCACAATGTCCCCATGCCCATTTCCCCTTTTATGCTGATGACACTGTTGTATACAACCTCAGCACCCACTCCAAACCTCGCTTTCTCTAATTTGCAAACAGATTCTAATACTTTACAGAAAAAGTTTTATGATTTGAAGCTTGTTAAATGACTCTCTCTTTTGTTTATCATGGTGCACAAAGGCAGTGGTCCCCAACCTTTCTTGCGCCACGGACCGGTTCAATGTCAGGCAATATTTTCAGGGACCGGCCTTCAAGGTGTGGCGGATAAATACGACAAAAGAACATGATACGACCAGCATAAAAACTATGGTATTTTCTAAATATAATAATAAACGTGAATCCACTGTGTACTCCTTTGCAACTTTATTAGCAGCGTCCTCTTAACATCACGACAACAACAACATAACATGAGTAACATCCTCTCTGCCCACAACGCTCTCTGGTCGCTATGGTAATGTTTAAACATGCCTTCAAAATAAGATACACCACAAACACAAATATAAAGTGCATGAAAAATACAACTCACCACAACGCTGAATCAGGGGGAGCCCTGAGCTTGTTTCTCTGCAACGAGACCGTCCCATCTAGGGGTAATGGGAGACAATGACACCCGAAGTGTGTCGCTTATGTCCAGTCTACTTCGTAATTTTGTTTTGGTTGCTGTCACTGCAGAAAACCCCGCTTCACACAGATAGGATGTTGGAAATAACAACAGGGTTTTCAGTGCTGTTGTGGCGATGTCAAGGTATTCAGGCATGACTTTAATCCAGAACACTGGCAGAGCTGTTGTCTCGAATGTACTTTTAAGGCCACCGTCATTTGTGATTATTATGTCACTATGTCATTATGATCATTATGTCATTTGCGATCTCCAGCAGTTGATCTTCTTCTTGCACAGACATGTTGGATTCACCTGGTTTGTTGAGAAATGGGTCGCACATCCATTCTTTGGCAGTTCGTGGATCTTTTGTGGTTGGGAAGTAACGCTCCAACTCTTTTAAAAGCAAAGACAGGTGATCGTGCACCAGCTGGGAGAATGAAGGCTTGGGCTCAGTCTCTTCCAAAATCCCCGCTAATGTTTGAAACATGTCAAATATACCTCCATTCACGCGCCGTCTCCACAAACCCAAATTGGCTTTAAATGCAGCTACTTTATCTGCCAGCTTGAAGACAGTTGTCATTTTCCCCTGAAGCGACAGATTGAGTTCATTGAGCAGGCTGAATATGCCGCACAAATAAGCGAGTTCTGCAACCCATTCCTCGTCACTGAAATGTGCTGCCAGCGGTGACTTTTTTCTGAGCGAAATCTCTGCAGCAGCTCTCGTAATTCAAACACTCTGGCCAGCGATCTCCCCCGGGATAACCAAAATATGCTAATAATACAAGTAAATACCTCCTAATTTCATTATTTGGTTAAAAAAATATTTAAAAAATGCACATATTTATTTACCTTCCATCAGGCGCGTCAGGGAGCCCTTTGGGTCCTTCGCTTCCTGGCAGCTCGGGCACTCGGCAGCTCGGGTGTTTCACACACATACACATCCACACTTCATTCATTCCCATTAACATGTTTTAGGGTTTTGTTCAATAAAATGCATGAAACCACTCCTGCTTGTGGGTTTTTCATTCACTGAGTGGCTCCCGGCCACTTAGTGCAGACATAAATGTCTGTCGTGTAACAACGGCCTTTAATTTTAGCGGTAACATATCACGTCACCGAGACAAGCATTTTGACGTGCGTCAAGAGTGAGCCGTAGACCGATGTGATGGAGAGAATCCGGTAATTTTTTTAAAAATAAACATCGTTCAGACTCAGATAATAAATAAAACGGGCGTAATGTAAGTTATTTACTTTTTCTGTGTGGCCCGGTACCAAATAACCCACGGACCAGCACCGGTCGGGACCACTGCACTAAGCTTCATTAGAATTTTAAAGCCCGTACTCACCGTTTCCTTTTATATAGCCATGTTGGTTGGTCTGATTTGTTCCGATGTCAATGTAAACATTGGCTCATTTTTATCTATAAATGTATTTTAGTTCTGCTCCCATCTTATCTACAGGTCTTTATTACTCAAAAAGCAAGTTCATATGGTCTTAGGTCACAGGATTTGTTTTCATTGTCTGTTCCATCAGTCAGAATTGAAAGTGGAAAAAATGGTTTGAAGTTTGTTGCTCCTTGTGACAGACACACTGACACAGACAGAGATTTTGTACGTTTATAGATAGATTTATAGATAGATGCTCATTAGTATGTAATGTCCCTTTCAAATAAACATTAAGCTTAAACTTTTTTCTCTTAAATTTGTGATTTCTTTCCTGTTAATTTTCCATCTTTTTTCAAATTGGTGACTTTGCTCTTATAACATTGCAGCTTTTTTCTCAAAAAATTACATATTTTTGGCTCATAAATTTGCAATCTTTTCCAGTAAAGTTTTCAACTTGAATTTTTGAAATTCAAATTTAAAATTCTCTCATTAATTTGCAACATTTTCTTGTCAATTTGCAACTTTTTTTGTAGATTTGTGACTTTTTTCTCCTAAATTTGATACTTTTTTCTTCTAGTTTATTTGGCATTCCGACCCTTTTGACCCCAGAAGTATAGCCAAAGGCACTAGTCCCACAGTCGGCCTGTGCACCAAGTTTGGTGGCCGTAGCACACCGACCGCTCCACCCACATGACTCATGACCGCGTGGCTGATGAATCTTCAGAAAAACACCCAAATTTCCTTTCATGTTCAGCAGTGAAAATCTTCTCAATTAGCTTCTCATGTCAGTGATAAACAGCCAAACTACTACGCTACACAATCATTTTTCTTGTATTTTTCCCTGAAGGTGAAGTCTTTGTGGACAAACCCGAGGCTAATGTGTTCCTACATCGGCGCCGGCGGGCCAACTTCCTGCTGGAGGAGTTGAGACAAGGAAATCTGGAGCGAGAATGTAACGAGGAAAAATGTTCCTATGAGGAGGCCAAAGAAATCTTCGCTCTGCCCCAGCAGCTGGTCAGTCCACTCACATGCACTTAGTGCTTCATCAAATGCGCTGAAAGGACAGGAAGTACGGAAGTTTGAAGTCTTCAATCAACCGTACCTCCTGTCCTTTGTTATTAAAAAGTTTTCTTGTGTAAGCACCACAGACCCCAGAGAGAATGTTAGCCTGTTAATGTTAGCTAGCTGAGCAGTGTAAAAACATTACCATAGCATGGAGAGCTAGGTAGCTGCATGCTAATCATTTTGCTGTTGTTACTGGGAACTAGATCGTTTCTTTTATTAACATGACCCTCTTCTGTTGATGAAGCCTCAGAATCTGTTAATGGACCTGACATCAGCACTTCCTGTAGTTATGGCTCCTGTGTGTTTTTCTGATTTTTCTCCAAAGTTGAAGTTTGTCACGACTGTTGGAGCAGCCGAGAGCTGCACACATCCTTCTAGATTTCCTTTACATTTTTGTCAACTGTAATGTTAATTAAAAAGAAATTTCAAAAGGAATTAAAGTTAGAATCAGTGATGAAAGGGACAGCAACGCCGGCATGCTTAAATCCTTCAGGGAAATGATCGTCGGTGTGATATATAGGCAAATAAGGCACATGACTTCCTGTTGCCAGTATGAACAGTACATCAAACCATACATCAGTATGAACAGTGCGTCTACCCAGGGGTGTAAATCCCGGGGGGAATGCAAGGGTCATGTCATCCCCTTCCAAAAAGCTGTCCCCCCAAAAAATCACATTGTAAACACAAACATGTTTTTTTGAACAGCATAGTAATGTTCGTTGAAGACAAAATACAAGTGGTGCGACTTAAAAACGCATTGTTTGACATTTATAACTATTGAAAGATTAGACCCCCCCCCCCCATCCTTACAGTGGTTTAGTCCAATCTGTTTCTCCCCTGTGGGTGGGGCTGTTGCGGCTCCTTACACACACGCTGACAGAGAGGCAGAGAGCGGTAAGTATGTGCGTTGAAAGCTTAATGAGTGAATGTTTAATAAATTATTTATCAGTCCATGTTTTCAACAGTCACATAGGGAACATGAAAAGCGATATTTCATCTCATTTGTCCAAAGTCTGCTGGTGTTATGCCAAGAATTGCTTTTTTTTTTTTTTTTTTTTTTTTTTTTGTTACTTATTTGTACCCGTAGGTAGACTTGGTTTGCAGTCTGGTGACAAGCCACCGGCTACTGGTCGCTGCGTGCGCGAGCGCCCTAAACCTACATGTTTTTGGTATGCGGGAGGAAACCGGAGAAATCCCGGAGTAAACCCGCGCAACACGGGGAGAACATGCAAACTCCACACAGCTCACCGTTGGTCGGGGGCTGGGATCGAACCCACGATCTCATGATCCCCGCGATCCCCCGGCCGAGGGTAAAACTGTGCTGCCACAGTGCTAAACCACTGCGCCACCGTGCAGCCTATTTGCTGAGAATTGCATCGCATCTGGCAAAACTATAAAATATAACACTACAGCAAGGCTTGTAACTATTTGTGCATTTTTAAAAGTACCCATTATACATTTTCAGTAATAAAAATTGTTATTACCTGTTGTAAATTATCTTTAAATTATGTTTATTCACCAGACATTTTAGTGTTTCAAAGAGGGTTAGTGATCCAACTCCACGTTTTACAATCTTCAAAGTTAAGATTTTGCATTTATGCATTGTCGGTAAAAAGGATTTCAAAGTCAAAGTATTTTCAAAGTTGTATTGACTTACGCTGAACATCTGCTTGCAACGATGGGGTGTAATTCTCAGCACACGAGCAATTCTCAGCATTACGCCAACATGTCTTACATAAACTCAACTGATGCATTTTTGTCTATATTTGTTCATTTCTTCAGTCATGAGTCTTTTTGCCTCCACAAAAAGAAACATACAGATGTGGACAAAATTGTTGGTACCCCTCTTTTTATGAAAGAAAAACCCACAATGGTCACAGAAATAACTTGAATCTGACAAAAGTGGCAATAAATAAAAATTCTATGAAAATTAATCAATGAAAATCAGACAGTGCTTTTGAATTGTGGTTCAACAGAATTATTTTAAAAAACAAACTCATGAAACAGGCCTGGACAAAAATGATGGTACCCTTAACTTAGTATTTTGTTGCACAACCTTTTGAGGCAATCACTGCAATCAAACGATTTCTGTAACTGTCAGTGAGACTTCTGCACCTCTCAGCAGGTATTCTGGCCCACTCCTCATGAGCAAACTGCTCCAGGTGTCTCAGGTTTGAAGGGTGCCTTCTCCAGACGGCATGTTTCAGCTCCTTCCACAGATGTTCAATAGGATTTAGATCAGGGCTCATAGAAGGCCACTTTAGAATAGTCCAATGTTTGGCTCTTAGCCATTCTTGGGTGTTTTTAGCTGTGTGTTTTGGGTCATTATCCTGTTGTAAGACCAATGACAATTTTGTCCACGTCTGTAAGTGATAATGGATGGGTTTTAATCATAATTACTGTAAATTAACCCACAGTATCACTATGATTAATCAAATTAAAAAAATGTTATTGTTTGACAGCTCTAGTATTAAGACATACTGAGATTTTTGTTTTGTTGCTGCTCCTTACACACACACTCTCTCTCTCGCTCGCTCTCTCTCTCTCTCTCTCTCTCTCTCTCTCTCTCTCTCTGTATATATATATATGTGTGTGTGTGTGTGTGTGTACAGCCGTGGACAAAATTGTTGGTACCCCTCTGTTAATGAAAGAAAAACCCACAATGGTCACAGAAATAACTTGAATCTGACAAAAGACAAGATAAGATAAGTCTTTATTAGTCCCACAATGGGGAAATTCCAGGATTGCAACAACACAGGGATAGCAACACTCAGAGCAATAATTAAGAAGATAAGAAAATAAGACCAGTGAATATACATATGTACATGTAAATATATAAATATATATATATATATATATATACACACAGTGCGGAGCATTGTAGCTAGATGGACTAAACAGCATAACCGTCTATTTAGTTACCCTTCATGGTATGAATATGTACCCATACATATTGTCACCCTCCGTAGTGACTGATATTGTCCTAGTTGTATACTGGAGGGGACCATTTCTGTAAGTCTGTTGCGTCTTTTGCAATCAATACTATTAGGTCGTCACGTTTTTTTGCTATCTCTGCGAGCAGCCCTGCTTAGGTTGTACAGTCTGACAGCCGTAGGTAGGAAGGACCTGCGAAACCTCTCGGTCGCGCACCTAGGATGATGTAGTCTACTGCTAAATGAGCTCCTTAGTGCGTTCAATATGTCCTGCATAGGGTGGGACTCTGACTCCAGCAGAGATGACAGTTTAGCCACCATCCTTCTCTCTCCTATCTCCTCCACTGGGTCAAGGTGTTGCCCCAGGACAGAGCTAGCTTTCTTGATTAGTTTGTTCAGTCTCTTCCTATCGGCTGTTGTAATGCCGTTGCCCCAGCAGACCACTCCAAAAGTGATGGCTGATGCCACCACCGTGTTGTAGAATGTCTTCAAGAGCACCCCTTGTACACCAAAAGACCTGAGCCTCCTCAGTAGGAACAGCCTGCGCTGTCCCTTCTTGTAGAGTGTGTCGGTATTGTGTGACCAGTCTAGTTTATTGTTCAGATGAACACCCAGGTGCTTGTAGGATGTCACCATCTCAATGTCTGTTCCCTGTATGTTCACTGGTGACTGTGAGGGGTTGTTCTTGCCTGCGGCAGTCCACCACCAGCTCCTTAGTTTTCCTCGCGTTGATCTGGAGGCAGTTCCGATGGCACCAGTCCATGAAGTCCTGGATAAGTCCTCTGTACTCAGCTTCATCTCCATTGGAGATGAGGCTGACGATCGCAGAGTCGTCAGAGAACTTCTGTAGATGGCAGTATGTTGTGTTGTGTGAGAAGTCCGCAGTATAAAGGGTGAACAGGAAGGGAGCCAAAACCGTTCCCTGGGGGGCCCCCATGCTGCCAATGATCGTGTCGGACACACAGTCCCGGGTTCTCACAAACTGTGGCCGGTAAGTGAGGTAGTCCAGGATCCATGATGACAGGTGCTGGTCCACCCCTGCGCACAGCAGCTTGTCCTTCAGGATCATTGGTTGGATGCTGTTGAAAGCACTGGAGAAGTCAAAGAACATGATCCTCACTGCATTCTCGGGCTTCTCCAGGTGGGACAGGAAATGGTGAATCAGAATCAGAATCAGAACGAGATTTATTGCCATTGTTCATGTAGTACACAAACTAGGAATTTGTCTTGGTGTAATGCTGCAACATTAAACATGGAGTAGCACTAAAAATAAAAATAAAAAACTATGCATGCAATAAAATGTAGAATATGAATAAGTAACACTAATCTATGCAATTTTTAAATATATTAACAAGCAGCAGATATTGTGGAGTTCCACATAGTGCAGTTGGTAGTGCAAAAAGAAAACAGTGATAATTATCATGAGTCCGGTTGAGGTGCTGTACGTAGTGCATGAGAGTCTAATAAGTCACTTAGTGTTCAGCAGTCTGATGGCAGAGGGGAAGAAGCTGTTCATGTAGCGGGAGGTTTTAGTCTGAATGGAGCGAAGTCTTCTGCCTGAGGGGAGGGGGGAAAACAATGCGTGTCCAGGGTGTGAAGGGTCGGCTATGATCCGACCTGCACGCCTCCGGGTCCTGGAGATGTACAGGTCCTGGAGGGATGGGAGCTTGCAGCCGATCACTTTCTCAGCAGCGTGCACAACGTGCTGCAGTCTTAGTCTGTCCCTGGCGGTGGCTCCTGCGTACCACACGGTGATGGAGGTGGTGAGGATGGACTCGATGATGGCTGTGTAGAACTGCATCAACATCTTGGTGGGTAGCTTGAGCTTCCTCAGCTGCCGCAGGAAGAACATCCTCTGCTGGGCTTTTTTGATGAGTGAGCTGATGGTCGGCTCCCACTTGAGGTCCCGGGTGATGGTGGTGCCCAGGAAGCGGAAAGAATCCGCAGTGGTGATGGGAGAGTCTGTGAGGGTAAGGGGGGGCAGAGGGGCTGTGACTTTTCTGAAGTCCACGATCATCTCCACTGTCTTCAACGCGTTCAGCTGCAGGTTGTTGTGGCTGCACCAGGACGCCAGCTGGGACACCTCTCTCCTGTAGACGGACTCGTCGCCGTTGGAGATGAGCCCGATGAGGGTCTGTCAATCTTGCCAGTCTGTCAAGCTTGATCAGCTTGACAGACTGGTGGCTGGAGGTGCAGGAGTTGGTGTACAGGGAGAAGAGCAGGGGGGGAAGTACACAGCCCTGGGGTGATCCGGTGCTGATGCTAACAGAGTCTGAGACAGTCTTTCCCAGCCGCACATGCTGCCTCTGGTCCATCAGGAAGTCTGTGATCCACCTGCAGAGGGAGTCAGGCACGTTGAGCAGGGACAGCTTGTCCTGGAGCAGAGCGGGGCGGATGGTATTGAATGCAGAGCTGAAGTCCACAAACAGGATCCTGGCGTAGGTTCCTGGGGAGTCCAGGTGCTGCAGGATGGAGTGGAGGGCCAGGTTGACTGCGTCGTCCACAGACCTGTTGGCTCTGTAGGCAAACTGCAGCGGGTCCAGGAGGGGAGTGGTGATGGTCTTGAGGTGGGGCAGGACCAGGTGCTCAAAGGACTTCATGACTACAGAGGTGAGCGTTACAGGTCTGTAGTCGTTAAGTCCAGTGATCTGTGGCTTCTTGGGGACAGGGACGATGGTCGAGGTTTTGAGGCAGGCCGGCACGTGGCATGACTTCAGGGTTGTGTTAAACATGTCTGTGAAGACAGGAGTCAGCTCCTCCGCACAGTGTCTCAGGGTGGAGGGAGACACGCCGTCCGGACCGGGGGCCTTGCGCAGGTTCAGTCTGGAGAACTGTTTGTGCACATCCTGCTCACTGATGGGAAGGGCAGGGGGGGAGGGGGGGTGCCTTTGATGAAGTGGGGACCATGGAGGCAGTGGCACTGGGGGGAGGGGGGGAGTTGGACACAGCTGACGAGGTGTCAAAACGGGCAAGGACGAAGATCATTGCGTCCTCCACCCCAATGCAATGCTGGTAGGCAAACTGGAGTGGATCCATCGCTGGTCCCACCAAGGGGTGGAGGTGAGCAAGGAGCAGTCTCTCCAGGGACTTCATTATGTGAGACGTCAGGGCCAATGGCCTGTAGCTGTTCAGGTCTTTGGGGTGGGAAGTCTTTGGTACAGGTACCACACAAGATGTTTTCCACAACTGTGGTACCCTCCCCAGCTTCAGGCTCAGGTTGAAGATGTGTTCCACAATCCCACACAGCTGGTCTGCACGGGACTTGAGGAGCTTCGCGCTGATGCCATCCGGTCCCGACGCCTTCCTCGCCTTGATCTTCCTCAGCTCTGTCCTCACCTGGGTCTTAGTGAGGGCCATTTTGGAGGGCTGTGTGATGGGAGTGGGGGGGGGTGTTGGTGGAGTGGGGTGTGGAAAGCAGGTCTCAATGACTTGAGAGGCAGCAGTGGTTGGTGTGCAGGCAGAGGGGAGGGCGGTTGGTCAAACCTATTAAAAAACAGGTTCAGATTGTTCGCCCACTGCCTGCCCCCCGTGGCCTGGGAGGAGGTATTCTGGAGCCCAGAGATTCAATTCAATTCAATTCAATTCAATTCAACTTTATTTATATAGCGCCATTTCACAACAACAGTCATCTCATAGCACTATCAACTGTAGGGGGGACCCCCACAGTTGCAGAAAGACCCCAGCAATCAGATGGTTTTAAGGTTTCTCCAGACCGCGCTGATGTTGCTTTGTTGCATCTTGTCCTCCATCTTCTTCCTGAAGCTGTCCTTGCCTTCTCTGATCTTCCTCCTCAGCTCCCTCTGTACGGACTTCAGCATCTCCCTGTTCCCCGACCTGAAGATCCTCTTCTTCTCTCTCAGAAGTGTTTTTATCTCAGGGTTGATCCAGGGCTTGTTGTTTGAGCAACACTGTATGGTCTTGGTGGGTATGGTGTTGTCCACACAGAAGCCGATGTAGTCCGTGATGGTGTGAGTGAGGCCGTCGATGTCCTCACCATGTGGATCGCAGAGCTACTCCCAGGCAGTGGTTTCAAGACAATCCTTTAGAGCATCCATTGCTTCCTCAGACTATATCTTCACCGTGCGCGTGACCGGAGGTTGTCTGTGTACTAGGGGTACACAGGGTGTACCCCTATTACCCCTACACAGGGTGTAATGAAAGTGGTAATAATTAAAAATTCTATGAAAATTAACCAATGAAAATCAGACAATGCTTTTGAATTGTGGTTCAACAGAATTATTTTAAAAAACAAACTTATGAAACAGGCCTGGACAAAAATGCTGGTACCCCTAGAAAAGATTGAAAATAATGTGACCATAGGGACATTTTTTTTTTTTTTTTTTACTTCTGGCACCACACAAGTAGGCTGCCTTCTTGCAACAGCGGATCAATTTCTGCCTATTTCTATTTTTCTATCTGGCTCTCTTGCCAATCTTTCTGATCCAGCGTCACCTTTATTCCATCCGAACACGTAGATCTCCCAAATGTCTCCTGAGCCAGTGAACGGAGTCACTGTTTCTAGCAGGAGGCGGCAGTACAATAGAGACCGGCTGCTAGCACTTAACCGGCCCACGATGCTAACGCAAAAACTCAACATACCGGGAGAGATAAGACGGAAATGGCGTGGGTGTTGAGTTGGTGTAAGATGGCGGGTGAGGAATATAAGGTACAGACCCGTCCTCCCATCCATTATTATGGGGAATGTTCAATCTCTACTCAGAAAGACTGATGAGCTAGCGGCTATCTCCCGCTACGAGAGTGTCTTCAGGGAGAGTAGTTTGATGCTATATACTGAGACGTGGCTAACAGAAGTAGCAACAGATGCTAACATCGAACTGGAGAGTTTCCACGCAATACGGGCAGACTGGACACCAGACAGTGGGAAGACAAGGGGTAGATGAGTGATAATGTATGTCAGTAACAACTGGTGCAGACCGGGATATATCACGGTTAAGGAACAGCACTGAAGCAAAGACATTGAGTTGCTAGCTGTTAGCATGCAGCCTACATATCTCCCGAGGGAATACTCACACGTGATCTGCATTGTTATTTATGCAAATCCGACGGCGAACGCTGGGACAGCGCGTGACGTCATTCACTCAGTAACTGGCAGGCTGCTGACAGAACACCCAAATGCTCTTCTCCTCACCTCAGGTGATTTCAACCATATTTCACTGTCTCCCATTCTACCCATGTTCACCCAGTATGTCACATGCATTCCAGGGACAAGAGTTGCAAATTAGCTAATAGCTATACACTCTATGTGCAACACATCAGATTGATTGTCTTTGATTAATTGTCTATGTTTATTGCACTGTCCCTGTCAAATAAACTAATCTACTACTACACATGCCACACTAGAGACAATAAAACACTGGACTTATTCTATGCAAATACTAAGGAGGCGTACACCTCATCACCACTCCCCCCACTCGGGAGATCGGATCACAACTTGTTTCATCTTCTTCCGGTGTACAAACCCTTAGTACACAGACAACCTCCGGTCATGCGCACGGTGAAGTTGTGGTCTGAGGAGGCAATGGACGCGCTAAAGGACTGTTTTGAAATCACTGCCTGGGAGCAGCTCTGCGATCCACATGTTGAGGACATCGATGGCCTCACTCACACCATCACGGACTACATGGGCTTCTGTGTGGACAACACTGTACCCACCAAGACCATACTGTGTTGCTCAAACAACAAACCCTGGATCAACCCTGAGATAAAAACACTTCTGAGAGAGAAGAAGACGATCTTCAGGTCGGGGAACAGGGAGATGGTGAAGTCCGTTCAGAGGGAGCTGAGGAGGAAGATCAGAGAAGGCAAGGACAGCTTCAGGTAGAAGATGGAGGACAAGCTGCAACGAACCGACATCGGCGGGGTCTGGAGAAACCTTAAAACCATCTCTGGGCTCCAGAATACCTCCCCCCAGGCCATGGGGGGCAGGGAGTGGGCCAACAATCTGAATATGTTTTTTAATAGGTTTGACCAGTCGCCCTCCCCCCCGACTGCACAACAACCACTGCTGCCTCTAAAGTCATCGAGACCTGCTGTCCACACCCCACTTCACCAACACCCCCCCACTCCCAACACACAGCCCCCCAACCTGACCCTCACTTAGAACCAGGTGAGGACGGAGCTGAGGAAGATCAAGGCGACGAAGGCCTCAGGACCGGACGGCATCAGCGCGAAGCTCCTCAAGTCCTGTGCACACCAGCTGTGTGGGATTGTGGAGCATATCTTCAACCTGAGCCTGAAGCTGGGGAGGGTACCACAGTTGTGGAAAACATCTTGTGTGGTACCTGTACCAAAGACTTCCCACCCCAAAGATCTGAACAGCTACAGACCAGTGGCCCTGACGTCTCACATAATGAAGACCCTGGAGAGACTGCTCCTTGCTCACCTCTGCCCCCTTGGTGGGACCAGCCATGGATCCACTCCAGTTCGCCTATCAGCATGGCATTGGGGTGGAGGATACAGAGATCTTCCTCCTTCACCGTTCTCTGTCCCACCTGGAGAAGCCCGGGAATGCAGTGAGGATCATGTTCTTTGACTTCTCCAGTGCTTTCAACACCATTCAACCAATGATCCTGAAGGACAAGCTACTGTGCGCAGGGGTGGACCAGCACCTGTCATCATGGATCCTGGACTACCTCACTAACCGGCCACAGTTTGTGAGAACCCGAGATTTTGTGTCTGACACGATCATCGGTAGCACGGGGGCCCCCCAGGGAATGGTTTTAGCTCCCTTCATGTTCACCCTTTATACTGCGGACTTCTCACACAACACAACACACTGCCATCTACAGAAGTTTTCTGACGACTCTGCGATCGTCAGCCCCATCTCCAATGGAGATGTCCCGAGTCCCACCCTATGCAGGAGATATTGAACGCACTAAGGAGCTCATTTAGCAGTAGACTACATCATCCTAGGTGCGCAACCGAGAGGTTTCGCAGGTCCTTCCTACCTACGGCTGTCAGACTGTATAACCTAAGCAGGGCTGCTCGCAGAGATAGCAAAAAACGTGACGACCTTGTAGTATTGAATGAAAAAGACGCAACAGACTTACACAAATGGTCCCCTCCAGTATACAACTAGGACAATATCAGTCGCTACGGAGGGTGACAATATGTATGGGTACATATTCATAATATGTAGGGTAACTAAGTAGACGATTATGCTGTTTATTCCATCTTGCTACAATGCTACGCACTTTGTATATATATTTATATATTTATGTGTACGTATGTATATCCACTGCTCTAATATATATTTTTCGTGTCTTCTTAATTATTGCTCTGAGTGTTGCTATCCCTGTGCTGTTGCAATCCTGGAATTTCCCCATTGTGGGACTAATAAAGGCTTATCTTATCTTATCTTATATTCAACCAAGATGTGTCCTCTAATTAATATCACAGGTGTCTACAAACTTGTAATCAGTCAGTCGGCCTATTTAAAGGGTGACAAGTAGTCACTGTGCTGTTTGGTGACATGGTGTGTACCACACTAAACATGGACCAGAGGAAGCAAAGGAGAGAATTGTCTCAGTTGATTAGAAATAAAATTATAGACAAGAATTTAAAGGTAAAGGCTATAAGACCATCTCCAAGCAGCTTGATTTTCCTGTGACTACAGTTGCACATATTATTCAGAAATTTAAGATCCACGGGACTGTAGCCAACCTCCCTGGATGTGGCCACAGGAGGAGACGGATAATATGAATGGTAACAAAAGAGCCCAGAACAACCTCTAAACACATTAATGGTGAACTCCAAGGTCAAGGTACATCAGTGTCAGATCGTACCATCCGTCGTTGTTTGAGCCAAAGTGGACTTCATGGGAGACGACCAAGGAGGACACCACTATTGAAAATAAATCATAAAAAAGCCAGACTGGAATTTGCAAAACTGCATGTTGACAAGCCACAAAGCTTCTGGGAGAATGTCCTATGGACAGACGAGACAAAACTGGAACTTTTTGGCAAGGCACATCAGCTCTGTGTTCACAGACGCAAAAATGAAGCATACCAAGAAAAGAACACTGTCCCTACTGTGAAACATGGAGGAGGTTCTGTTATGTTCTGGGGCTGCTTTGCTGCATCTGGCACAGGGTGTCTTGAATCTGTGCAGGGTACAATGAAATCGCAAGACTATCAAGGTATTCTAGAGAGAAATGTGCTGCCCAGTGTCAGACAGCTTGGTCTCAATCACAGGTAATGGGTCTTGCAACAGGATAATGACCCAAAACACACAGCTAAAAACACCCAAGAATGGCTAAGAGCCAAACATTGGACTATTCTAAAGTGGCCTTCTATGAGCCCTGATCTAAATCCTATTGAACATCTGTGGAAGGAGCTGAAACATGCCGTCTGGAGAAGGCACCCTTCAAACCTGAGACAACTGGAGCAGTTTGCTCATGAGGAGTGGGCCAAAATACCTGCTGAGAGGTGCAGAAGTCTCATTGACAGTTACAGAAATCGTTTGATTGCAGTGATTGCCTCAAAATGTTGTGCAACAAAATATTAAGTTAAGGGTACCATCATTTTTGTCCAGGCCTGTTTCATGAGTTTGTTTTTTAAAACAATTCTGTTGAACCACAATTCAAAAAGGATTGTGTGATTTTCATTGGTTAATTTTCATAGAATTTTTATTTATTACAACTTTTGTCAGATTCAAGTTATTTCTGTGACCGTTGTGGGTTTTTCTTTCATTAACAGAGGGGTACCAACAATTTTGTCCACGTGTGTATATATACACACACATATACAGTACATATATATGGAAGTGTTGGATATGGATATATTGGCAGACCGACCACTGCCTTTAGCAGTTTAGTGTTAGCTTATTAGCTACTAACCCCCGACATGGGTAATATCTTGGTGTCTTGTAATAAAGTTTGGGTTCAGTGCAACTCCTTCCTCCACTTTTCTACTTCCAGACATTGCAGGAAGTACTAGATACTGCTGGTGCTGGGACACCAAAAGCATATTTACATTTAACTGTAGTAACATTTAGTATGAAATGGATCTGCTGGGACAGGAAAGGAAGCTTTAGGGGACAGAGGTTTATCTGAATGAGCACCTGACCAAGAGAAATGGAGACGTTGTGGAGGAACAAATAAGTGCAGGCGGACACGGCGATGCTGAAGGTTTAAGAGTTTTATTCCTCCATCATCATGAGATACACTGCAGCACTGTGTGCTGTGTGTGCGCTGTTGTCAGTGCGCTGTGAGTGAGCACAAAGTCAGCTCTTTTATACAGTGATACAGACAGAGAATGCATCGCACATTAGCATATCAATTGTCATCCAATACACATCAGTAAATACACATGATTAGCATGACATTGGTTGGCACAGAAGATGCATGCATTCACTCCTGTCTGACTGTCTCCTGTGGTTCTTCTGGTCGTATGCAAATCCCTGCTGAGGGTGGATATTGTCAGTCTGCATTGTGCTGGGTGCCCACATGTGTGCTGGGTGCCCACAATGTCACCAAAAGGCACAATTCTTGTATAAACAGAAGAAAATCCAATCAACATAGACTTTTAACTGCAAAGTCTTTATAAAAGTGAATAGAACACCAGAGGAGTCCAAAGTGTCGGTGATCAGAAATGTGGAAAATCCATAATTTCATCAATGTTTGGACCAGAACAAGGTATTGATCCTAATAACAATCTCTACAATAATCTAAGCAACAATTTGACACAGAAGGTGGGATATTGGACCCAAATGCAGTATTTAAAGTTGGCAGTGATGATGTCTTAAGAGCTGGCCAACTAGACGCAGATTGATTACTCCTCTGTCTATTTATGTTAAGCCCCAAACATAATATAGAGGAGGTGAGCACAATCAGTGACTGCAGGGATTAGTCACAGACACAGGATGGGAGGGGCTACATGGATGACCATAGACAGAGGATGGACAAAATATGAACAGGAAACCAGGGAAGACAAGACCATGATGACGACGACGATGACGACAACAACAACAACAACAACAGAGAAATAAATATAAAAAAACACAATATGGCAAACCAGGATTAAGATAATAACCAGAGTGAAATATAGAAAATTCCAAAATGAAAACTTAAAGTGAGGGTGTAGGCTGAGGCCCATGCCCTGAAGACAAGCTAACACCATGAATTAGGAAGAGTCATAGAAAGGCATAGAAGTGGACGTCCTTTGGCCACATCCCATGCTGATGAACGCTTCTTTGTGAACAGTGCCCTGCAGAACCGGATGATGAATGCTACTTAACTCCAGACACATTTAAGGAAGGTGAGAGACACCTGTGTCACATCAGACCATTCAAAATGTTTGCATCAGCGTGCTCTGTGTGCTAGAAGACCTGCAAGGGTGCCTGACCATACCAACAGGCACAAGTATTATTGTCTTTCCATAAACCAGGGAGCATTTATGCTGAAAAAGGGACCAGTGGACCTCAGTGCTGTTCTCTGATGAAAGTTGATTCATGCTGAGCACAAATGATAGCTTCCAACGGTGTTGGAGACATCAAGGAGAGCGCTATGCATCAGCCACTGTTGTCACCAGACGAGCCTTTGGTGGTGGTGGTGTTAGTCTGGACAGGTGTTTCGAGTCAATACAGAACTGCCTTACACCTTGTGAATGGTACAGTGACAAGCTGATACTACCTGAATAACATCATTAATTCAGTCATTGTGGTGCTGCATGAACAACACAGGCCTAATTTTATCATGGACAACAATGCTCCAGCTCATCAAGGTTGCATCATTAGGGAATGACTGCTGGAGGCTGGGGTACCTCAGATGGAGTGGCCTACACTTTCTCCAAACCTGAATCCTATAGAAAACTGATGGGATCAGCTGAGTCACTATGTAGAGGCTCTTAACCCTGCACCCCACAACCTCAATGACCTGAGGGCCACCCTTCAAGAAGAGTGGAATGCCATGCCTCAGCAGACAGTAAGTCGACTTGTGACCAGTTCAATTCAACTTTATTTATATAGCGCCATTTCACAACAACAGTCATCTCATAGCACTTTCAACTGTAGGGGGAACCCCCACAGTTGCAGAAAGATCCCATCAATCAGGCGATCCCCTGTGAGCAAGTGCTTGGTGACGGTGGAGAGGAAAAACTCCCTTTTAACAGGAAGAAACCTCCAGCAGAACCAGGTTCAGGGAGGGGCAGTCATCTGCTGCAACTGGCTGGGGGGTGAGGGGATAGAGAAGATGAAAAGAACAGACAAGCACGAGATGTTGTTGTCCAGCTGTAATCGATGCTCAAGGGCACATGACAAGTTATTGAGAGACTGACATTTTTTGTTGTGGTATACCCACCACTGTTGCTGGCTTTTGTTTCAATAAATTGTTTGAGATGAGGAAATTGTCATGTCCGCTGTGTAATTGTGCAGCAAACATAGAAATTGGCAGCGAGTCCAAAATGCAGTGTAAGTAACGTGTTTATTTATATCGGAAAAATGTACAAAATGTCCAAATAACAGTCACAGTGAAAATCGGTGAGACAACCAGCTACAAACTTCGTAGGCTCAGAGGGAATGCCTAACATGCTCCAAGCAGACAGGAGTGGAAAGAAAAGGCACAAAAGAAAGACTTACAATTGTGTTGGAGCGGAAAGGCTCTGAAATACAACATGATGACGTCCAAGAGAAGGGAGCCAATACTCAGTGAGCCAGGATGTCTAGTGTAGAATTGAAGCTGCCACACTGGCTGAGCCCAACGCCCCCCAATAAGTACTCAATATACTAATGAAGGCAAGTGGACACAGCCATGTGGCGAGCAGGTGCATGAATGATTGGCAATAAGTGTGTATAGGCATGTGTGAGTGTGTGTGCATGATGAGTGTGTGAGTGTGTATGTGGTGATGAGAAGCATCTGGTGAATGTCTGGTAAGAGGAGGAGGCATGGCTGTAGGACTGTCAAAGAGCAAGGCTCAATCTGGCAGCTGGAAAGAAAAAGTAGTAATCAAAGCCTACAGCCACAGGTCATGGATGGGGTAATGACCCCGAACATGACGGTGCCCCCCCTCCTCAAGAGGTGGAACCAGACACCCACCGTACCATCAAAACAGAACCCCCCCCCCCCCCACTCAAAAAGCCAGTACAACAAACCAGGGTAGGAGGTGGGGGAAAACAGGTTAGGAGGGATAAATCAAGAAAGGGAAAATACCACAGTACAACACTACAACACACTTTTCCAAACCCCAAAACTGAGCTAACCAACCCCACCCCCAAGAGTCCCACAGTTCAGGGGGCCTACCAGAGTCCAAGACCCAGCGGGTGGCCGTAAGTTCAGGGGGCCGACCAAAGTCCCCAAGGGCCAGCAGGTGCCCTGCAGAATGGGATCAGGTGGCCTGCCAGAGAAAAAGGGCCACTTGACCCAGGAACCTAGTCCTTCAGGTGGCCGGCCTGCACAGTTGAGCCACCAGGCCAGAAGGGAAAGACAAGGCAGCGGCCTACCTACCGGAAGACTGAAAGGTGGGTGACCGGACTGAAGAAGGGGACCCCCTGCGGTTCTTGGAGGCAGGGCCAGGTGGATCACGGAGGAGCCTGGCGGAAGAGGAAGGGACACCCCGAGGACCTCTGGAAGGGAGGAAGGGCCCTTGGTGTCCCCAAGCTGTCCGGCTGCACCCTCAATGGTTCCAGCTTGGGACTGGGACTCAGCTGCACCCTTGATGGTCCTGGCTTGGGACTGGAGCTCGGCTGCACTCTCAGTGGACCCCGACTGAGCCATGGTTGCACCCGTGGTGGAGCCCAGCTGGACCCCTGCTGCACCTGCGGTGGGACCCGGCTGGGTCGCTGCTGACCCCAATGCCATCTTGGCCATGGGCCAGCCAACCCATACGAGCACCCAAGCAAGGAGGCGATCGATCACGGGCACCCTGGACTGGTAATGGGCACCCCCAACAAGCACCTCAACCGGAACCTAGGTGAAGTCAGGTTGTGAACCTGGGTCCACAGACTCATCCGGAGATGGAAGACTCTCTCCAATGACTCTGGAAACTGACTCAGAAAGAGAGGAGGAAGGGTCAGAGTCGCTGGCAGTGGCAGAGCCCGGCGAGGTCTGCTCAGGTGCAGCGTTTGGCTGCAGCTGGTTCTCCTCACCTAAAGCTAGGCAAAAATGCTCAATAATAGAAAAGAGAAAGACAAAAAAGAGCACTTGCCTTAGCTCAAGCTCTACCACCATCCAGGACTTGGGCGATCCGGGCGACGTCTTCCCAGGTTCGGCCTCCAAGAGGTTCCGCTCGGGCACTGACTCTGCTGTGGCGGCCTCCACAGCAGGCATGATGGTCACTGCAGTCTTATCTTCGCTAGCTGCCATGGTCCATGCTGGTGACTCCTTCGGCATGGCGGCTGGGATGCGGTTCACCATTGCTGCGGGAGGACACCCCTCCCGGACCTCTGGCTCCTCCTGGTCCCGACTGCTCGGCTCCGGTTCCGGCTGGCAAGAAAAAGAGAGTGGTGAGAGGGCTGGTGAACAGTTTTTAATAGCAGCATGCAGGGAGAGCTCAGGGGATTGCTTTCCCTGAGCCTCTCTACCAGGAATCAGGCAAGACATTTCATTATTAATGTGAGTCAAATGAAAAATAACTTGCCTGTTTTCCTGGATTAAGATGTCGGTTGCTGCTGCTTGGATGTCATCACCCATCCATCTGGGAAAGGCGGTGCTAGACTCCTCTGTAGGAGATATGGGAGCACACAGGAACGGGAGACCCTGGTGAGGGAAGCAAGTGCCCCTCTGTAGCTGGCGAACAGATCGAGGAAGAAGACCTCGCAGTGGATATGGAGGGAGATTCTGCAGATGGGACTGCTTGGAACTGATCCGCTGCGGCGGTAACTGGGCTCGGTGTAGGAGCTGGGGCAGTTAGCGGGGCTGGATCGTTCTTCCGGGATTCCGGGTGACGCTGACGTCGCTGACCTGATCACGGCCATCTTGGAGCAGGTGATGGAGGAGAGGAGAAGATGGCCGCCGGTGGAGAAGAGCATTTCTGCTTCGGTTTCGTCCGGAAAGCCCTTCTCTTCAGGTCGGGAAAAGCCTGCTCAAGCATGCAGACGGAGGACAATAATTCGGTGTACCGGGGATAATTCCAGAGGCCTGGGTGAGCTGCCACAATGTTCTGGGCCTCGTTGAGGCAGTCCCACTGTTCTCCAGGGCCATAGGCATCTTTGGCGATGTACAGGAACCCCCGGATAGACACGGCTGCCCATTCCTCCTCCACATTGGGATGTCCTGTTGCCCGTCCACTTCTGCCAGTGTGGAAACGGCTAGGTCAGGACATCATGCTCCGAACAGGTTGGTGAATAAACGCAAAAAAAAAAAATAAAATGAGTAACACGCTACTTACTGCTTGGGCTCTTTTGGTGGCAGCTTACTGTCATGTCCGCTGCGTAATTGTGCAGCAAACATAGAAATTGGCAGCGAGCCCAAAACGCAGTGTAAGTAACGTGTTTATTTACAGTGGGAAAATGTACAAAATGTCCAAATAACAGTTACAGTGAAAATGGGTGACACAACTGGCTACAAACTTCGTAGGCTCAGAGGGAATGCCTAACGCACTCCAAGCAGACAGGAGCAGAGAGAAAAGGCACAAAAGGAAGACTTATAATTGTGTTGGAGCGGAAAGGCTCTGAAATACAACATGATGAAGTCCAAGGGAAGGGAGCCAATACTCAGTGAGCCAGGATGTCCAGTGTAGACTTTAAGCTGCCACACTGGCTGAGACCACCGCCTCCCAATAAGTACTCAATATCCTAATGAAGGCAAGTGGACACAGCCGTGTGGCGAGCAGGTGCATGAATGATTGGCAAAAAGTGTGTATGTGCATGTGTGAGTGTGTATGTGGCGATGAGAAGCATCTGGTGAATGTCTGGTAAGAGGAGGAGGCATGGCTGTAGGACTGTCAAAGAGCAAGGCTCAATCTGGCAGCTGGAAAGAATAAGTAGCAATCAAAGCCTACAGCCACAGGTCACGGATGGGGTAACGACCCCAAACATGACAGAAATCACCATTGCATGCTTCTACTTAAATGCCCTACTTTCTTGATGTTATATCACTGTAGTGTGAACACCCAAAAGCCAAATAGTCAAGATTCAAGATTCAAATATTTTATTTGTCAATACTACTATATGTACAAGACACACAGGAAAATTGAAATGGCGTTTTGATCTCTTCAGTGGTGTGCACAATATAAAAAAAGAAAAAGAAATAAGGCTGAAAAAACAACAGCGGTCTATGTACAGTAATGCTACCTGTAGTGCAAATGGCAAAAAAGATAGACCCAGACCTCCCATAGTGCAAATAAAGACAAACAATGAAACCCATCAATCCTATATACAGAAAAGTAGAGCAATATTACTCGTAGTACCAAGTTCAATGCGGTAGTGTCGGTGCAGACAGTAACAGATGGGACTGCACATGATCAATATTTCAATAAAAGACAGCAGCAGATATGGCATTTGTACAAATGGTTGCAGTAAAGTGCAGAGACATACAGCAGCAGATATATTACTGTTGGTGTGGCAGTCTTTCTGTGCAAACAGCTGAGATAGTTATTGTGCTGGTGAGAGCATTACAGTCCGGTGGTGGTGGTGGTGGTGGTGGTGGGGGGGGGGTAGGTGGACAGAGTTCAGGGTCCTGATGGCCTGATGAACAAAGCTGTTTAGCAGTCTTTTGGATCAGGCCTGGAGGCTCTGGTACCTTTTCCCGGAGGGCAGGATGCTGAAGAGGGAGTGTGAGGGGTGAAAGGAGTCGCCTGCAATATTGATGACTCTGCAGGTGAGGCAAGTGACGTAAATGTCCGAGACGCGGGGCAGAGGGGCACCGATGATCTTGCTGGCTGCTTTCACTGTGTGTTGTAGTGTTTTCCGGCAGAAGGCGGTGTAGCTTCCATATCACACCGTGATGCAGCTGGTGAGAATGCTCTCAACGGTGCCCTAGTAGAATGAGCACATGATGGGAAGGTGGGACTCGTGCTCTCCTCAGTTTGCAGAGGAAATGGAGGTGAGTTTTAGCCTTCTTGGCCAGTGATGTGGTGTTGTTGGACCAGGAGAGGTCTTCAGAGATGTGCACTTGGTGCACACAGGAACACAGGAACTTGGTGCTGCTCACCCTCTCCACAGCTGCACCATCAATGATCAGAGGGGGGATGCTGTCCTGTCCTGTCCTGAAGTTGACCACAATTTTCTTGGTTTTTCCCACCTTCAGGAAGAGATTATTGTCTTTACACCACTGGACCAGTTGGCTCACATCATTTCTGTAGTTGGCCTCCTCGTTGGGCCTACCACCGTCATGTCATCTGCAAACTTGATGATGTGGTTGGTGCTGTAGGCTGGTACACAGTCATGGGTCAGCAGAGTGAAGAGCAGCGGGCTGAACACGCACCCTTGTGAGGCCCCTGGGCTCAGTGTGATGGTTGTGGGATGATTGTGTTGAATGCTGAACTGAAGACCAAGAACAGCATTCGCACGTAGGAGTTCTTTGAGTCCAGGTGGGTGAGAGCTGGATGGAGAGCAGCAGCAATGGCATCTTCTGTGGATCTGTTTGACCTGTATGCAAACTGAGATGGGTCGTGAGAGGGAGGCAGGTTGAACTTGATGTTGTGCATGACCAGCTGCTCAAAGCACTTCAATATGATGGGGTCAATGCTTCGGGACAGTAGTTGTTGTAGCTGGATGGGACGGGCATCTTTGGGACTGGTATTATGGTGGCAGTTTTGAAACATGTGGGGACAACAGGTTGAGTCAGGGAGATGTTGAAGATTTCAGCCAGGACATTCATGAGCTCCTCAGCACAGTCCTTCAGAACGTGACCCGGTATGTTGTCTGGTCCAGCTACCTTGCGTGGGTTGATCCTGAAGAGGGTCCTTTTCATGTTAGCCAGATCCAGACTTATGGCCTGCTCAACTGGAGGAGGAGTGGTCTTCTGTGCTGATGTGCTGTTTTGTGTTTCAAACAGCCGAAGAAGTAATTTAGGTTGTTAATTCAATTCAATTCAATTCAACTTTATTTATATAGCGCCATTTCACAACAACAGTCATCTCATAGCACTATCAACTGTAGGGGGAACCCCCACAGTTGCAGAAAGACCCCAACAATCAGGCGATCCCCTGTGAGCAAGCACTTGGCGACGGTGGAGAGGAAAAACTCCCTTTTAACAGGAAGAAACCTCCAGCAGAACCAGGCTCAGGGAGGGGCAGTCATCTGCTGCGACTGGCTGGGGGGTGAGGGGATAGAGAAGAAGAAAAGAACAGACATGTAGAGAGCAAACAGCACGATGGGGACTCAATCTATGGGGGAGAACAAACAAATGTTAATGACCAGCAAAAAAAATATTTCATTGAGAGTGAGAAAAGGAGTGAGGCCCAATGCATTACTGGAGGTCCCCCGGCTGACTAAACCTATTAGCAGCATAACTAATGGAGGGTTCAGAAACACATGATCCCTCCCTAATTGTAGGCTATATCAAAAAGGTAGGTTTTAGCCCTATTCTTAAAAACAGAGATCGAGTCTGACTCCCGAATCCATATTGGCAGCTGATTCCACAGGAGAGGAGCTTGATAACTGAAGGCTCTGCCTCCCATTGTACTTTTGGAGATTCTAGGTATTACAAGTAATCCTGCATTTTGGGAGCGTAGTGCTCTGTTAGGATAATACGGTAGTATCAGATCTTTAAAATAAAAAGGAGCCTGATTGTTTAGAGCTTTGTAAGTAAGAAGAAGGATTTTAAACTTAATTCTAAACTCTATGGGAAGCCAATGAAGGGAGGCCAGAACCGGAGAGATATGATCTCTCTTTCTAGTACCTGTTAAAACTCTTGCTGCAGCATTTTGGATCAGCTGAAGACTTTTTAAATATGTTTTAGGACAGCCTGATAATAAAGAATTACAATAATCTAATCTCAAGCTAACAAAAGCGTGGATCAGTTTCTCAGCATCACTCTGAGACAAGATGCTCCAAATCTTGGCAATATTACGCAAATGATAGAAGGCAGTCTTAGAAACAAATTTAATATGTGAATTGAAGGACAAATCCTGAACAAAAATAACTCCAAGGTTCCTCACAGAGCTATTAAGAGAAAGAGTAACCGCATCCAAACTGAAAGTTTGATTTGGAAAGGAATTTCTAAGGTTTTTTGGACCAACAAGAATGACTTCAGTCTTATCTGAATTTAATAGCAGGAAATTACAAGTCATCCAAGCTTTGATTTCCTTAAGACAGGCTTCTAACTTGGCTAATTGATTACTATCATCTGGCTTCATTGACAGGTATAATTGTGTGTCATCAGCATAACAATGAAAATGTATACAGTGCTTTCTAATAATGTTGCCTAACGGAAGCATATATAAACTGCACAGCTGCACGGTGGCGCAGTGGTTTAGCACTGTGGCAGCACAGTTTTACCCTCAGCCGGGGGATCGCGGGGATCATGAGATCGTGGGTTCGATCCTAGCCCCCGACCAACAGTGAGCTGTGTGGAGTTTGCATGTTCTCCCCGTGTTGCGCGGGTTTACTCCGGGATTTCTCCGGTTTCCTCCCGCACACCAAAAACATGTAGGTTTAGGGCGCTCGCGCACACAGCGACCAGCAGCCGGTGGCTTGTCACCAGACTGCAAACCAAGTCTACCTACGGGTACAAACAAGTAACAAAAAAAAAACAAAACAAAAAAAAAAAAAACTAAAAAGAGTAGGGCCTAGCACAGATCCCTGTGGAACTCCATGACTGAGCTTTGAGTTGAAAGAAAACTCATTATTTACATGAACAAACTGGAACCTATCAGATAAATAAGATCTAAACCACTGCAACAAAGTTCCATTAAGTCCAACATAGTGTTCTAATCTATCAAGTAGAATATTATGATCGACAGTATCAAAAGCTGCACTAAGGTCTAAAAGGACAAGTACAGAAACTAGTCCATTATCAGATGCAATGAGGAGGTCGTTAGTGACCTTCGCTAAGGCTGTTTCAGTACTATGATGGATTCTAAACCCAGATTGAAACTCTTCAAGTAAACCATTTCCCTGCAGGTGGTCAAATAATTGCGTAGCAACAACTCTTTCTAAGATTTTTGAAATGAAAGGGAGATTAGAGATTGGTCTATAGTTAGCTAAAGCTCCTGGATCTAGCGTTGGCTTTTTGAGTAAGGGTTTAATTACAACCGTTTTAAAAGCCTGCGGTACATGGCCTAAAGTTAATGAAGAATTGATTATATGAAGAATAAGGCTACCAATAAGTGGGAAGACTTCTTTAAATAACCTGGTAGGAATAGGGTCTAAAAGACAAGTTGAAGGTTTGGATGAGGAAACTATTTTGTCTAACTCACAAAGGTCGATTGGAGTAAACTCATCAAGACAGACATCAATAGAAGGAGTTGTAGTAGTTACAGTATTTAAGTTAACTGTGGGAAGAATCTGATTGATTTTATCTCTGATGGATGAAATTTTATTATTGAAAAAGTTCATAAAGTCCTGACTAGTAAGCTCTAAGGGAATGCTAGGAATGACAGAGTCCTGACTCTTTGTCAACCTGGCTACAGTACTGAAAAGAAACCTGGGATTATTCTTGTTCTCTTCTATTAATGCAGAGTAATAACTCGTTCTAGCTTTTCTAAGAGATTTTTTATAAATTAAAAGATGATTTCTCCAAGCTAAATAGATTTCATCTAAATTAGTGGAGCGCCATTTTCTTTCTAATTGACGAGTCTTCTGTTTCAAGCTACGAGTTTCTGTGTTGAACCAAGGAGTTAGAAATCTCTGATTAGACTTTTTCTTTTTTAAGGGGGCCACCAAGTCTAGAGTCTGATGCAGAGAAGCTGAAACACTATCCACCATGTTATCAATTACAGAAGGAGCAAGCTGTCTATAGCTTATTTCCGTTGTGTTGACACATGGCATAGAGGAAACAATCTGCATAAATTTGGAAACGGCATCATCTGAGAGGCATCTACTGTAATAATATTTTTCTTTAGGAGCCAAATAGTCAGAAATAGTAAAATCAAAGGTTAACAGACAATGGTCTGACAGTACAGGGTTATGAGGAGACACTACAAGATTTTCTATTTCTATGCCATATGTCGGAACAAGGTCCAATGTATGGTGGAGGTAATGAGTAGAATTTCCTACTTTCTGAGAAAACCCAATCGAGTCTAATATTGAATTAAAAGCCACATTAAGGCAGTCACTATCTACATCCACATGTATATGAAAGTCCCCTACTATAATTATTCTATCAGATTTCAGAACTAAATCAGCTAAGAAATCAACAAATTCTGATAAAAATTCTGAGTAGGTTGATGGGGGACGATAAACTATGGCAAATAAAATTGGGTTTAACCTAAAATTGCTAAAGTGCCCAATACTGAGGACCAGGCCCTCAAAGGAATTCTAACATGTTTTTTGCTTTACATTAACTAGTAATTTGGAATGGTAAATTGTTGCTACTCCTCCTCCACGACCAGAACTTCTGGGATTTTGACAGTTTAAATAACCAGAGGGAGTTGATTCATTTAAACCAACATAATCCTCTTGTCCTAACCAAGTCTCTGTAAGGGAAATTAAATCAATCTGATGATCAATTAACAAATCATGGACTAACAGAGACTTGGGAGTTAGAGACCTAATATTTAATAAACCACATTTAATTTTTAAATTATGAGGAGGAACAGAGGCCAAATCATTCAATTTAGAGGCTTTATGTTTAATTTGAGTTTTACCAATATTTTGCTTTATCACTTTGGGATGCTTATGCATTATATTTTTATTTACTTTGGAGGGAGCAGACAACGATTCTCTGATGGGGAAGACAGGGGCTAAGTTGAGGGGTGGCAGATGAAGAGGAGCTGCAGAGAGGCGTGTAAGACTGCGACTCTGCTTCCTGGTCCCAACTCTGAGTAGTCAGGGTTTTGGAAATTTGGATAGGATAAAAAAGATAAAAAAGCAGTGTGGTGTCACTTGCACAGGTCTGAGGTGGAGGTTTGTGGTTGGTGAGGGTCTGTATGCCACGCCAGAGAGAACGTGCAGCTCTGGTGCTGCTGAAGTTGCTGGATATTTTCTTGCTGTACTGTCGTATTGCCTCCTTGATGCCACGGGACAGGTTGGCCCTAGCTGTTGTTAGCCCTGCACTGTCACCGGCCCTGAAGGCTGGGTCCCGAGCCCTCAGGAGCCTGTGGACCTCTGCTGTAATCCATGGCTTTTGGTTAGCATGAACAGTGATGGTTTTGAAGTGAGTGACATCATCACAAAAAGATGGACCACATAAATCTCTGGAGAGCCACACAAAGAGAACTGAGGGACTGCTGTGTGTATATATTCACATAAACGTGGATGAAAGACTATCTGCCAGACTTGGCTATTGAGTTAACAAGGCTAATGCTACACCGGGCAGACAGAGTTGCTGCAGCCTCAGGAAAGCACAGGGGCGGCAGCCTTGCTGTTTTACACAAACAACTCATGGTGCAGAGATGCTGGAATCATATTGAAGCAATGTACCCTTGAAGTAGAGTTTCGGGCAGTTAAATGTCGACCTTTTTACCTTCCATGATAATTTTCAGTGGTGTTTATTTTTGCAGTATACAGTATGTCCATCCAAGTATGAACAAACAGCTGGCCATGGTAGAAGTTTATAACAATATCAGCCAGTTACAGACTGCTCACCCAGATGCATTTTTCATTATTGCAGGGGATGTTAATAAGGCATCCCTTGAGACTGTGCTACCTAAGTTCTACGAGTAGGTGACCTGTGCAACTAGAGGTGAGAGTTTGTTGGATCTTTTTTACACCAACATCAAAGATGCATATGAAACTGTCCTATTGCCACACTTAGGCAGCTCAGACCATCTGACTGTCATGCTGAAACTGCATATAGACCCAGAGGTCGACAACAGCCAGCAGAAGTGAGGAACATCAGAGCGTAGGGACAGGGAGCTCTTCCTGCTTTACAAGGGTGTTTTGAGTGCACACAGTGGAGCGTCTTCAGGGATGCTGCATCATCTGGAGATTCCATCGATTTGCAGGAATACGCTGAGGCAGCGATGGGATTCATTTTGAAAGGGCACTGATGATGTGATGGTGGTGAAAACTGTGAGGAAATATGCCACTGATAAGCCATGATTGAGAGGAGAAGTCTGTTCGCTACTGAGGATCCATGATGCTGCCTTCAAATCTAGCGATGCGGTGTCATACAGGGAGGCTAGGTGCAACCTAAGGAAGGGCATCAGAGAGGCAAAGAGACAGTATGGGAGAAACTTGGAGAGGAACTTTGCTGACTCCAGGGACACAAGGAGCTTGTGGGAGAGTTTTCAGGTAGTGACGGGTTACAAACCTTCAGCCAAAATCACTCACTGCAATGATCCATGACTTCCACATGACCTCAATAAATTTTGCTCTCGGTTTGAGTTCACTGACAGCAGGGGTGCACACAGGCTGACACCATCACCTAATGACCAAGCACTGCAGCTGCCTGTGGAGAGTGTTAGGAGAGCATTCTCTAGAATAAATCCCAGGAAGACTTCTGGACCAGACTGCGTACCAGGTCAGGTCTTGAAGAGCTGTGCGGACCAACTACAGGAGGTTTTCACGGGCATCTTTAATACCTCCCTCAGCCAAGCTGTAGTCCCCACTTGCTTTAAAAGTGCTACCATACTGCCAGTGCCCCAGAACACAAACCCTTGCTGTCTAAATGATTACTGCCCTGTTGCCCTCACTCCAGTAGTTATGAAGTGCTTTGAGCGACTTGTTATGGACCATATTAAATCCCACCTCCCAGTTAACATGGACCCTGTCCAGTTTGCATGTCGAACCAATTGATATACAGATGATACCATATCCACTTTGCTTCACCTCATCCTGACTAATCTGGAAGGCAGAGATACCTATGCCAGAGTTTTGCTGGTGGACTTTAGCTCAACATTTAAGACCATCTTGCTGTAGAAGCTGGTTGAGGAACTGCAGCTGCTGGGAGTCAGCACTAGCATCTGCAACTGGGTCTTGGACTTCCTTACAGAGAGGAGAAAGACTGTCAAGGTCAGCACCAGAACATCTGAGAGCATCACAGTGAGTACTGGATCACCACAGGGATGTGTTTTGAGCTCACTACTGTTTACTCTGCTGACTCATGACTGCTCTGCATCCCACAACACCAACCACATAATCACACTTGCTGATGACATGATGGTTGTTGGTCTCATCAAAAATGGTGATGAATCAGCGTACAGGGATAAGGAGGAGAAGTTAGTGACTTGATGTAACTTCCGTAACCTCTGTCTCAAAGCAGGAAAAACAAATGAAATTATCATCGATTTTAGAAAGGACCAGTCACCTCACCACTCTCCATTAATTAAATTCCATTATCTCCATTAACTTGTCTTTTAGACCCTATTCCTACCAGGTTATTTAAACAAGTCTTCCCATTTATTGGTAGCTCTATTCTTCAATAATCAATTCTTCATTAACTTTCGGCCATGTACCGCAGGCTTTTAAAACTGCTGTAATTAAACCATTACTCAAAAAGCCAACGCTGGATCCAGGAGTTTTAGCTAACTATAGACCAATCTCTAATCTGCCTTTCATTTCAAAAATCTTAGAGAGAGTTGTTGCTACGCAATTATTTGACCACCTGCAGGGAAATGGTTTATTTGAAGAGTTCAATCTGGGTTTAGAATCCATCATAGTACTGAAACAGCCTGAGTGAAGGTCACTAATGACCTCCGTATTGCATCTGATAATGGACTTGTTTCTGTACTTGTCCTTTTAGACCTTAGTGCAGCTTTTGATACTATCAATCATAATATTCTACTTGATAAATTAGAACACTATGTTGGACTTAATGGAACTTTGTTGCAGTGGTTTAGATCTTATTTATCTGATAGGTTCCAGTTTGGTCATGCCAATGAGTTTTCTTTCAACTCAAAGCTCAGTCATGGAGTTCCACAGGGATCTGTGCTAGGCCCTACTCTTTTTAGTTTATATATGCTTCCGTTAGGCAATATCATTAGAAAACATTGTATACATTTTCATTGTTATGCAGATGACACACAATTATACCTGTCAATGAAGCCAGATGATAGTAATCAATTAGCCAAGTTAGAAGCCTGTCTTAAGGAAATCAAAGTTTGGATGACTTGTAATTTCCAGCTATTAAATTCAGATAAAACTGAAGTCATTCTTGTTGGTCCAAAAAACCTTAGAAATACCTTTCCAAATCAAACTCTTAGTTTGGATGAGGCTACTCTTTCTCTTAATAGTTCTGTGAGGAACCTTGGAGTTCTTTTTGATCAAGATCTGTTTTTCAGTTCATATATTAAATTTGTTGACTGCCTCCTATCATTTTCGTAATATTGCCAAGATTAGGAGCATCTTGTCTCAGAATGATGCTGAGAAACTGATCCACGCTTTTGTTTGCTCGAGATTAGACTATTGTAATTCTTTATTTTCAGGTTGTCCTAAAACATCTTTAAAAAGTCTTCAGTTGATCCAAAATGCTGGAGCAAGAGTTTTAACAGGTACTAGAAAGAGAGATAATATCTCTCCGGTTCTGGCCTCCCTTCATTGGCTTCCCATAGAGTTTAGAATTAAGTTTAAAATCCTTCTTGTCACTTACAAAGCTCTAAACAATCAGGCCCCTTTTTAATTAAAAGCTCCAATACTACCCTATTATCCTTACAGAGCACTATGCTCCCAAAATGCTGGATTACTGGTAATACCTAGAATCTCCAAAAGTACAATGGAAAGCAGGGCCTTCAGGTATTGAGCTCCTCTCCTGTGGAACCAGCTGCCAATCTGGATTCGGGAGTCAGACTCGATCTCTGTTTTTAAGAATAGGGTTAAAACCTTCTTTTTGATATAATCTACAATTAGGGAGGGATTAATCTCTCGGCGCCACACCAGTCGGCTGCCTTTTGCAACAGCGGCTCGATTCCGAGTTTTTTTTTTTTTTTTTTTTCCCTTCCTCTCTCTTTTGATCACTTTTTTTTTTTCACCCCACTTATATCACGGACACACAGATCATCCCAAATGTCTCCTGAGCCGGTGGACGGAGCCACTGTTTATAGCAGGATTCGATACAACAGGGAAGAGCTGCTAGCATTTAACCGCCACCCGGTCCCACTGGAAAAACTCGACATACCGAGAGAACTGAGGCGAAAACGCCGCGGCTGCCGGGCTGGAGTAAGGCGGAGGACAAAAAATATAAGGTACAGACCCTCCCTTCCATCTGTTGTCATGGGAAATGTACGGTCGATACTGGGAAAGTTAGATGAGCTAGCGGCTATCTCCCGTTATGATAGCACTTACCGGGAGTGCTCTCTCCTTTTGTTTACTGAGACGTGGCTAACTGAACTAGCAGCAGATGCTAACATTGAGCTGGAGGGTTTTCACATGATACGAGCTGACCGAACACCAGAGAGTGGCAAAACTAGGGGCGGTGGAGTGATAATGTATGTTAACAACAACTGGTGCAGACCGGGACATATCACTGTTAAACAACGACACTGCAGCAAAGACATTGAGTTGCTAGCTGTTAGCATGAGGCCTACATATCTCCCGAGAGAACACTCACACGTGATCTGCATTGTTGTTTATGCAAATCCGACGGCGAACGCTGGGACAGCGCGTGACGTCATCCATTCAGTAACCAGCAGGCTGCAGACAGAACACCCAGATGCTCTTCTCCTCATCTCAGGCGATTTCAACCACGTTTCACTGTCTCCCATTCTGCCCACTTTCACCCAGTATGTCACATGCCACACTAGAGACAATAAAACACTGGATTTGTTCTACGCAAACACTAAGGAGGCGTACA
Source organism: Pholidichthys leucotaenia (assembly GCA_020510985.1). NCBI lineage: Eukaryota > Metazoa > Chordata > Actinopteri > Cichliformes > Pholidichthyidae > Pholidichthys > Pholidichthys leucotaenia. The sequence continues at coordinate 353,928,279 of CM035845.1, read as the reverse complement.
CCTCATCACAACTCCCCCCACTTGGGAGATCGGATCACAACTTGGTTCATCTCCGACCGGTGTACAAACCCCTAGTGCACAGACAACCTCCGGCCATGCACACTGTGGAGTTATGGTCTGAGGAGACAATGGACACTCTAAAGGACTGTTTTGAAGCCACTGCCTGGAAGCAGCTCTGCGATCCACATGGTGAGGACATCGATGGCCTCATTCACACCTTCACGGGCTACCTCAGCTTCTGTGTGGACAAATCCGTTCCCACCAAGATCATACGGTGTCACTCAAACAACAAACCCTGGATCAACCCTGAGATAAAAACACTTCTGAGAGAGAAGAAGAGGATCTTCAGGTCGGGGAACAGGGAGATGCTGAAGTCCGTACAGAGGGAGCTGAGGAGAAAGATCAGAGAAGGCAAGGACAGCTTCAGGAAGAAGATGGAGGACAAGCTGCAACAGAGCGACATCAGCGGGGTCTGGAGAAACCTCAAAACCATCTCGGGGCTCCAGAATACCTCCCCCCAGGCCACGGGGGGCAGGGAGTGGGCGAACAACCTGAATCTGTTTTTCAATAGATTTGACCAACCACCCTCCCCCCTGTCTGCACAACAACCACTGCTGCCTCTAAGAAATCAAGTCCTGCTACCCACTCCCCACTCCACCGACACCCCCCCCCACTCCCAACACACAGCCCCCCATCCTGACCCTGACCAAGACCCAGGTGAGGACGGAGCTGAGGAAGATCAAGGCGAGGAAGGCGTCGGGACCGGACGGCATCAGCGCAAAGCTCCTCAAGTCCTGTGCAGACCAGCTGTGTGGGATTGTGACATATATCTTCAACATGAGCCTGAAACTGGGGAGGGTACCACAGCTGTGGAAAACATCTTGTGTGGTACCTGTACCAAAAACTTCCCACCCCAAAGACCTGAACAGCTTCAGACCGGTGGCCTTGACGTCCCACTTGATGAAGACCCTGGAGAGACTGCTCCTTGCTCATCTCCGCCCCCTGGTGGAACCAGCGATGGATCCACTCCAGTTCGCCTACCAGCATGGCATTGGGGTGGAGGATGCGGTGATCTTCCTCCTTCACCGTTCTCTGTCCCACCTGGAGAAGCCCGGGAATATGGTGAGGATCATGTTCTTTGACTTCTCCAGTGCTTTCAACACCATCCAACCGATGATCCTGAAGGACAAGCTGCTGCGCGCAGGGGTGGACCAGCACCTGTCATCATGGATCCTGGACTACCTCACGAACCGGCCTCAGTTTGTGAGAACCCGGGACTGTGTTTCCGACACGATCATCAGTAGCACGGGGGCCCCCCAGGGAACGGTGCTGGCTCCCTTCCTGTTCACTCTTTATACTGCGGACTTCTCACACAACACAACACATTGCCATCTACAGAAGTTCTCTGATGACTCTGCGATCGTTGGTCTCATCTCCAGCGGAGATGAAGCTGAGTACAGAGGGCTTATCCAGGACTCTGTGGACTGGTGCCATCGGAACTGCCTCCAGATCAACGCGAGGAAAACTAAGGAGTTGGTGGTGGACTGCCGCAGGCATGGGCAGCCCCTCACAGCACCAGTAAATATACAGGGAACAGACATCGAGATGGTGACCTCCTACAAGTACCTGGGTATTCATCTGAACAATAAACTAGACTGGTCACACAATACTGACGCACTCTACAAGAAGGGACAGCGCAGGCTGTTCCTGCTGAGGAGACTCAGGTCTTTTGGTGTACAAGGGGCGCTGCTGAAGTCATTCTATGACACGGTGGTGGCATCAGCCATCACTTTTGGAGTGGTCTGCTGGGGCAGTGGCATTACTGCAGCCGATAGGAAGAGACTGAACAAACTGATTAAGAAAGCTAGCTCTGTCCTGGGGCAACGCCTTGATCCGATGGAGGAGATAGGAAAGAGAAGGACGGTGGCTAAACTGTCATCTCTGCTGGAGTCCGAGTTCCACCCTATGCAGGACATACTGGATGCACTGAGGAGCTCATTTAGCAGCAGACTACATCATCCCAGGTGCGCAACCGAGAGGTTTCGTAGGTCCTTCCTACCAACGGCTGTCAGACTGTACAACCTAAGCAGGGCTGCTCGCAGAGATAGCAAAAAGACGTAACAAACTAATAGTTTTTTGAATGCAAAAGATGCAATAGACTTACACAATGGTCCTCTCCGGCATACAACTAGGAAAATACCGGTCGCTATGGAGGGTGAGAATATGTATGGGCACATAATCATACCATGTAGGATAACTAAGTAGAGGGTTATGCTGTTTCATCCCACCTAGCAACAATGCTCTGCACTGTGTGTGTTTATATATTTACATATTTATTCCATCTAGCTACAATGCTCAGCACTGGGTGTGTTTATATTTATATATCTATATATTTATTCCATCTAGCTACAATGCTCCGCACTGTGTTTTTATATATCTACATATTATTCCATCTAGCTACATTGCTCCGCATTGTGTGTGTTTATATACTTGCATATTTATTCCACCTAGCTGCAATGCTCCGTACTGTGGGTGTTTATATATTTACATATTTATTCCATCTAGCTACAATGCTCTGCACTGTGTGTTCATATATTCATATATTTATTCCATCCAGCTACAATGCTCTGCACTGTGTGTCTGTGTGTGTGTGTGTATATATATATTTTATAGTAATATGTACATATGTATATTAGCTGCTCTTGCTTGCTTGTTTTTTTTCTTGCCTTCTGATTGTTGCTCTGAGTGTTGCTATCCCTGTGCTGTTGCAATCCTGGAATTTCCCCGTTGTGGGACTAATAAAGGCTTATCTTATCTTATCTTATCTTATTATGTTTCTCTGAACCCTCCCTTAGTTATGCTGCTAATAGGTTTAGACAGCTGGGGTACCTCCAAGAATTCACTGGGCCTCACTCCTTTCTTCACTCTCAATGAAATATTTTTTTGCTGGTCATTAACATCTGTTTGTTCTCTCCCATAGATATAGTCCCCGTTGTGCTGTTTGCGCTCTACATGTCTGTTCTTTTCTTCTTCTCTATCCCCTCACCCCCCAGCCAGTCGCAACAGATGACTGCCCCTCCCTGAGCCTGGTTCTGCTGGAGATTTCTTCCTGTTAAAAGGGAGTTTTTCCTCACCACCATCGCCAAGCGCTGCTCACAGGGGCTCTCCTGATTGCTGGGGTTTGTCTGCAATTGTGGGGGTTCCCCCTGCAGTTCTAAGTGCTATGAGATGACTGTTGTTGTGAAATGGTGCTATTAAAATAAAGTTGAATTGAATCAAATTGAATTATTTGTGGTTTGGCTGTTGAAAGACTACATAGTTCCAAATTTCTTGAACTTCATCTGAGTGACAACCTAACCTCCACAGATGACACCATAGCTGCGATCAAAAAAGCGCAGCAGTGCCTTTGCTGCCTTCGGAGACTGAAGAGAGAAGGTCTCTCTAAGTCAGCCATGACATTGTTCTATCACGGCACCATTGAAAGCGTCCTCACATACTGCATTACTCCCTGGTACGAGAACAGCAGAGCAGAGGAGAGACAAAGACTGGATAGAGTCATTAGCACTGCAGAGAGGATTTTTGGCACCCAGCTGCCATCACTGACTGACATCTACAGCCATAGATGCAGGCGCAGAGGGTGCTGCATCTTAGGGGATCCCTCTCACCCTCACAGTCTCTTCTCTCTGATGCTGTCAGGAAGGAGATACAGGAACATTCGAGTGAGGACATCCAGGTTAAAGGACAGTTTCTTCCCTGCTGCAGTAAGACTATTAAATTAAGAGTAACTTAGTTGCAATCTATTTTTTCTGTAGTATTTTTTTAATTATATAATTTTAAGTGAACTAATGATACTTATCTACTGACTTCATATTAATTAGGCTTGTTAGAGAGGTATTGTTTTTAATATTTTTGCTTTTAATTTTTTGAGTGTTTTTGCTGTAGAAACAGTATTTTGTTTTTGTGTTTACATGAAAATGACAATAAAGGATCATCATCATCATCAATGGATTTAAGATAAGATAAGCCTTTATTAGTCCCACAACGGGGAAATTCCAGGATTGCAACAGCACAGGGATAGCAACACTCAGAGCAACAATCAGAAGGCAAGAAAAAAACAAGCAAGCAAGAGCAGCTAATATACATATGTACATATTACTATAAAATATATATATATACACACACAGACACACAGTGCAGAGCATTGTAGCTGGATGGAATAAATATATGAATATATGAACACACAGTGCAGAGCATTGTAGCTAGATGGAATAAATATGTAAATATATAAACACCCACAGTACGGAGCATTGCAGCTAGGTGGAATAAATATGCAAGTATATAAACACACACAGTGCGGAGCAATGTAGCTAGATGGAATAATATGTAGATATATAAATATAAACACACCCAGTGCTGAGCATTGTAGCTAGATGGAATAAATATGTAAATATATAAACACACACAGTGCAGAGCATTGTTGCTAGATGGAATGAAACAGCATAACCGTCTATTTAGTTATCCTACATGGTATGATTATGTGCCCATACATATTCTCACCCTCCATAGCGACCGGTATGTTCCTCGTTGTATGCCGGAGGGGACCATTGTGTAAGTCTATTGCATCTTTTGCATTCAAAAAACTATTAGTTTGTTACGTCTTTTTGCTATCTCTGCGAGCAGCCCTGCTTAGGTTGTACAGTCTGACAGCCGTTGGTAGGAAGGACCTACGAAACCTCTCGGTTGTGCACCTGGGATGATGTAGTCTGCTGCTAAATGAGCTCCTCAGTGCATTCAGTATGTCCTGCATAGGGTGGAACTCAGACTCCAGCAGAGATGACAGTTTAGCCACCGTCCTTCTCTCTCCTATCTCCTCCACCGGATCAAGGCGCTGCCCCAGGACAGAGCTAGCTTTCTTAATCAGTTTGTTCAGTCTCTTCCTATCGGCTGCAGTAATGCCACTGCCCCAGCAGACCACTCCAAAAGTGATGGCTGATGCCACCACCGTGTCATAGAATGACTTCAGCAGCGCCCCTTGTACACCAAAAGACCTGAGTCTCCTCAGCAGGAACAGCCTGCGCTGTCCCTTCTTGTAGAGTGCATCAGTATTGTGTGACCAGTCTAGTTTATTGTTCAGATGAACACCCAGGTACTTATAGGATGTCACCATCTCGATGTCTGTTCCCTGTATATTTACTGGTACTGTGAGGGGCTGCCCATGCCTGCGGCAGTCCACCACCAGCTCCTTAGTTTTCCTCGCGTTGATCTGGAGGCAGTTCCGATGGCACCAGTCCACGAAGTCCTGGATAAGCCCTCTGTACTCAGCTTCATCTCCATTGGAGATGAGGCTGACGATCGCAGAGTCATCAGAGAACTTCTGTAGATGGCAGTGTGTTGTGTTGTGTGAGAAGTCCGCAGTATAAAGAGTGAACAGGAAGGGAGCCAGCACCGTTCCCTGGGGGGCCCCCGTGCTACTGATGATCGTGTCGGACACACAGTCCTGGGTTCTCACAAACTGAGGCCGGTTCGTGAGGTAGTCCAGGATCCATGATGACAGGTGCTGGTCCACCCCTGCGCGCAGCAGCTTGTCCTTCAGGATCATCGGTTGGATGGTGTTGAAAGCACTGGAGAAGTCAAAGAACATGATCCTCACCATATTCTCGGGCTTCTCCAGGTGGGACAGAGAAAGGTGAAGGAGGAAGATCACCGCACCCTCCACCCCAATGCCATGCTGGTAGGCGAACTGGAGTGGATCCATCGCTGGTTCCACCAGGGGGCGGAGGTGAGCAAGGAGCAGTCTCTCCAGGGTCTTCATCAAGTGGGACGTCAAGGCCACCGGTCTGTAGCTGTTCAGGTCTTTGGGGTGGGAAGTTTTTGGTACAGGTACCACACAAGATGTTTTCCACAGCTGTGGTACCCTCCCCAGTTTCAGGCTCATGTTGAAGATATACGTTACAATCCCACACAGCTGGTCTGCACAGGACTTGAGGAGCTTTGCGCTGATGCCGTCCGGTCCCGGCGCCTTCCTCGCCCTGATCTTCCTCAGCTCCGTCCTCACCTGGGTCCTGGTCAGGGTCAGGATGGGGGGCTGTGTGTTGGGAGTGGGGGGGGTGTTGGTGGAGTGGGGAGTGGGCAGCAGGACTTGATTTCTTTAGAGGCAGCAGTGGTTGTTGTGCAGTCAGGGGGGAGGGCGGTTGGTCAAATCTATTGAAAAACAGATTCAGGTTGTTCGCCCACTCCCTGCCCCCTGTGGCCTGGGGGGAGGTATTCTGGAGCCCCGAGATGGTTTTGAGGTTTCTCCAGACCCCGCTGATGTCGCTCTGTTGCAGCTTGTCCTCCATCTTCTTCCTGAAGCTGTCCTTGCCTTCTCTGATCTTTCTCCTCAGCTCCCTCTGTACGGACTTCAGCATCTCCCTGTTCCCTGACCTGAAGATCCTCTTCTTCTCTCTCAGAAGTGTTTTTATCTCAGGGTTGATCCAGGGTTTGTTGTTTGAGTGACGCCGTATGGTCTTGGTGGGAACAGATTTGTCCACACAGAAGCTGAGGTAGCCCGTGAAGGTGTGAATGAGGCCATCGATGTCCTCACCATGTGGATCGCAGAGCTGCTTCCAGGCGGTGGCTTCAAAACAGCCCTTTAGAGTGTCCATTGTCTCCTCAGACCATAACTCCACAGTGTGAATGGCCGGAGGTTGTCTGTGCACTAGGGGTTTGTACACCGGCCGGAGATGAACCAAGTTGTGATCCGATCTCCCGAGTGGGGGGAGTTGTGATGAGGTGTACGCCTCCTTAGTGTTTGCGTAGAATAAATCCACTGTTTTATTGTCTCTAGTGTGGCATGTGACATACTGGGTGAACGTGGGTAGAATGGGAGATAGTGAAACATGGTTGAAATCGCCTGAGATGAGGAGAAGAGCGTCTGGGTGTTCTGTCTGCAGCCTGCTGGTTACTGAATGGATGACGTCACGTGCTGTCCCAGCGTTCGCCGTCGGATTTGCATAAACAACAATGCAGATCACGTGTGAGTGTTCTCTCGGGAGATATGTAGGCCTCATGCTAACAGCTAGCAACTCAATGTCTTTGCTGCAGTGTCGTTGTTTAACAGTGATATGTCCCGGTCTGCACCAGTTGTTGTTAACATACATTATCACTCCACCGCCCCTAGCCTTGCCACTGTCTGGTGTTCGGTCAGCTCGTATCATGTGAAAACCCTCCAGCTCAATGTTAGCATCTGCTGCTAGTTCAGTTAGCCACGTCTCAGTAAACAAAAGGAGAGAGCACTCCCGGTATGTGCTATCATAACGGGAGATAGCCGCTAGCTCATCTCTCTAGCTCATCTCTCTAGCTCATCTCTCATAACTTTCCCAGTATCGACCGTACATTTCCCATGACAACAGATGGAAGGGAGGGTCTGTACCTTATATTTTTTGTCCTCCGCCTTACTCCAGCCCGGCAGCCGTGGCGTTTTCGCCTCAGTTCTCTCGGTATGTCGAGTTTTTCCAATGGGAAAATAACCTCAGTATACTTCTCTAGGTTTATGTGTCCATTGTGAGTGGCTGCATGCTTGAAAGTGTCTGTAGTGCTAAAGCAGTCTGTCAGCACATCAGAGGCCTCCTCTGGCCACACGTACCTGCTTTTTTGTTGGTCTGATTGTTTTCACTCTGGGTTTGTATGCTGGCTTTAACAGGATGGCGATGTGATCAGAGAGACCCAGGAGGGGAAGGGGGAAGGCTCTGTATGCTTTCTTGTGAGTTGTGTACACCAGGTCCTGCAAATATTCTGCTCTTGTTGGAATGTCCACATGTTTGTGTAGTTTTGGTAGGAGGGCCTTTAAATCTGCATGGTTGAAGTCTCCTGCTGTCATGAGGAATCGCATGGATGTACTGGTTGTGTCTCATTGATGGCCTGATAGAATTTTTTGAGTGCTTTACTCCTCTTGTTGATGCCGGTGGGTGGGGCATACACAGCGACTAGCAGGACAGATGAAAATTCTCTTGGAATGTAAAAGGGTCAGCACTTGATGATCATAAACTCCACCAATGGAGAACAGTGTTTGTGTACAACAGCTGCATCATGGCACCAAGCGTCACTGACGTAAACACAGACACCACCCCCGTGGGTTTTCCCTCCTTCCGTGAACACTGTCACTGCAGTAGGATGTTAGACCTGCTAACTGAATGGCAGAGTCTGGTATATGAATGAATGAATTTATTCAGTAATAATAATAACACATACAATACAGTAAGAACACACAAAAGAACAACCGAAAGGATGTAGGCTGAAGCTAGTGCTTATATAGTGCCTACCCCGTTACAATTTTAAAACCCATAACATAAAAATTTAAGTCTTACCCCAAATCAACAAAGAAAATCAAATAGAACAAGCAGACAAAAAAAAAAAAAACAAAAAAAACAAACACCTTTAAGTTATTACAAATTTATCTCCCAGCATTTACAGTGAGATACTGGGAGATTTTCTCATCTTTGTACAATTTTTTGAATTGCTTCAGAGTTGAACATGTTTTAATATTTTCAGAGCAACAGTTCCACAGTTTAACTCCAGTGACAGACATGCAATGATCCTTTGTATTTGTTCTAACCTTTGGTTTATTAAAAACAGAGTTTTGATTGATTGATTTTTATTTGAACATTGTTAAAGAAAGAAAAAAAGAGTTCAAAACACAACAAAAAAACAAACCAAAATAAAATGTTCAAAAGGAGTGGGAAGAAGCCAAGGCTTATACAGTCCCACCCCTTCTCCACACCAAACAAATTACAGTATTACTCATAATCATCATTATCCCACAACCACATTCACTGTAATACACCCATAGTCAATTTATACAACAAAAATGACACAACAATGACAGTCCATATCCAACAATATTACAACAACAATAAACATACAATTCTGGCATGTTCAATGCAAACACAAACAACACCATCACCTTCACAATCACCATAACACACAACAACCTTCCCTCACTGAAGACACAATGTAACATCACTGCCCTTCATTCTCATACTGCTCAAAAATCATTTCTTTATATGTTGATTTAAATATATGGATGTTGGGACATTGCCTGTGTTTCTCCCCCAACCCATTCCACAATTTTATCCCACACACAGACACACAAAAACTCTTCCGTGTAGATCTTACTAAGTGAATTTTAAATTTTGTATTCCCCCGTAAATTATATTTCCCTTCTCTCTCCCTGAATAGATTCTGTATATTGTGTGGCAAGAGGTTTTTACTAACTTTAAACATTAATTGTGCTGTGTAATAATGAACCAGATCCCATAATTTCAATAACTTCGAATGTAAAAACAATAAATTAGTATGTTCGAGGTACCCAACTTTGTGTATAACATGGACTGCCCTTTTTTGTAATATTAACAATGAATTAAGTTTACTTTTATAACTGTTACCCCAAACTTCTATACAATAAGTCAAGTATGGAAGTACTAATGAACAATACAAAATATGAAGTGATTTATAATCTAGGACCTGCTTAATTTTATTTATAATTGCAATATGTTTTGCAACTTTATTTTGTATGTATCTGACATGTGGTTTCCAACTAATTTTATCATCCAGTACTACACCCAAAAACTTGATCTCCTTAACTTTTTCAATAACTACATTATCTATATGAATGTGTATATCTTCTTTATTTTTACAATTACCAAATATCATTACCTTAGTTTTATCTATATTTAGTGATAGTTTATTACAATCCATCCATTTTTTTAGCTTATTTAATTCATTATTTAGAGTATGGATTAGTTGATTATAATTATTTCCAGAATAAAATAAATTAGTATCATCAGCAAATAATATTATTTTTAATAATTTAGAAACTTGGAATATATCATTTATATATATGTTAAATAATTTGGGGCCCAATACTGACCCTTGGGGGACCCCACAGGCAATTCCCATACACCCAGACAGATATTCTCCCATTTTCACAAATTGTTGTCTCTCAGATAGATAACTTGTAACCCATTTCAGAGCAATTCCCCTAATACCATACATTTGCAATTTATTAAGAAGTATTGAATGATTTATTGTATCAAATGCTTTTCTAAAATCTATAAACACACCAATTGCATATTTTCCTTGATCTAATGCATTTATTATTTCCTCTGTTGCATCCATTATCACCAGTGATGTTGTACTCTTGGCTCTAAACCCATACTGGTTCTGATTCAGCACATCCTGTGTATTTAAAAAGTTTTCTAATCTGTTGTTGAAAAGTTTTTCCAGAATTTTTGAAAATTGTGGGAGAAGTGATACTGGTCTGTAGTTTGTGTATTGGTGTTTATTTCCCTGCTTAAATAATGGAATTACTTTTGCTATTTTCATTTTCTGCGGGAATGAACCAGTTTGAAATGATAAATTACAAATATATGTGAATGGTTTTAATATACCATCAACAGTTCTTTTTATTAGTGCCATATCAATACCATCACAGTCAGTAGATAATTTATTTTTACACTTTTCAACAACAGATTTTACCTCTAGTTCATCCACCGCTGTAAGAAAAATTGACCGAGGGTTACTTCCAATTAAAGTCTCACTCACAGTGTCTTTTCCTTGATTTGGAATCTTTGCTGCCAACTCTGGCCCAACACTTACGAAAAATTTATTCATTTTATTTACTACCATATTCTTATCATAAATATCACCACAATTATCAGTAAAATACTCTGGATATATCACTTTCTTAGTTCCATTTTTCCTTAATTTGTTTAATATATCCCAGACTCCTTTTATATTATTTTTATTTTCATTTAACATTTTCCTATAATATAATTTTTTACTAGTTCGTATTATATCAGTTAATTTATTTTTATATGTTTTATATCTTTTTTCAGATTCTTTAGTTCTTAATTTAATAAAATTTTTATAGAGATAATTTTTCTTTTTACAAGCATTTTGTAACCCTTTGGTTAACCATGGGCAATTTTTGTATATGTGTTTTTTATTAATTTCTTTAATTGGACAGTTTTTATCATATAATAATTTAAATATATCAATAAATTTATCATATGCCAAGTCCACATTTTTCTCTCTATAGACAACATCCCAGTTCTGTAACATTAAGACTTCTTTTAAATCCCTGATTCTATCTTCTGTTCGTATTCTTTTATAGATAATCTTTTTACATAGTTTATTATTATTCTTACTCTCATTAGCCCCATAATTAACATCTAAAGAAACAAATACAGGCAAGTGGTCACTAATATCATTTATTATTATACCACTCACCATATTATATTCAATAACATTGGTAAAAATGTTGTCTATCAGGGTAGCACAGTGTGTCGTTATTCTTGTAGGTTTTGTAATCTTTGGAAATAAGGTTAAGCTATACATTGTATCTAAGAAATCTTCAGTTGGTTTGTGTTGTTTTGTTTTCATCAAATCTATATTAAAGTCACCACAAATAAAGATATCCTTTTGTCTTATTTTTGCATACATCTTTTCCATCCCATTTTTAAATTTTTCCATATCAGATCCCGGTGCTCTATATATACAACTTACTATTATATTTTTTCTTTTTTCCATCGTAATCTCAATTAGTTACATCTTAGCTCATATTTGCTTTCCCTTTTTTAAACAGTCTCTGAATATTTACAGGTAATTGGTTATTATCTGCTTTGTACATGATTTGAATTACATTATAATCTACCAGATCCCTAAATTTAAGAGTATGCAATTGAATGAATATTGGATTTGTTGGTTCGCGGTAAGGTTTCTTTGATACAATGCGCACGGCTTTCTTCTGTAGTAAAAAGATTAAGTTTGTGTTTGTTTTATATGCGTTTCCCCAGATCTCCACACAGTATGTCATAAAAGGAACTATCAGTGAATTATATAAAATGCAAAGAGATTTCTGACACAGGAGATCCTTAACTTTATAAAATACGGCAATGGATTTAGACATTTTAGTTTTGACATAATTTATGTGTGATTTCCAGTTTAGTTTGTTATCAACAATGACCCCTAGGAATTTGGTTTCGAAAACTGTGTCAATTCCAAAATTGTTTATTTTAATTTTTCTGTGATTATATAATTTGTGGTTTCCAAATATTATACATTTTGTTTTTCCAAGGTGAAGAGATAATTTATTGGCAGTGAACCATTGATTGATTTGTTTAAGTTCATTTTCTACTGGATCCAGAAGCTGCTTAAGATTTTCTCCACTACAAAAAAAAAAAGTTATGTCATCGGCAAATAAAATACACGAGCAATTTAGACACAGAACATAAATCATTAATATACAAAATAAACAGCAATGGACCAAGCACAGAACCCTGTGGTACCCCACACATCTTCAGCAACTCAGAGTCTGCATTATTCACATGAACATTTTGATATATGTCTTCTAAATAGCTGTGTAACCAGTCAAAAGCAATTCCTCTGATGCTATACTTACATAATTTACTGAGGAGCAATTTTGTAAGTCCAGAAATATTCCAACTATGTATTCTCTTCTATCTGTTGCATCCGTAATCTGTTCAACAAAGTCCATGAGTGCCAGTGAGGTTGTCCGGTTCTTCCTGAATCCATACTGTTGTTCGCAGAGTATATTGTGCTTATCAGTGAAATCATTCAGTCTCTTAACAAATATTTTTTCCAGTATTTTGGAGAACTGAGGTAACAAGGAGATGGGTCTGCAGTTTGACAATAAGTGTTTGTCACCAGTCTTATACAGAGGAACGACTCTTGTTATTTTCATTTTCTTTGGAAATTTACCAGCAGTAAGTGAAGTGTTTAACAATACAATCAATAATACATTTAACCAAGAACATACTGAAATCATTACAATCAGTTGATTTTTTGTCTTTGAATTTAACAATGTCAAGAATTTCTTTTTCATCTGTTTCTTTCCTAAACATTGAGTAAGCGTTTATGTTGACGACATTGTCAGCGCCACTACAGTGGAGTTGGCGATCTTTTTTCCTATATTAATAAAATATTCATTAAACGTGTTGGAGATCAAGCTATTTTCATTGATTATTCCATTATCTGAATTTAAATAAGAGATGTGGTTGGAATTTAGTTTTCCTCTTTGTTATATTATTTAACACCTTCCATATATTAGTTTTGTTATTTTCCAATAATTTACTGGAATATGTTTTTTACTCAATCTTAAAATACTAATGAGTTTATTTTTATAAGTTATTTTTTTATTTTTATAAGTCTTGTATTTCTTTTCTGCTTCCACAGTTCTTAATTTCAGAAACATTTTGTATAACAAGTTTCTTTTTCCAAGCCTTTTGCAGGCCCTTGGTGATCCAAGGCTGATCTCTGTATTTAACTTTAGTTTCCTTTACCACTAGAGGGCAGTGTTTATTATATAGTTGTGATAAAATAGAGACAAATTCTCCATATGCTGTGTCAACGTCGTCAACATAAACACCGCTCCAGTCTTGTATTTTTAGATCATTTGTAAGATTGTTGATTGTGGTTTCTGTTACAAGTTGTTTAAAAACCTGATCTATTTCAGCGTTCTGTGTTCCACCAGTGTGTGAAGAAACAAAAACAGGCAGATGGTCTGTCACATCATTGACAATAAGACCAGCAGTTACATTCCCCTCAGTGACATTTGTGAAAATGTCATCAATAAGCGTTGCTGAATGTCTTGTTATTCTAGTGGGGTATGTTATTGAAGGGTAGAAACCCAGACAAAACATGGAATTTATGAATTCACTTATTTGGATATCATCATTTGGATTTAATAAGTCAATATTGAAGTCTCCACAAATAAATACCAGCTTCTTATTACCTACTGCACTGAAAAGCTCAGACAATTTCTCTTTGAAAATGTCAATATCGGTACCCGGCGCTCTATAAATGCAACTTATGATGTTTTTTGTAGTTGTAATTAATTCCACAGTTACACACTCCATGATCTTTTCCATTTCAAAAGACATTATCTACAACTTGGCTTTGGTAGCAGGACCTGATATATAAAGCAACACCACCACCCCTTTTTTTTGACCTGCTTGTGGTATAGAAATCATAGCCTCTCATTTGCACTGTATGAAGTTGGTCATTTTTTAGCCAAGTCTCAGAAATTGCAACAGCAGAAAAAATTGTGTTATATTGCAACAAACTGTCCTGGATTTTGGAAAAATTCATGTTGAGACTTTTACTATTAAAGTGTATTATTGACAAAGATTGGTTAGAAATTGTATTTTTTAGTTGGTCTGAGCTAAAGTATTTACACTGACGTTTTATACTGTTGAAAAAGTGATTTTCAGGATCGGTTTCATATTCAACACTGTGTGGCTTATGCTCAGTATATTCGTACCCTTTAAAAATGAGGTTGTTTCCAATAAAAATTTGCATCTTAATTATTCCAGTCAGTGGAAATGAATGCACAGTTTATATCTCTAAGTTGATAATAAAATGTCAATCATTTCTGGTTAATTTTTGGCTCCACTGATCTTGGTGTGTATATTGTCATTTCACCACATTTTTGTAAAGATAAAAACAGCAGTTCCACACATCACGTTGTGTAGTTCTCAGTGGCTGTATGTGGTCCATTTTGTTGTCTAGTGAGTGTACGTTGGCTGGAATGAGGGAGAGAATCGGAAGTCTGTGTGGGCTAGCGGGTTGCTTCGTTCAGATGCCTCCACGTTTACCTCTCTTTTGTCACCCCTCACACCATCTACGGTATCTCAGTTTGGGATGAGACACGGCAGTGAGTCCGGGGGTATGGAGGTCTGGTGGAGGAGACAGCCACGGAGTTCCTCTGTAATGCTCTGATCCAGGACGTAACATTTGGTCATATTCCTTATCTCCAGGATGCTGTGGCGACTGTAGCTTGTGCACAGCATCATATACAGACATTAAACACATGAAAATACACTTGGGTGTAATTTTAAAAAACACTAAGTGGAACAAAAACACAAAAAGAGAAGAAGGCCGCTACATGTTCGTGTGCCACCTAGTGGTATTGATGGATGAGAAAAAAGTCACAATTTTACAAAAAAAAAAAGCAACAAATTCACAATAAAATCATAAATATATTAGGAAGAAAGTAGCAAGTTTATGAGAAAAAGTTGCTAACTTACAGAAAAAGTGTCATGGACTCCTGCCTGTTTGAGGCAGGAAGAATTAAAATCCAAATGCAGGAGTATGTTGTGTGTATTTTGTTGTGCAGAAAAATAATATTGCAGTCCAGATAAACAATAAATGGATAGCATTGGAGAACAGGGATACCTCAAGGACGCTCTACAGCACAGGCGGACGAAAACGAGAGCTGTAGGAAGGCTATACAGCTCAGAGGAAACCCAGGGTGCTGCAGGAAGGCTGAACAGCAAATAGGAGCCCCAGGGTGCTGCAGAATAGCTGAACAGCGGGAAAAGGAGAAATAAACTTACTGGCTGGAGCAGTCCAAGGCAGTCCGTGAAGTCCACAGTGCGAGGAACAAAACAATGAACAGACAGTTGGTTCAAACACTCAGTTTAAACAACAATCACCAGACAATACACAACAGCAAACCCAGATCTTAAATACTGCAGCAACTAATGAGCTGAGTGCATGCCGGTGTGGAGAGAGAGAGAGAGAGAGAGAGAGAGGGTGTGTGAGTGAATGTCCGAGTATGTGAGTGAGAGTGAGTGAGTGTGAGCACGTAGGAATGGATGTGTGTGTGTGTGTGTGTGTGTGTGTGTGTGTGTGGTGAGTGACTGCAAAAGTGCTGAAAGAATGCAGGTGTGGACAATTGCATGCATGTGTGTGTATGTGTGGAAAGTGAGAGCAACAGGTGATGACAATCAGCTGGTAGGAGCTGGCAGGAGAGGGGGCGTGGCAGTCAGCTCTCAGACGACAAATAAGGAACCCAAAATACACTGGAGACTAGACAGCCACCGTGCCATGGGACTGGGCTGGAAAATCCAACCCAGCCCATGACCAAAAGTCACACATTTATGAGAAAAAGTAGGTGATTTACTAGAAAAAAGACTAAAAATTTATGAGATAAAGGTTTTAAAAAATTCAGAAAAAAAGTTTCACATATATATGAAAAAAAAGTTTCAAATTAACATATTTATTAGAAAATGCTAAATTCTGTTTAATTTTGTATGGTGGAGCAAAACTGCAGTATGTATCAGAGAATAGACTGTCAGGGTTTATGTAGTGACAGTGTGACAATAGCTGATGTTTAACTGTAATGTCACACTTTTACTTGACTGCTTCTGTGGTTTAAATGTTCTTCTGTCCTTGTCTTCAGGAGAACTTCTGGAGGATTTACACAGGTAACATGTTCCCCTTCTTTAATCTGTAAACTTTGTTGTTGTTTTTTAACCATCTGTGGTCTGAACCATCTCTGAAGATCAGAACCATGCAGGTTTGAAATTTGAAGTTTTTACTCATCACAATGCTATGTGGGTCTTTGTAAATAGGAAAGTTTTGTTCCTGCATTTGCCATTTTCTTCTAATATCAGTCCCGAATAACACACAAACATTGGCCCAACTTTGGCCCAGCATACAAAGTATATAGTACATCAGGAATACATCTTATAGAGGTTGTTTGCTCATTGGCAAGACATAGGCTAGACATCAGCATTACACCAGCATCTAGCCTATGTATTGCCAACGAGCAAACAACCTCGATAAGAAGTTTACTTATTCATCTTCTTCCAGCTGCTCCCCTCAGGGGTCTCCACAGCGGATCATCTGTCTCCATCTCACCCTATCGCTTCATCTTCCTCTCTAACACCAACCCTCTCCATGTCCTCCTTCACTACATCCATCAATCTTCTCTGTGGTCTTCCTCTTCTCCTTCTGCCTTGCAGCTCCATCTTCAACATCCTTTGTCCAACATCTTCACTATCCCTCCTCTGCACATGTCCAAACCATCTCAGCCTTGACTCTCTTACTTTGTCTCCAAACCGCTTAACCTTAGCTGTCCCTCTGATAAACTCATTTCTAATCTTGTCCCTCCTAGTCACTCCTAATAAAAATCTTAGCAGCTTCAGCTCTGCCACCTCCAGCTCCACCTTCTGTCAGTGCCACCGTCTCCAAACCATACATCATAGCAGGTCTCACAACCGTCTTGTAAATCTTCCCTTTCACTCTTGCTGTTACCCTTCTGTCACAAATCCCCCCTGACACTACTCTCCACCCACTCCACCCTGCATCCACTCTTGTCTTCACCTCTCTTGTGCATTTTTTTTTTTAGATTTAGATTTAGTATACTTTATTGATCCCCAGAGGGGAAATTGAGGGCATCCACCACCTGGATGGATGAGCAGCCACGATACGGCGCTATCCCTTAACCATTCACACACACATTCACACCTGGGGCCACTTTAGAGTCTCCAATTAACCTAACCTAACTGCAGGGCTGCACGATGGCGCAGTGGTTAGCACTGTGGCAGCACAGTTTTACCCTTGGCCAGGGGATCACGGGGACCGTGAGATCGTGGGCTCGATCCCTGCCCCCGGCCAACAGTGATCTGTGTGGAGTTTGCATGTTCTCCCAGTGTTTGCGTGGGTTTTCTCTGGGATTTCTCCGGTTTTCTCCCACATGCCAAAAACATGCAGGTTAGGGAGTTAAGGGGCACTTGTGCACGCAGCAACCGGCAGCTGGTGGTTTGTCACCAGACTGCAAAACAAATCTACCTACGGGTACAAAATAAGTAATAAAAAAAAATAACCTGCATGTTTTTGGCATGTGGGAGGAAACCGGAGAAATCCCGGAGTAAACCCACGCAAACACGGGAAGAACATGTAAACTCCACACAGATGCAAACTCCACACAGATCACTGTTGGTCAGGGGCTGGGATTGTAGCCGGAGGTAAGGCTGACGGTGGACCCCATGGTCTTGCAAAAGGCACGCCAGACCTGTGAGCAAAATTGGGGACCCCGGTCAGAGACAATGTTGTATGGTATGCTGTGCAGCCGCATCACATGCGTTGTTAGAAGGTCTGTTTTCTCCTTTGCCGATGGCAGTTTTAGAAGGGGAATGAAGTGAGCAGCTTTGGAAAACCTGTCAACAATAGTCAAATGGCAGTATGAGCCTTGGATGGAGGCAGACTAGTGATGAAACCCTAGTTTCTATCCATGGCCAACCTCGGACAACCCTATCCATGGCCAGCCATGGATAGGGTTGTCCGAGAATACATCAATGAGTACGCCCAGTGCTCCATGGGGAAATCGCTTACCACCCCTCCAGCTGGGTAGCGATTTCCCCATGGAGCACTGGGTGTACGCATTGATGTATTCTCGGACAACCCTATCCATGGCTGGCCACTAGGAGGAGCGTTTTAGATGGGAGAGGGTTGTGGCTACCCCTGGGTGGCAGGTATACTGGGCGGTGTGCAGCCAGTGGATAACCTCTCCTCTGAGCACTGAAGATACAAACAACCAATTATCAGGGGCCCTCCTCCCAGGTCAGGTTCAGTTTTTGGGCCTCCCGTAGCTTCTGCTCAATTCCACACAAGAGTGCATCAACCATGCGTTCCACTGGAACGATTGTCTCTGAGTGGGCGTCAGTGGACTCCACGAAGAATTGCCTGGAGTGAGCATAAGGCTTGGTGTTATGAGAACCTGGTCAGTAGGTAATGGTGAACTCAAAATGCCCAAAGAAGAGAGCCCACCTTGCTTCCCGGGAGTTGAGTCACTTTGCTGTCCAGAGATACTCCAAGTTTTTGTGATTGGTCCAACCAAGAAAGGGAAAGGTGGAACCTTCCAGCCAGTGGCACCACTCTTCCAATGCCAGCTTCACTGCCAGTAGCTCCTGATCGCCGAAGTTGTTGTTCCTCTCGGCGAGGCTTAGGCGCTGAGAGAAATAGGTGCAGGGATGAAACTTGCCATTGATAGCCAACCTCTGGGACAGGAGCGCCCCTACCCCTGAATCAGACATATCAACATCTACAATAAACTGAGGGTTGGGATTGACCTACGCCAGGATTTGAACGTTGGTGAACCTCATCTTCAGTTGGGAAAAGGCCTCCTCTGCCACCTTGGACCAACGGGGGGGGGGGGGGGGGTTCTTTGTTGATTTGAGGCTGGTGAGAGGAAGGACTACAGTGCTGTAATTCCAGATGAAGCGGCAGCAAAAATTGGTGAATCCGAGGAACTGCTGAAGCTGTTTGCGGGATGACTGATTGGGCCAGTTGAGGACAGCCTTAACCTTCTGGGGATCTGGCTGGAGCTTTCCTTCAGTAATGATGAATCCCAGAAAGAGGGTGGTGGGGGTGTTGAACTTGGACTTCTCTGCCTTTACATATAACTGGTTCTCCAGCAAGTGTTGGAGAACAGTACAGATGGCTGCACGGTGGCGCAGTGGTTTAGCACTGTGGCAGCACAGTTTACCCTCGGCCGGGGGATCGCGGGGATCATGAGATCGTGGGTTCGATCCCAGCCCTCGACCAACAGTGAGCTGTGTGGAATTTGCATGTTCTCCCCGTGTTGCGTGGGTTTACTCCGGGATTTCTCCGGTTTCCTCCCGCATACCAAAAACATGTAGGTTTAGGGCGCTCACGCACGCAGCGACCGGCAGCCGGTGGCTTGTCACCAGACTGCAAACCAAATCTACCTACGGGTACAAATAAGTAACAAAAAACAAAAAAAAGATGTGGATTTGGTGTTCATCTAGGGAATGGGAAAAAATCAGAATATCATCAAGATATCAAAGATGAATGTGTTTAGGAAGTCTCTGAGCACATTGTTAATTAGCCGTTGAAAAACTGCAGGGATGTTGGTTAGGCTGAAGGGCATTACTGTGTTCTTGAAGTGACTGATGGGAGTATGGAATCCTGTCTTCCACTCAATGCCTTCACAGATTCTGACCAGATGGTAGGCATTCCTCAGATCCTGCTTGGTAAAGATGGTGGCACCCTGCAGGAGATCAAACGCCAAGTTAATGAGTGGGAGGGCATACCTGCCTTTTATGGTATTGTTGTTGAGCTGCCGATATTCAGTGCAGGTGCAGAAAGAACCATCATTTTCCTTCACAAGGAAGAGTCTGGCTCTGATGGAAGAGAAGGAGGGTCAAATGAGGCTGATGTGGAGTGACTCCTTGATGTATTTGTCCATGGCCTCTCTCTCTGGGCCATAGACACTATAGACCCTGCTGGTAGGAAGGTGCGCCCCGTGTTGTAGTTCAATGATGCAGCCGTATGACCTGTGAGGTGGAAGGGAGAGAGCCTTGGCCTTGCTGAAAATGGTGGCTAGGTTATGATATTTAGAAGATACATTAGTTAGATCTGGTGGGTCAACAGCAGGGGGTGATAAAGTTACTGAGGGAGAGTAGGCAGCAGACTGCAGACAGGCAGAGTAGCAGAGGGTGCCTCAGGATGTAACAGCTCTTCTCTGCCAATCAATGGTGGGGTTGTGCAGGAGAAGCCAGGGGTACCCTGAAACTATTGGTGGAGCGGATGAGGGGAGAATGAGGAATGAAATACTCTCTCTGTTGTTGCCAGAGACCAGTAAGGACAGTGGGTTGGTTATTTGGGTAAGTGAGTGGTGGCCTACCGGATAATGCAACCACTTTAATGCACACCGGGAGCAGGGATCAGGGAATTTTGAGCCAGGTTGCCAGACCTTCAGACATGAAATTTTGTTTGGCCCTTGAATCTATTAAAGTGTGAGCAGAGTGTTCAAGTGAGGATAGTTGGAGGAGAACCGGAATGGTGAATTTTGTTTTAGGGTATTTGGATGGAAGGCCCGCCAGTCCCCCTGCTTTGACAGATGTTCCTGTCCTTTTTGGCTCAATGGGGCATGTTTCCATTGAATGACTGTCCTCTGCACAATATAAACAGAGGCAGATTAAAGCTGAGATCGATCCAGCATCATAGGCTTGGGAATGTTGGTGGTGGCCGAGGCAGGAGGAGCTGGAACGCGCGTGGCTGCGGAGGAAGTGAAGGAGGTGTGGGCACATCATATTGGTGCTCTCGGGCACGCTGTTTGAGGCAACTGTCAAGGCAAATTACCAGTGTGATTAATACATCAAGGGAGTTGGGTTCGTCCCAGCAGGCTAGCTCGTCTTGGAGTTGGGAACTAAGGCTACTGATGAAAACGGATGTTAATGTGGTGTCATCCCGACACACCTCCTGACCAGCTACCCTAAAAGCTGTGCTGACACACTTCCCTCAAAGTTAGAATGATCAAAAATTCAGAGACACTCGGCAGTGAATTGGTCAAAAGTGTATGAAGGGTATTCTGGGCTCAACAAAACCATGCATTACCAGGCTAGTGCCCGACCTTGCAACAGATTGACCATGTAGTTGATTTTACTGTGCTCAATCCAGCTAAGCTGAAAGAAGCTAATGAGATGCCGTGGCATTTGTCGTCTGTCCATATTTCACGGGAATTGTTACTTCTCCTAGGCATTTGCCCCAATGCTCATCAAGCTCCAGGTTGAGGTCAAAGTCATTGGTCCTTTTTTTTCCAATTGTCCTGTCAGTCAGCTAGGCAAGCAGAACAGGGATTTGTCGCCTTTACTGTGCCAAAACAGATTTACAGTGATCCCTCACTTATTGCGGTTAATGGGTTCCAGAACCGACCGCGAAAAGTGAAAAACTGCGAAGTAGCATCACCCCTAATGATAAGATAAGATAAGCCTTTATTAGTCCCACAACGGGGAAATTCCAGGATTGCAACAGCACAGGGATAGCAACACTCAGAGCAACAATCAGAAGGCAAGAAAAAAAACAAGCAAGCAAGAGCAGCTAATAAACATATGTACGTATTACTATAAAATATATATATATACACACACACACAGACACACAGTGCAGAGCATTGTAGCTGGATGGAATAAATATATGAATATATGAACACACAGTGCAGAGCATTGTAGCTAGATGGAATAAATATGTAAATATATAAACACCCACAGTGCGGAGCAATGTAGCTAGATGGAATAATATGTAGATATATAAATATATAAACACACCCAGTGCTGAGCATTGTAGCTAGATGGAATAAATATGCAAATATATAAACACACACAGTGCAGAGCATTGTTGCTAGATGGAATGAAACAGCATAACCGTCATCCATAAATAATACGTACATTCATTCTCTCACTCTCTCTCTCTCATATGATCCGTGTGTGTGTGTGTACGTGTACATACATATGTAGATGTAAACAAAGTGTACATAAATATGTTTTTAGAACTCTTTTATTCTTATAACAAGATACGTAACTCAAGATGAAAATGATTTACTGCACAGGTTAATGAGAGCTTTACTGCTCCTCAGGTGACGCCTCATCGTGAGGTGCTGGAGGCGCAGGATCATCGAGGGCAGCTTCCGATAGAGCTGAAGCTGCAGGAGGCGGCGTAGTGGCTCGACGGGAAGACTATTTCGCACAAAATGGCACAAGAGAACAACAAAAAGTTCCACGCGGCGAGACTAAGTAACATGAGCGATAAAAAGCAATGAATGCGGTCTTCCTTCCCTTCATGGGCGCTCAGCAGGGAGAGGAGGTGGGTGAAACGTCTCGGCCAATCAGCCTGCGAGATTTCCGAGCCGAGCCAACACGACAACAGCGAACAGAGAGCTGTGCGGCTCTCCGTGTTGATACCTGATGGTCTAATGTAGTCTCCCTGCCTTCTGCTAGCGCCCGCCCATTATTTCTCAATTTTGAATTTTTGATGAATATTTTTGAAAAATCCGCGATGCACTGAGGGCGCGAAAGGTGAAGCGCGAAGTAGCGAGGGATCACTGTACTTTGCCAAGAGGAGCTTATACAGTACCTAACTATGTATTGTATATTGTTGTAAACTCCTCCTGTAATAACTTTTAATACTTTATTTTAATTATTTTACCCATGGAAGACCCGACAGGATGGGGAAGAGGGAAAGGAAGTGTGTGAAGGGGGGAAAGAAAAGGGAGGGGAACAGTCAAAAAGACAAACAAACCAACAACTAAAACAATCAAAAGACAAACTGCTTCTTCCACTGAAGATGTCTCCACATGAGTCTGGTTTCCACACCTGTTAAAGGAGAGACACATGTGTGTGTACTGTATGTCTGTGTGCATACATATGAGAGCACGTGTAAAATAAGTGTGTGCATGTGAGTGGTTTGTCAGGAAACATACAAAGCGGGGGGGGGAGGCGGTCGCAGCAGGTCTTCCCCCGGGAACCCCGAGAAGACAAGGCAGTGCCACCAACCCCCACAGGGCACAAACGTCCGAGGTCAGCAAGCCCCAGGAAAACCAGGCATCCTCTCTCAGAAGGACAATCGAGGGAGGCCAGGTCGCCAGGCGGATGGAACAGCGAGCCCACACCTCTGGACCCGCCAACCCCCTACCCCCCAGTGTGGCCAACGCCCGCCCCTGGGCCCCAGGCACCAGGCGGCCAGTGACCCCACCCCCCGGGACAGAGACTGGTGCGAGCCCCCCCCAAGCACCCCCACAGCGGGCCCACAGCCCCCAGTGCCACCGCCGCACACCCCGGGGACCCCTATGCCCAAAGAAGTCCCCCCGCCCAGGGGAGCCCACATTGCTGAGAGGCAATACCCCCCTTAATCCAGCACCTCCCAACTTGCAGACACACCCCTCCCCAAACCTTCACACCCACATGCTCCCATGCGCACCCATTTGCACTAATTCACTCTCACTCACCTGGACAAACCCATTCTCTCTCACTCCTGTACCCATTCAAACTCACCCCTCATTCACCTTTGTTTCATAAGGCAGCTGCAAAGCAGATGCAGCGAGCCTAAACGCGCACCAGCGCCTGGCAGCGGCTAGGGAGACTGCCGGCGCAGGCCACAGAAGCAGACCCCCACCCCCGGTGCCCACCCGAGCGACTGATCAACAGACCACCGCAGGCGCACCAAGATGCCACTCGACACGCAAACGCAGCACAAAACTGACCCACCATCACCACCTCCATTCATCACGCCCTCACTCTCACTTACTCTCATATTCAGACCCGCTCTCACTCCCTTGGTTGTATCTATACATTCAGTAGCACCCAGGGATTTTGACAACATGACGGGTCCCAGGCTCTCCACCAGGCCCCCACGCCCCCAGTAGGAGGAGGGCAATGGGGTGGGGAAGACCCCTTCCCCCCTCCCCCCTGCACAAAACATGGTGGGTGTATGTCGGTTATACGATGTAATTGTGTGTAAATGTGTGGACTACCAAAATGGAATTAAAATTGGGGGGATAGTGATTGGAGCACCACTAGCCACTGCGATGTGCAGCCAAAGACTTTGCTGCTTCGCCCTGAGGGTGCTTTTGTCAGGCCAGAATGAGCTGCTCCTTCATTGATGGTCTGGCTTGTGGCTTGGCTCTTTAAATTCTGGTGTTCTGCCGAGTTTCAAATTTTGTACTGCTACTCAGTGAAGAAAGATTTGTTTTTTCTGTGCATAAGCTAAATTTTGGGAAATGTAATTGGCATCAAACTGGGGATTCTAAATTGTCCTTAGGTGTGACTGTGAGAGTGAATGGTTGTCTGTCTCTCTGTGTTGGCCCTGCGATGGACTGGAGATCTGTCCAGGGTGGACCCTGCCTCTCGCCCAAAGATGCTGGGATAGGCTCCAGCCCCCCCGCGACCCAAAAAAGGATTAAGCAGAAGAAGATGGATGGATGGATGGAATGCTAAAGGATTGAAAGAAAAGTTTCAAATTTATAGAAAAAAGTTGCAAATCGTTGAGAGAAAGAGTAAAAGATTTACAAGTAAAAAGTTTCAAATGTTTGAGAAAAAAGTTGCAAAATATCAAGAAAAAAGGTGGAAACTTTTTTGAAAAAAGTTGCAAATGTAACCTCTTAAAATTCTGGTGTTCTGCCGGTGGAATGTTTCAAATTTTCTACTGTCACTCAGTTAAGAAATAATTTGATTTTCTTTGCCTATGCTAAATTTAGGGAAATTGGCTGGAATGTTATGGGGTTAAAGTCACAGTTATTTACTGGTTATTAGCAAAAGAGCCCCATGAAGCTCTGGAGCCACAGGTTGCAGACCTCTGTAAAAGTAGTCTAGGTCAGGACACAAACCCTAAAGATCCTCAGACCACAGAGGGTTAAACCATCACAGACTTCTGTCAGATGATGGTAGATGATGCTAAGGCCTGTTTTAACTCTTTCCTGGATTCTGTTTTTAGCTGTTGATCATTGCACTTCGTCTCCGTGTAAAAATGGCGCGACCTGCACTCGCCACGTCAACACTTACGTCTGTAAATGTCCACCTGGTTTCCATGGTAACAACTGTGAAAAAGGTAGGGGTAATAACTGTGGTACAGAGACTTCTGCTGCTACGGCTGTCTGGAGTTGTTGTTAATAATTGTCTTTCGGGTTTTTTTGTCTTCACAGTGCGTTCCACCTCCAACAGCTGTCGCTATAGAAATGGAGGTTGTGAACATTTCTGCAGAGACCTTCCAGATCGCTCTCACTTATGTTTTTGTGCTCAAGGATACAGTTTGGACCGGGACAACAGCACCTGTCTGCCTGAAGGTCCGAACCGCCTGAAACAATGAGTCCAACATTTGAGTTAAGCCTGGTTTCCCCAGCAGGAATGCTTTGAGGACCAGGGACTAGCCAGTGATTCTAGTTCTAGACTTCTAGTTGTTGTTCAAAGTAGCATTAACCCCATTCCTACTGCAGGAATGTTCTGAGGACCAGCAAGTATCTGGTGGGTCTTCTTGTTGGTGTTCTGACTGCAGGAACGCTCCAACTAGCCGCTGGTTCTACATCTAGTCTTCTACTTCTTGGTGGAACAAAGTTAACCCTGTTCTGCGTGAACCTGAGTTCATGAACGTTCTTCGTTAGGTTCAGGTGGTGAATGTTGATGATTTGGATTAGTTCTCAATCATTTTAAACTACCAGAAGAACTTGATTAAGTGCATCCAGAAAGTCTTCACAGCGCCTCACTTTTTCCACATTTTATGTTACAGCCTGCTTCTAAAATGGATGAAATTCATTTTTTTACTCAAAATTCTACACACAATACCCCATAACGACAACATGAAAAAAGTTGTTTTGAGATTTTTGCAAATTTATTTAAAAAAAAAAGAAATCATATTACAATCGTAAAAAAAAAAATTAGGACACCCTGTATAAGCCTGTTTTTTTTTTTTTTTTTTTACATATTTGGACATATGGATATTTAATATCAATGTTTTAAATACTGGGAGATTCATGTAATACAGCTAAACAATTAAAATGAATTAAAGACTTTGTTCAAATTTTCTGTAAATTCGTAATTCTATACAAATAGTGAGGAATAAATTAATGGCTAAAATAACTGTTAAAAATGCATAAAAAATAAAAAACAAGGCTCGACATAGATATGTGAGCATTTCTTAATAAAGAACTGAAATTAATGGGGTGTCCCAATTTTTTCACATGACTGTACATAAGTTTTCACAGCCTTTGCTCAATACTAATAAGGTAATAACACACCTTAATGCTAAATACTAATACTAATGAATATTGATAATGCACATTAGGCAATTAGGACCGTTAAAGCAGTTAAAGCAATTAAAGCAGTTAAACTAGAGGAAACAAGAAGAAAGAAAATTGAACATTCACCGGATGACGATAATGGACAATGGTATATTAATATCAGAGATGATATGAGCCTGAGATGACATTAGCCTATGTACAATGTTCAAATGAGCAATGTACAAATTAGCACCCAGTGTGAGAATTTCTCTGTAATGATAATACCCAGTAGATTGTATAATGATAATTTAGCAGCAGAGATGATATGGACATGAGACGGGGTGAGACTATGTACACTGTGCAAGTGAACAACGTGCAAATTTAGCACCAGTGTGTGCATTCCCATTTGCAAAGCTGTGTCTGGAGTTTGTTGTTTATTCGGGAGTGTGATGGCAGTGAGAAAGAAGGAGTTTTTTAGTTTGGTTGTCCTGCATTTCACACTTCAGTACCTCTGGCCTGAGGGTAGAAGTGTGAACATTCTGTGCTTGGGGTGGGTGGGGTCCTGGAGGATGGTGGCAGCTCTCCTTTGCACTCTGCAGTGTTAGATGCTCTGCAGAGAGGGGAGTGGAGTCCTGATAATCTTCTCCGCTGTTTTCACCACTCTCTTCAGGTGTTTGTGGTCCAGGGCAGTAGTACTGGCGCACCACACAGTATTGCAGTTGGTCAAGATGCTGATGATGATGCAGCTGCAAAAATTGTTGAGGATCTTGGGGGACATGCCAAACTTCTTCAGCCTCCTCAGAAAGTACAGCCGCTGTTGAGGTCTCTTAACCAGCTCTGTGGTCTTAAGTGCCCACATAAGGTCCTCACTGATGTGGATGCCCAGGTATTTAAAGCTGGTCACCCATTCCACCTCAAGCTCCCGGATGAACAGCAGCTGATGGGGTCTCCTCCTCCCCTTCCTCATGTCCACTATCATCTCCCTCGTCTTGTCCATGTTGAGGGTGAGGTTGTTGTCTGTACACCATGACACTAGGCTGGCCACCTCCCTCCTGTAGGATGCTTCATCACCACCAGTGATGTGTCCTATCACTGCTGTGTCATCCATGAACTTTAAGATGATATTGTCCTTGTGGTAGGCAACACAGTCATGGATGAAGAGGCTGTAGAGGATGGGGCTGAGAACGCAGCCCTGTGGAACGCCTGTGTTCATGATGATGCTGGCTGAGGTCCTGTTACCCATCCTAAAAGTCTGAGGTCTTCCAGTCAGAAAGTCCAGTAGCCAGTCACAGAGGGTGGGGTGCAGGCCAAGTGAAGACAGTTTGTTGGTGAGTTTGTGTGGGATGAGAGCCCGCTCAGGGATGTTGTCTGGTCCTGCTGCCTTGCGGGGATTGATATTCCTCAGTGCTTTGTTTACCTGGCCTGATGAGACTTTCAGTGGAGAGGGAGGGAGCATGTGTGTGTCTCCTCTCTACACTGTAAATGGAGGTCTCAATGCGGGTGTGAAAGATGTTGAGATCATCCGGCAGGCTGTCTTTGGCAGCAATTACAGCCTCAATTCTTTTGGAATATGATGCCACAAGCTTGCCACACCTATCTTTGGGCAGTTTGGCCCATTCCTCTTTGCAGCACCTCTCAAGCTCCATCAGGTTGGATGGGAAGTGTCGATTCACAGCCATTTTCAGATCTCTCCAGAGATGTTCAATTGGATTCAAGTCTGGGCTCTGGCTGGGCCACTCAAGGACATTCACAGAGTTGTCCTCAAGCCACTCCTTTGATATCTTGGCTGTGTGCTTAGGGTCATTGTTCTGCTGGAAGATTAACTGTTGCCCCAGTTTGAAGTCAAGAGTGCTCTGAAGCAGGTTTTCATCCAAGACGTTTCTGTACATTGCTGCATTTATCTTTCTCTCTATCCTTGCTAGTTTCCCAGTTCCTGCTGCTGAAAAACATCCCCACAACATGATGCTGCCACTACCATGCTTCCCTGCAAGGATGGTATTGGAGTGGTGATGAGCAGTGTCTTGTTTCCTCCAAACATGATGCCTGGCATTCATGCCAAAGAGTTCAATCTTTGTCTCACCAGACCATAGAATTTTGTTTCTCATGGTCTGAGAGTCCTTCAGGTGCCTTTTGGCAAACTCCAGGTGGGCTGCCATGTGCCTTTTGCTAAGGAGTGGCTTCCATCTGGCCACACTACCATACAGGCCTGATTGGTCGATTGCTACAGAGATGGTTGTCTTTCTGGAAGGTTCTCCTCTCTCCACAGAGGAACACTGGAGCTCTGACAGCGTGACCATCGGGTTCTTGGTCACCTCCCTGGCTAAGGCCCTTCTCAGCCAATCGCTCAGTTTAGACATCTGGCCAGATCTAGGAAGAGTTCTAGTGATTCTGAACTTCTTCCATTTATGGATGGTGAAGGCCACTGTGCTCATTGGGACCTTCAAAGCAGCAGAAATTTTTCTGTACCCTTCCCCAGATTTGTGCCTCCAGACAATCCTGTCTCGGAGGTCTACAGACAATTTCTTTGACTTCATGCTTGGTTTGTGCTCTGACATGCACTGTCAACTGTGTGAACTTATATAGATAGGTGCATGTCTTTCCAAATCATGTCCAATCAACTGAACTTACCACAGGTGGACTCCAGTTAAGCTGTAGAAACATCTCAAGGATGATCAGTGGAAACAGGATGAACCTGAGCTCAATTCTGAGCTTCATGCCAAAGGCTGTGAATACTGATGTACATGTGATTTCTAAATTTGCAAAAATCTTAAAAAATCAAAAAAACAAAAAAACAAAACTTTTTTCACATTGTCATTATGGGGTATTGTGTTTACAATTTTGAGGAAAAAGTAGTTTAATCCATTTCAGAATAAGGCTGTAACATAACAAAATGTGGAAAACAGGAAGTGCTGTGAAGACTTTCCGGAGGCACTGTTGGTTCAGACATTGAAGTTTTAATTTGGTTTTGTTTTGGGTCATTCTAAGGAACTAGAGATGGGCAACAAAATGACTCTGAGAAGTAGCTATAGGCCTGGTTTTGTTCTTTAGGTGTTCTGAAGGTTTGGGTCCAGGCAGTAGATTTCTATCTTAGAATGTTAAAGCAGGAGTAGACACCAGTGTTAAAATAGAGAACAGACACATCAACACATTATTGACCCCTTTGGAAACTCCATCCCTGTGATTCCTGTGAGTTTGTCTCAGCAAAACTTCACTATTTATCATGTTCCTGGAAATATGTTTCTGTTTGGTTCAGATAATGTTCCCTGCGGACGACCGTTACTACACTTCACGCCCAGGGTTGTTAATGGGAAGATTTGTCCGAAAGGCCACTGTCCATGGCAGGTTTGTCTTTGCACCTAAACTTTACAAGCTGGTTTATCATTAAATTCCCATTTTTTGCAGAAATTTAAAGGGATGTTCTGTAATGAGTTGGGTCCACTGTACCTATCTGGTTATAAATGACAACTCTTGTTCCAGGCTCTGCTGAACGAACAGACTACTTTCAAGTGCGGTGCCATCATCCTGACGGATCAGTGGGTTTTAACGGCAGCTCACTGTGTTTGGGAGAAACCCACCACCATCTTCTACGTCATCGTAGGTAAGGCTGTTTGTACGATGAATAATAAAAGTAAAAGTCAAAATGCCTTTATTGTCATTCCATTGTTAAAAACAATACAACAAAACTAAGCTACTGCTCCCTCAAACAAACACGTTCACAATTCATTCATGAATTTAGCATCCTCATAATTGTCGTCGGCCTCCGTCGGTCTATGATGACCATGGAAGAGAATCCCAAACGTCTACTCTGCTGGAACAGCACCGCCTGTGGCTGAACAGGCCGATGCGCACCGGTGTTCTACCTTCCAGCGTTGGGCGTTGGTAGGATTCAAGCCTACAAGATGTTACCCATGCAGCATGTCCCCCCTCTCCACGTCACTGATGAATCCAAAGGAACAGCAGGGCTGCTATAGTTTGGCACCAGCGCCGTCGCAGGAGCTGCCAGAACGATGTTGAGCACAACAGAGAACTGCCTTAGGGGCTCCGACTCCGGATTTTTCCTCAGGGTTGACTCCTGAAGCCTTTCCCGTGACCGGGTGTGCCGCAAGGCAGCGGAGGTTTGAAATCAGGGTTTACCTTCCCCTAGATGGGCTACCTTCCCAGGTTGACGAGCCACCATCTACCCGAAGCATCTGGTTTTAAGGCGCCAGGGACCCGCCCTCGCCCCTTCTCCTATTAGTAAGAGCAGTTCCGCCAGGCTTAGAGACTAAACCACACGGGCAGGCTAGGAGTTGGACTTAGTTGTCAGAGGCTTTTCGAGACGCACGCCGTAAGGAGCATTTTATGAGCACTGGGAGCTTAACCCCAGTACCGCTCCTGGCTATGACAACCTTAAATAATGCCTAAAGCAGTGATACCTAAAAAATTAAATTAAAATCTATACATAGTAATAAATAAGAGCATACTGGGCAGTAAATAAAATAAGGCCATCTTATACACAAGGTTATTACCCACAAAATAGCCTTAAAATGAAATCAGCAGTCTTTATGTATTATATGAATCCATTCAAAATGCGTACTGCTGTTGGAAAGAAACTATGATTGAATCTGTTAGTCCGGATTTTATGAGATCTTTACCACTTCCTTGAGGGGAGCAAGTGAAAGAAATCATGACCTGGGTGAGTGCAGTCCGTAGTGACGGCCGTAGCTCTGCTGAGGTACCGAGACCTGGAAATCTTTTCCAAAGAAGGGAGAGAACAACCAGTGATTTTTTACGCAGTCTTGATCACTGCAGAGCTTTGCGGTCTGCGGCCGAGAAGCCAGCATGCCAAACCGTGATGCCATATAGCAGAATGCTCTCAATGGCAGAGCGATAAAATAAAACCAACAACTGTGCATTCAAGCCATTCCTCTTAAGGAACCTCAGAAAGTGTAGACATTGTTGAGCCTTTTTTATCGTAGCTATGGTGTTAACTGCCCAGGTGAGGTTGTGAGAAATATGAACACACAGAAACTTGACAGCCTCCACCCTCTCCACACACTCCTTGCCAATATACAGTATAGAGGAGGAGTCTCACTACTTTGCTTCTTTAAATCAGTGATGTGTTTTTTTGTTGTTTATTTTTGTATTCAGTAACAAGTTATTATCTGAGCACCATCTCACCAGTCTCTGGACCTCATCTCTGTATGCAGACATATCTCCTCCTGATATGAGCCCCATCACTGTCGTACCATCCGCAAACTTTACTATGATATTTGTGTGATGAACAGGTGTGCAGTCATATGTGTACAATGAATACAGAGTGGGGCTCAACACACAGCCCTGTGGCAAGCCTGTGTTAAGCATGACTGTAGAGGAGGAATGGGTCCGAGTCTGACAGTCTGTGTGCGATTTGTTAAAAAGTCCTTAATCCAACTGCAGGCATGAGTAGGAAGACAGAGCTGAAACAATTTACTGATGAGAATATTGGGAATAATTGTATTAAGTACTGTACTTTAGTCCATGAACAACATTCTTACATAGCTCCCCTTATCTTCTAAGTGGCTGAAAGCTGAGTGGAGAGCTATAGCAATAGCATCTTCAGTGGATCTGCTCTGCCTATTTGCAAACTGGTACTGATGAAAGGCTGGGGGGAGACTGGAAAAAAGATGTTTCAATACAATTTTCTCAAAGCACTTCATAACAATGAGTGTTAATGCTACCGGTCAATAACACAACATAACAAAAATAATTTTTTTGTAAGTTGTCTGTGTTTTTTCAACTGATTTAAAACAATTTTGTACCACTGAATCCGAAAATAACATCTGTTTCTCTCGATCAGGTCAGGTTTTTATACTAAGTTGTAAGCAGTTGTACAGCAGTTGTACAGTTGCACTGTAAATTGAATAGTAGACATTGATAAAGGTAAATACATGTAAATTGAATGTTACGTCAACATTGTTCAAAATTCAGAGAATTTCAAGAAATAAAAAAGAATTTTGCATCATATAAAGCAAAAATACCCATACGTGTAAACAAAAACGTAAGAAAACATGTGGCCATAGTTCAAAAAGTTGACCTGATTGAGCAAAAACCAATGTGATTTTTGGATTGAGCACATCAAAATTGTCCTAAATCAGCTAAAAAAAACAGACAATAAATTTGATGTTGACCAGTGAATCATTCAGAATATTGATAGTGTGTTTTTTGGGCACAGGGATAATGACTGCAGACGTTAGACACTGTAAAACAGAATCTGCCTAAAGAGACAAGTTAAAAATGTCAGTCAAAACAGAGCATTGCTGGTCTGCACATGCTCTGAGCACCTTTCCTGGCACTCCATCGGAACCAGTAGACTTTCTCAGATGTGCTGCTCTAAGTGTATGTCTCACCTCATGATCCTGGGGGTGAGCACATCGGAGGTGGTATTCAGTGGCGTCAGTGTGTCCGAGCTATATGAATGTGCCTCAAACCGTGCAAAAAACAGTTCAGTTCTTCTGCCAGTGAGACGCTGATGTTACTAGAAGTGATGCTGCTGCCCTTGTAGTTTGTGATGTGGTGAAAGCCTTGCCATACCCATCTTGGATCATTATCAGAAAAATAGTCCTCAACTTTCTTCAGATTAGCCCGGGCAGCGCTATACAGATCTGTATCCCTGACCTGAAGGCTGTATCATGAGCTCTGAGGAGTGCTTGGACTTCTTGTCATCCAAGGCTTCTGGTTAGGAAAAACCCTAATGTTTTTTTTTTCCATAGTCACCGGGTTGATACAGTAAGTGTCGTAGCATAATACAGTCTGCTTGTACATTTCCAGATCCTGATTCTTGAATAAATCCCATAAGGTATTTGAAAGACAGTCCCGCAGCTGGGAGAGAGCTCCCTCAGGCCATGTTGTGATGATCTTTGTGATAAGTCTGGCAGTCGTCCTGAGGGGGGTGTATGCCGGAATGAGAAGCAATGACAGATGGTCTGACATTCCCACATGTGGATGGGGCACAGCTCTGTAGGCATGCTTCAGCTTAGAATACACCTAGTCAAGACGATTCTTTCTCCTACTGTGTGAAATTAGACAACACATTTTTCAAGAATGCTTAAAGTCACCAGCTATGATGTGAACACCCTCTGGATAGGTCTGCTGCTGTTCATTTATAACACTGTACAAATGAGCAAGGGCCACTTTGGTATTTGCATCAGGAGAAATATAGACAGCTGTAATAATGACCACTGTAAACTCTCAGTAGATAATAAGGCCGGCACAGAACTGACATTGTGTGTAGGTCAGGAGACCAGTAAGTGTTAATAATACGCTTTTATTAGTCTAAGAGTTATGAAGAAAAGTGCATAGACCACCCCGTATTTGTTTCCCAGACTCTGCTGTTTGGTCCATACGGTGAAGTGTGCGCTCTGGTAGCTGCACTGCAGCATCAGTAATCAGCGGATGGAGCCAGCTTTCCATTAACAACTACACACAGCAGTCTCTCACAGTTTTTTTTAGTTGCCAGCTGTAGCTCTAAATCATCCATCTTATGGACGATGGATCTGGCGTTGGAGAGAAAAATGCTGGGTAGTGGAGGTCTATGCGGCTGTCTCTTTAGCCTCGCTAGCAGGCCTGCCCGGCATCCCCGCTTCTGCTTTCTGTCCCTCCCCCGTCTGTGTCCCTTCCTGGGATCGACAACAATCCATGGTGATCCTGCTGGTCTATAGATAGCCTCCGGTATGTTTTGTGCGTTCTCAAAAACTGCTGTAACAGTGGACTTCTGTTGAAGTCTGACAACAAATCTACCTACGGGTACAAATAAAGTAACCTGAACCTAACCTGATTTATCAGTTCAGTACGACTGTGCACAAACCTAGCTTCACACAATCTAATATCCAAAAACAGCATACATATAGACAAAAGTAGGGAGTAACGAGCTGCGGCACAGACGTGCGCCGCTGCCATGTTCACTGAGCAGTTTGATTGGACAATAGAGGCTCTAAGAATTATTATATTCCTTGGTAACTGCATTCGGACATTTCATCTGATATGCGTCACTCACCCCAACAGCACACACACATTGCACCAACACTGGCCTGATGTACCAAGACATTGGCTAGATGTCAGCATTATGCCAACATCTAGCCCAGGGGTGTCAGACTTATTCCATGGGGGGCCAAGATGCGTTTTTCCCTCCACCCAGTGTCTTCAGCAGGTGTCTTCAATGATCAACAGTCAATGGGAAGAAATTCAGTGAAATCACCTGCTGAAGACACTGGGTGGAGGTAAAGCCTGCAGGGTTTTGGCCCTCCATGGAAGGAGTTTGACACCCCTGATCTAGCCAATGTCTTGCCAATCAGCAAACAACCTCTATAAGAAGTTTGCACTCTACACAAATGACCAAATCTGCCCATTACCCAGCACAAAGTACCCCATTTACATCAATGACACCCGATTATAAAAACTCCAACATCCAACATCTAGCCAGTGTCTTGCCAATGAGCAAACGACCTCTTTAAGATGTATTCCTGATGTAAGCTTGCCGATGTTGGCCCAGTATATGTGTGTTGTGATGGAATGATTTCAACACAGATTTTAATTGAATAAAACAAATAATCATAAGCAGACAGGTGGGGTTTCAGCTAGCTTTTCATTTTGTCTCAGACAGTAAACTTTGATGTAAATCTCTAAGGTTTGTTCTGGTTCAGGAGAACATGATCTGGAGGACGATGAGAAAACGGAGCAGCGGCGGCGGGTGGTGAAGGTCCTGATCCACGAGGGCTACAATGAGTCGAGCTCTGACAGCGACCTGGCCTTGCTGAAGCTCCACCGGCCCATCAAGCTGGGCCGATATGTGGTGCCCATCTGCCTCCCTGCCCGAAACAGCACCTTCATCCGGACGCTGGCTGGCATCCGCCACGCCACCGTGTCCGGGTGGGGCCGTCTGGCTCAGTCCGGTTCACCGGCCCGCTTTCTGCAGCGCCTCGAGCTACCGAGGGTCCCGCTGCAGGAGTGCCGCCGCCACACGGGGCTCAACATCACCAGGAACATGCTGTGTGCGGGGCTGAAGGGTGGTGGACAGGATGCCTGCCAGGGCGACAGCGGTGGCCCACTGGTCACCCGCTACAAGAAGACATGGTTCCTGACGGGCGTGGTGAGCTGGGGTAAGGGCTGTGCCAGAGCAAATATGTATGGGGTCTACACCAAAGTCAGCAACTTCCTGGACTGGATTGAGGAAAAGATGGCGAATGAATGAGGCAGGGAGGTGGTTTGAAAAAAGGAAACACAGATTACAGTAGAGAATTAGAAAAAATATCACAGCTGTAATTATTATAGTCTACATGTCACAGTTTGATTGAGTAAATACATATTCAGATTGTCTCATCAACCGCATTTGCACAAATAAATATTTCTAAATTCTGTAAATGTGTATTTGTCATACAAATACGTGGACTTCCTTGTCTATAATTTGTTCCTTTTTCTCAGAGATGTTTGACTTAGACACCTCATCTACACATTTTCACAATGCAAATCTAATTAATAAAAAAACATGCAAAAATGCAGCCAAACAGTAAAACCTGCACCTCACAGCTAATTATTAGCTTATTATCACTGATAGATTTTATTCTCAGTTTATTAAGCAGATTTCGTGAAGAAACACCTTAAGACTGTGGTCTAAGTCCGTGTTTATGCCAATATAATTATGTCACATTAAAAACATATTAAAATACTTCATTTTGGTCACCAGAGATCTGTTCTATTATAAACTGTATTTTTGATATTTAATAAACATATTTCAAATTTCATTCATGAACGTTTCACTTTTTCATTGCTCCATTCAATGAATTTGTGTATCTGGAGTGGCAAATAAACATAAACACTCTGAAAAAACACCATCTGTCACTTTTTAGGGTCCTCCTTGGTCTCAGTGAAGTGTGTCAGTGTGTCTGTGTATCTGCCTGTCTGCACTGAGGCATCAGCACAAATGGTGCTTTCATTCAGTCAGTCGTTTTGATTTACCTCTTGTTTTTGACGTGAAAGCCAGGGCTCACTGGAATGATAACCCCCTCTATCTTTATCTCCACCCATGAGTGCAGATGCTTTCCCATTATCTTCCAGAACCACACACTGTTCATCCAGCAAAGTTACCTTAATGGGGTGACCATAGTTTTTATGGTTTGTTCCAGTGCCTCAGAGCAACACAAATTGGGGCACACCCAACAAGTAGTTCCAAGCAGTTAATGCATATTTTTGCTGCTGAGGTTGGGTTAACTTACTGTGACTGGAGATACAGTGGGGTAAAAAAGTATTTAGTCAGCCACCAATTGTGCAAGTTCTCCCACTTAAAAGATGAGTGAGGTCTCCAATTTTCATCATAGGTATACCTCAACTATGAGAGACAAAATGAGAAAAAAAAAATCCAGAAAATCACATTGTCTGATTTTTAAAGAATTTATTTGCAAATTATGGTGGAAAATAAGTATTTGG
Source organism: Pholidichthys leucotaenia (assembly GCA_020510985.1). NCBI lineage: Eukaryota > Metazoa > Chordata > Actinopteri > Cichliformes > Pholidichthyidae > Pholidichthys > Pholidichthys leucotaenia. Next base: position 353,891,483 of record CM035845.1, on the reverse strand, counting down.
TCAATAACAAAAGTTCATCTCAATACTTTGTTAAAGATAAGATAAGATAAGATAAGATAAGCCTTTATTAGTCCCACAACGGGGAAATTCCAGGATTGCAACAGCACAGGGATAGCAACACTCAGAGCAACAATCAGAAGGCAAGAAAAAAAACAAGCAAGCAAGAGCAGCTAATATACATATGTACATATTACTATAAAATATACATATATACACACACACACACACAGACACACAGTGCAGAGCATTGTAGCTAGATGGAATAAATATGCAAGTATATAAACACACACAGTGCGGAGCAATGTAGCTAGATGGAATAAATATATAGATATATAAATATAAACACACCCAGTGCTGAGCATTGTAGCTAGATGGAATAAATATGTAAATATATAAACACACACAGTGCAGAGCATTGTTGCTAGGTGGGATGAAACAGCATAACCGTCTACTTAGTTATCCTACATGGTATGATTATGTGCCCATACATATTCTCACCCTCCATAGCGACCGGTATGTTCCTAGTTGTATGCCGGAGAGGACCATTGTGTAAGTCTATTGCATCTTTTGCATTCAAAAAACTATTAGTTTGTTACGTCTTTTTGCTATCTCTGCGAGCAGCCCTGCTTAGGTTGTACAGTCTGACAGCCGTTGGTAGGAAGGACCTACGAAACCTCTCGGTTGTGCACCTGGGATTTTTTTTTTTTTTTTTTTTTTTTTTTTTTGTTACTTATTTGTACCCGTAGGTAGACTTGGTTTGCAGTCTGGTGACAAGCCACCAGCTGCTGGTCGCTGCATGCGCGAGCGCCCTAAACCTACATGTTTTTGGTGTGCGGGAGGAAACCGGAGAAATCCCGGAGTAAACCCGCGCAACACGGGGAGAACATGCAAACTCCACACAGCTCACTGTTGGTCGGGGGCTGGGATCGAACCCACGATCTCATGATCCCCGCGGTCCCCCGGCCGAGGGTAAAACTGTGCTGCCACAGTGCTAAACCACTGCGCCACCGTGCAGCCGTGGGATGATGTAGTCTGCTGCTAAATGAGCTCCTCAGTGCATCCAGTATTTCCTGCATAGGGTGGAACTCGGACTCCAGCAGAGATGACAGTTTAGCCACCGTCCTTCTCTCTCCTATCTCCTCCATCGGATCAAGGCGTTGCCCCAGGACAGAGCTAGCTTTCTTAATCAGTTTGTTCAGTCTCTTCCTATCGGCTGCAGTAATGCCACTGCCCCAGCAGACCACTCCAAAAGTGATGGCTGATGCCACCACCGTGTCATAGAATGACTTCAGCAGCGCCCCTTGTACACCAAAAGACCTGAGTCTCCTCAGCAGGAACAGCCTGCGCTGTCCCTTCTTGTAGAGTGCGTCAGTATTGTGTGACCAGTCTAGTTTATTGTTCAGATGAATACCCAGGTACTTGTAGGATGTCACCATCTCGATGTCTGTTCCCTGTATATTTACTGGTGCTGTGAGGGGCTGCCCATGCCTGCGGCAGTCCACCACCAGCTCCTTAGTTTTCCTCGCGTTGATCTGGAGGCAGTTCCGATGGCACCAGTCCACAAAGTCCTGGATAAGCCCTCTGTACTCAGCTTCATCTCCGCTGGAGATGAGACCAACGATCGCAGAGTCATCAGAGAACTTCTGTAGATGGCAATGTGTTGTGTTGTGTGAGAAGTCCGCAGTATAAAGAGTGAACAGGAAGGGAGCCAGCACCGTTCCCTGGGGGGCCCCCGTGCTACTGATGATCGTGTCGGAAACACAGTCCCGGGTTCTCACAAACTGAGGCCGGTTCATGAGGTAGTCCAGGATCCATGATGACAGGTGCTGGTCCACCCCTGCGCGCAGCAGCTTGTCCTTCAGGATCATCGGTTGGATGGTGTTGAAAGCACTGGAGAAGTCAAAGAACATGATCCTCACCATATTCCCGGGCTTCTCCAGGTGGGACAGAGAACGGTGAAGGAGGAAGATCACCGCATCCTCCACCCCAATGCCATGCTGGTAGGCGAACTGGAGTGGATCCATCGCTGGTTCCACCAGGGGGCGGAGATGAGCAAGGAGCAGTCTCTCCAGGGTCTTCATCAAGTGGGACGTCAAGGCCACCGGTCTGAAGCTGTTCAGGTCTTTGGGGTGGGAAGTTTTTGGTACAGGTACCACACAAGATGTTTTCCACAGCTGTGGTACCCTCCCCAGTTTCAGGCTCATGTTGAAGATATATGTCACAATCCCACACAGCTGGTCTGCACAGGACTTGAGGAGCTTTGCGCTGATGCCGTCCGGTCCCGACGCCTTCCTCGCCTTGATCTTCCTCAGCTCCGTCCTCACCTGGGTCTTGGTCAGGGTCAGGATGGGGGGCTGTGTGTTGGGAGTGGGGGGGGTGTCGGTGGAGTGGGGAGTGGGTAGCAGGACTTGATTTCTTAGAGGCAGCAGTGGTTGTTGTGCAGACAGGGGGGAGGGCGGTTGGTCAAATCTATTGAAAAACAGATTCAGGTTGTTCGCCCACTCCCTGCCCCCCGTGGCCTGGGGGGAGGTATTCTGGAGCCCCGAGATGGTTTTGAGGTTTCTCCAGACCCCGCTGATGTCGCTCTGTTGCAGCTTGTCCTCCATCTTCTTCCTGAAGCTGTCCTTGCCTTCTCTGATCTTTCTCCTCAGCTCCCTCTGTACGGACTTCAGCATCTCCCTGTTCCCCGACCTGAAGATCCTCTTCTTCTCTCTCAGAAGTGTTTTTATCTCAGGGTTGATCCAGGGTTTGTTGTTTGAGTGACGCCGTATGGTCTTGGTGGGAACGGATTTGTCCACACAGAAGCTGAGGTAGCCCGTGAAGGTGTGAATGAGGCCATCGATGTCCTCACCATGTGGATCGCAGAGCTGCTTCCAGGCAGTGGCTTCAAAACAGTCCTTTAGAGTGTCCATTGTCTCCTCAGACCATAACTCCACAGTGTGCATGGCCGGAGGTTGTCTGTGCACTAGGGGTTTGTACACCGGTCGGAGATGAACCAAGTTGTGATCCGATCTCCCAAGTGGGGGGAGCTGTGATGAGGTGTACGCCTCCTTAGTGTTTGCGTAGAACAAATCCAGTGTTTTATTGTCTCTAGTGTGGCATGTGACATACTGGGTGAAAGTGGGCAGAATGGGAGACAGTGAAACGTGGTTGAAATCGCCTGAGATGAGGAGAAGAGCATCTGGGTGTTCTGTCTGCAGCCTGCTGGTTACTGAATGGATGACGTCACGCGCTGTCCCAGCGTTCGCCGTCGGATTTGCATAAACAACAATGCAGATCACGTGTGAGTGTTCTCTCGGGAGATATGTAGGCCTCATGCTAACAGCTAGCAACTCAATGTCTTTGCTGCAGTGTCGTTGTTTAACAGTGATATGTCCCGGTCTACACCAGTTGTTGTTAACATACATTATCACTCCACCGCCCCTAGTTTTGCCACTCTCTGGTGTTCGGTCAGCTCGTATCATGTGAAAACCCTCCAGCTCAATGTTAGCATCTGCTGCTAGTTCAGTTAGCCACGTCTCAGTAAACAAAAGGAGAGAGCACTCCCGGTAAGTGCTATCATAACGGGAGATAGCCGCTAGCTCATCTAACTTTCCCAGTATCGACCGTACATTTCCCATGACAACAGATGGAATGGAGGGTCTGTACCTTATATTTTTTGTCCTCCGCCTTACTCCAGCCCGGCAGCCGCGGCGTTTTCGCCTCAGTTCTCTCGGTATGTCGAGTTTTTCCAGTGGGACCGGGTGGCGGTTAAATGCTAGCAGCTCTTCCCTGTTGTATCGAATCCTGCTATAAACAGTGGCTCCGTCCACCGGCTCAGGAGACATTTGGGACGATCTGTGTGTCCGTGATATAAGTGGGGTGAAAAAAAAAAAAGTGATCAAAAGAGAGAGGAAGGGAAAAAAAAAACTCGGAATCGAGCCGCTGTTGCAAAAGGCAGCCGACTGGTGTGGCGCCGAGAGATGATGATGTTATATACCCTTTGTTGCCAATGACTGAGACCAAATGTTTTCTGTAAGTCTTCACAAGGTTTTCACACACCGTTGCTGGTATTTTGGCCCATTCCTCCATGCAGATCTCCTCTAGAGCAGTGATGTTTTGGGACTGTCGCTGGGCAACACGGACTTTCAACTCCCTCCAAAGATTTTCTATGGGGTTGAGATCTGGAGACTGGCTAGGCCATTCCAGGACCTTGAAATGTTTCTTACGAAGCCACTCCTTCGTTGCCCGGGCGGTGTGTTTGGGATCATTGTCATGCTGAAAGACCCAGCCACATTTCATCTTCAATGCCCTTGCTGATGGAAGGAGGTTTTCACTCAAAATCTCACAATACAAGGCTCCATTCTTTCTTTCCTTTACACAGATCAGTCATCCTGGTCCCTTTGCAGAAAAACAGCCCCAAAGCATGATGTTTCCACTCCCTGCTTCACAGTAGGTATGGTGTTCTTTCTCCTCCAAACACGACAAGTTGAGTTTTTACCAAAAAGTTCTATTTTGGTTTCATCTGACCATATGACATTCTCTCAATCCTCTTCTGGATCATCCAAATGCTCTCTAGCAAACTTCAGACTGGCCTGGACATGTACTGGCTTAAGCAGGGGGACGCGTCTGGCACTGCAGGATTTGAGTCCCTGGCGGCGTAGTGTGTTACTGATGGTAGCCTTTGTTACTTTGGTCCCAGCTCTCTGCAGGTCATTCACTAGGTCCCCCCGTGTGGTTCTGGGTTTTTTGCTCACTGTTCTCGTGATCATTTTGACCCCACGGGGTGAGATCTTGCGTGGGGCCCCAGATCGAGGGAGATTATCAGTGGTCTTGTATGTCTTCCATTTTCTAATAATTGCTCCCACAGTTGATTTCTTCACACCAAGCTGCTTACCTATTGCAGATTCAGTCTTCCCAGCCTGGTGCAGGTCTACAATTTTGTTTCTGGTGTCCTTTGACAGCTCTTTGGTCTTGGCCATAGTGGAGTTTGGAGTGTGACTGTTTGAGGTTGTGGCCAGGTGTCTTTTATACTGGTAACGAGTTCAAACAGGTGCCATTAATACAGGTAACGAGTGGAGGACAGAGGATCCTCTTAAAGAAGAAGTTACAGGTCTGTGAGAGCCAGAAATCTTGCTTGTTTGTAGTTGACCAAATACTTATTTTCCACCATAATTTGCAAATAAATTCTTTAAAAATCAGACAATGTGATTTTCTGGATTTTTTTTTCTCATTTTGTCTCTCATAGTTGAGGTATACCTATGATGAAAATTGGAGACCTCTCTCATCTTTTAAGTGGGAGAACTTACACAATTGGTGGCTGACTAAATACTTTTTGCCCCACTGTATGTTGCACCATTAAAGACAGAAATGTCCTCTTTAATCATATAATCACAGAAATTTAAAAAAAAAATGTGTCTGTGGCAATTTTTTTCTTCCTTCCAGTTTTTGAAAAGATGTTCTTCAGATTAACTCTGCACGTTTGTATTATGCATTACCCCAAGAGCACACATATACATCATGCCAACATTGGCCTGGTTTACAAAGTTTACATTGGGAATACATCTTATAGAGTTCATTTGCACATTAGAAAGATATAGGCTAGACGCTGGTGGCAGAATGGGCTGAATGATGCTCTGAGCAAGAATGGAGTGTCATCGGCATAATGGGGTATTTTGTGCTGTATCATGGGCAGATTCGGTCATTTGTGTAGGGTGTAAACTTCTCATAGAGGTCGTTTGCACATTGGCAAGGGATTGGCTAGACGTCGGTGTCATGCCAATATCTTGCCTCTGTGCAAACAACCTCTATAAGGCATATTCCTGATGTAAACTTGCTGATGTTGGCTCAACATATGCATACTTTTTTGGACAGCTAACTAGCTGGCTAGCTTTCCTGGGGCATCCATCTTGGTTTTTGGCTTGTTCTTTCAGTATTTATGATGGCATCTGGCGATGGACCACGGACCGCTACGCTACTGTTGATATATTGGCCTCAACCACTAAAAAAAAAAAAAAAAAAGGCTGCACGGTGGTGCAGTGGTTGTCACAGTGGAAGCGCAGTAAGTAGGTCATGGGTTTGATCCCACCCCCGACCATCAGTGACCCTTCACTGTGGAGTTTGCATGTTCTCCCCTTGGCTGCGTGGGTTTACCCCAGGTACTCCGGTTTCCTCCCACTGTCCAAAAACATGCAAGTTAGGTTAATTGAAGACTCCAAAGTGGCCCTAGGTGTGAATGGTAAAGGGATGGCGCTGTAACGTGGCTGCTTCATCCATCTAGGCGGATGCCCTGAATTGAATTAAGTACACAAAATAAATAAAAATAGACATCCCTGTTCCTTGCTGGTTCATTACTTCAGGTGTGTTTCTACCTTATTTTGTTATATTTTGGCTGGTTATGCTATGTAATCATATCTACAGACATGCTAATTGAGTTAGCCTTACTTAGCTACTGGCTCCCATCATCAGTGTATATCAAAACATGGTACCAGGTGTCACAGTATTTGGAACAAAACTGTAGGAGTTGGTTTCACAAAGCAGGTACCTTTTGTGGTCCAGATGGATGGAGTAACAGACGGACATCCTCTAAACATAATCCTCCTTTGGTCTTCAACCAGCAGGGGATAACAATGACAAAACATCTGCTGTTTAAGATGAAGTACCTCAAGGCTCCCATCTAGGTCCTTGTTTATTCTGTTATTATTTGTTATCAGTAATGGAATAAATCACTTTATATGCAGATTATGCTTTATTTAATGTTATCACCAGTTATTTTTTCATTTGGTGTTCTATAAGCACACAAAATCCAGTTTTACTTCAGCAGGTAAAGATTAGCCACCTAATGATTTTCTGCTGATAAGTGTGAGGGTCAGTTTGGATTTCATCAGCTGGATCATGTGATCAGCAGTGGGACATTGGCAGACTTTGGACCGTTGTGTTCAGTGGAGAGTCAACACAGAGACATTTCAGATGTATGAAACATGAAGCCGAGAGTCTTCATCATCTTTATCATCTTCCACTGCTGCCAGTCGGCCTCAGGTGAGAAAAATAAAGGTCTGAATGTGCCTGAACTTTTTATCGGATATTTCATTCAGTGTATAAAAACAAATGTGGCGATGCAACTATTTCATTAAAGGTTTGTTTTTCTCATGTTTTGAATGAGACAATAGACTTAATGAGAACTGCTTACCTCCTCTGTCACGTAGCAATGAGCTAACATTTGTATGCTAACATGCTCCCAGTTACTGAATTACATCTGACTTTTTTTTTTACACATTTAAGCACATTTCTGATTATTTGATTAAAGGTTGCTTTATTTGACACAATAAAATAAAATCTAAATGAAAACACATAGCATAAATAAAGTTTTAAAACGTTAAAGTTGCAAGCTTATTTTTAAAACATTACAAATTCACGAGCATGAGGTCATACATTCATGATGAAAATGACAATTTTATGGGAAAAAGCTGTATATTCATGAGAAAAAGTTCAGCATTAATGAGCAAGAAGTTATAAATTTTAGAGAGGCAGCTTGAGAATTAATGAGAAAAATATTTCACATTGAAGAGAAAAAAAGTTGCACATTTAAGATATAAAAACCCTGTTAATCCAGTCTAAAGCACAAACGACTGCTGCACTTTGCATTTTACACCAGTGGTTTTAGTCATTTATAGCAGCAGATTCCCTGTTTCCAGGCTTTGGGCCATCCTCATCGTCCTCATCCTCATCCTCATCCTCATCCTCATCATCCTCATCATCATCATGTCTAAATAACTATTGACTTGGTGTCTTAAACGGGCTCGGTAGGACCTAGAGTCAGTGCCTTTTTGGCAGCAGAATGACTGAATGAATGTGCTTTTTGTGGTCTGGCAATTTGGCTCTTGGGGCTTGCCGTAGCCTGGCTGAGGGCGTTGGGGTGATGACGTCAGGCGGGCTGCAGCCAGAGAATATATTGAGTTCAGTAAGTCAGTCAGTCATCTTCTTCCGCTTAATCCTTTTTGGGTCGCGGGGGGGCTGGAGCCTATCCCAGCATCTTTGGGCGGGAGGCAGTGTCCACCCTGGACAGATCGACAGTCCATCACAGGGCCAACACAGAGAGACAGACAACATATTGAGTTGTTTTCTATAATAAAGTCAGTTCAGTGTTCAGTTGAATACGGCTCTGGTCTCATGTTATTCGGACATAACATTTTGCAACGAGGATAAACCATTGTAGCGTGTATTAGACAGCCACCTCTATTTTTACAGTCTCCGGGCATGCCAGCTATACCATGGGGCCGCTGGCGGGAGACATTCGACGTGTATGTGGCTGCGGCTGGTCTGAGGGGCACCGATGAAGAGAGACGGAGGAGCCTACTTGTTCACTGCCTCGGTGAGGAGGGCCAACAGATATTTTTTGGGCTGTGTGGCAGTGGCTCACTGAAAGAAGGTTTGGACTTAATGGACTGTGTCTTCAGAGACCATTCCACCATCAAGGTGGGGAAATGTGATTTTTCTTTACCGCTGACAGCGGGCTGGTAAGTCCACTCAATCCTTCATTATGGAATACCGTAGCCTAGCAAGAGAGTTCGCCATCGGGCCTATCGATTAGAAGCTAGTCCGAGACAAACTAGCCCATGGTACTAACAACGTGTGGCTGAAGAGCAAACTGAAGCTAACTACGGATGTTCTCACGCTAGAGAAGGTGGTTAAACTGGTTAGGAAGACTGAGTCCACAGTCCAGCTGGGTCTGCCAGTATTGGCTAAAGAGAGCGTAGCTACTCAAGTCTTCCCTCCAAGCATGGGTGTTAGCAATGTAGCTAACTCTTCAGGGTGGACCCCCAAAAGGCGGTGGACAGGGCCTGCACTACCACAGCTGAACCATCGGTGGCAGAGCCCAAGGGCACGACACAAGTATGTGGAGTGCGTGCAAAGAAGGGACCATTAAAGTGGTACATCCTACAACTCGACGGAGTTGATGTGCCGCTTATGGTGGACTCAGTAGCTGGTAAGCCTGTACTGAGTATGGCTACATTGAAAAGACTTTTTCCAAAAAAAACCCATCAATGCTGTAGCAGTGAAAATGTTTGGGTACGGCCACACCGAAATTGAAATGGCAGGCACGGTCAACTTCTCGGTGAAATGTGGGTTAAAGACTGTTCCCTTATTCACCTTTCAGGTTTCATGGCAGGGGGCTGATTTGTTGGGGATCGATCTGCTGGGTTCACTGGGATTCTCCATCAAGGGCCCAGAGGGCTCAACGGTACTGACAGTGCTCAGAGAATGGCATGTCCGGTGGCCGGCATTGTTCAGGGGCCTTGGATGCATCAGGATGTTCTACCACTGTCTGCTCATCGATCCAAGCGTAATACCGAAAATTCAACCACTACGGCGGCTTCCCCTCACTCTGCGGGATGATGTCACGGTGGAACTGAACAGCCTACTTGAAGCTGGCATCATTGAGAGGGTGGACGGTTCACCCTGGATATCAAACATTGTGGTGGCCAGGAAAAAGTCGGGAGGCATCCGGCTGTGTATCGATCCTAGGATGGTGAATAAGGCGATTGTTCCTGACAAGAACCCACTTCCCACAATGGAGGAACTCACCGCAATGTTCAGTGGCTCAAAGGTGTTCATGAAGCTGGATCTTCGCTAGGGTTACCTGCAGGTGCCCCTCCACCCAGCCAGCAGGAACCTGACAGCGTCCGTGACCCACAGGGCCGTGTTCAGGTACACCCGCCTGCCTTTTGGTCTGAGCTCAGCACCCAGCTGCTTTCAAAAGATCATGTCCATGATTCTGGCCGGTCTCAAGGGTGTAGTTGCGTACCTTGATGACATTGTGGTGCACGACACATCAAGGGAGGAACACGATGGTCGTTTGGGACGGGTGATGATGGTGCTACAGGAGCACGGTCACATTGAATGGGGAAAAGTGCATCTTTGTGGCGGACTCCATCAAGATTGTGGAATTCTGGTTGGCGGCTGGGGGTCTGAGGCCCTCCACTCAAACGTGGAGGTGATCCTTCGCCTTCCATATCCAATGACACCTGCACAGATTTCCTCGTGCTTGGGCATGGTGAACTTTTACAGACGTTTTATTCCCCGTTACTCGGAGACAACCGAATCACTCCGGGCCCTTCTGAAAAAGGATGCACCGTGGCAGTGGACCCTGGCCTGTTCAGTGGCGGTTGCTAAGCTTAAGTCTCAACTCCCCTCCCCTCCAGTGTTAGCCCACTTTGATCCAAAATGGCTGACTTTTTTAAAAATATTTTATTTATGTATTTTCACATAAGAAATGTCATATAACTTAGATAGCACAAACACACAACCTGAGGATTAATACCCCACCCCCACCCCCTTTCCCGCACACACACCACAACAACAACAATGAAAAAAAACAAACAAAAAAAGTGCTGCCACTCAATAATAGATGTACATTTTTTTTTTTTTGCTTACAATGAAAAAACATCTGCAGTAAGCCCACTCTTGTAGTTTAAGGTCACAAAGAATGTATGTTGATATGACACTGGGCTAGGAAGGGTCCCCAGAGTCTCGTGAATTTGTTCTTTTCGTTAGGTTTGTGCAAACACAGTCTTTCCATCTGAATAACAGACAACATCTCACTGAGCCAATGGGCAAAAGAAGGTAGAGAAGTAGACTTCCAGGTTAGAAGAACAAAGTTTTTTGGCCACAACCATGCCCAGGTGAAGAGCAACCTGTATGTCGTGTGGTAGAACTGAAGTCTCCGTAGAGCCACAAAGGATGGCCAGTTAGTGGTTAGGCAGAATGTCTCTGGAATAGGCTTTTGAGAGCTGCTCAAATACAGCCTACCAAAAATTGCACAATTTAGGGCAAAACCGCAAAAGGTGTGCTAATGAACCCTCAGCCACCTGACACCTATCACACAGAGAAGACACATCTGGAAAAATACAATTAACCTTTGTTTTTGAATAATGCAGTCTGTGCAGCACCTTGTATTGAATTAATCTGTACCTGGAATTAATAGAATAACAATGAACCTGGGACACAGCCTTCTCCCAGAGTTCTTCAGAAATTTCAGAGTTCAAGTCTTTGGCCCAAGCTTCCCTAATAAAATCAGAGGAAACTGGGTTTGTGAAAGAGTACACAGATTTCGATATTAAGTGTTTTGAGTGTGGAGGGAGCACAAGGTTTTCAAGAAAGGGATGGGTTGTAGAAGTGGAAACAAATTGTGGACAATTTTCCTTGACATAATGTCAAGGAAAACCCCTCGGGCTTTTGATGTAAATGGTGATTGATAGACCTGTGAGATCCAATTGTCCCTGAGTATTCTGTGCTGGGTAGCTTTAACATGGGTTTCCTGTAAAAATATAATGTCAGATTTCACTGATTTTAAATGTGAAAAAAACTTTGGCTCATTTAACAGGGTGACCTAAACCACGTACATTCCAAGAGACCAAGGACATATGATCAAGAGCATTGCTCACATGCGGTGTCATCCGCATTACAGCAAGACACAAACTTAACATTCAGCATGGCAGCCGACCCAAAACAAAAAAGCATTAACCAGAACAAATAACAAACACCCCAACAAACTCCCCACCCTAATCTTCCCCAAACGAAGCATAATTACTCTCATCCACATCTGGGATCACCAGTCAAAAAAAAAAAATAAAAAAAAATGAACACCACCTCCAACAGAACCCCCCCCCCCACCACCACCACCACAGCACACAAAGAAAAACATAAATTGGACCTTGAAAATGAAAACCTTTGAACAAGTTTAGACTCTCCTCTTTTATGTTTTGAAAAGTGAGCTTTCAGAGTTTTTGATTTATAAAAGTCGTAGCCTCATCTGGATCTTTGAAGGCTTTTACTTGCCCCTGGTAGTGAATGTGGAGCCTTGCTGGGAAGCTTTCTCAACAGCTGTAGAACCTCAAGAAAACTCCGGTGCTGCCCTGTCACCTCTGCATTGTATTCCGGGAAGATTAAGATTCGGTTTCCTTCATATTCCATGGAGCTCCGCCTCCTGAGCTGTGGAATCTTTTCTTTCTCCTGTATTAGATGTACTTGTGCGATGATCATGTATGATCTAGATCCTTCTGGCGATTTAGGCTGTCGTATGCGGTGTGCTCTGTCAATGGTGACCGGTTTGGTAAAATTATCCCCCCCCCCCCCCCCACCAGAAGATTTGGGATCAGGTTGGAGACAAACTCGGTTGGCCTCCCCTTCTCCTCACCTTCCGGGACACCAACAATTCTTTTCTTGTTACGCCTGGATCTTCCTTCAAGATCAGAGAGCATGGCCCACAGTTTTTTATTCTCTTGCTGCAAGTCGGTGAGGGAAGTTTCCATATCGTGGATGTGCTGTTCGTGGTCAGCTATCTGGCCCTCAGTGGTAGACAGTCTCTCCGTGAGCTCCCGCTGGGCAGACAGAATCATCTGAAAACTCTGCTCAAACTTATCAAACCACTTATTAAAGGACTGCAAGAGCTTGTTTGATAATTGATACCAAGCGAGTGGACTCTCATCTTCCTCTTCACCTGGTGACCCGTCTGGTGATTTCTTGCTAGCTTGATCTCGGTTCGCATTAGCCTCCATGTTAGCTAACGAGTGGCCAGCTCCCTTTCCCTCTCATGTAGTTTTACCTGACATTTTCACCTACCACTTAATTGTAGGCAGGAAGGGCATAAGAAGCAGCGAAAGCGGAGAGTCCAGTGCCCCCCCAAAAAAACGTTTTTCAACAGTAATATTTACATGTTGTGGGGCGCTCCAAAAAACATATCTACACTGCACTCATCTCTGTGGCGCCACAAGACGGCTTCATGGCGCCACGAGATGGCTTTTGTTGTGATGTGGCGCATTATAAATAAAGCTGAATTGAATTGAATCTCACTAGTGCCCCCCGAATTTTGTGACCTGTGATGTGTCTGGCTCGGAGGTGGGGGCGGTTATGTCTCAGGTACAAGATGGTACTGAGAGCCCAGTAGCGTTCGCATCGAGGTCTCTCTCAGCGGCTCAACAGAAATATGCTGTGAGTTAGAGGGAGGCGCTCGCCTGCATCTGGGCGTGTGAACAGTGGCACATCCACCTCTACTGGTGCCACTTCACCCTGCAGATGGCTCACCGGGTGCTGACAACACTACTGGAGACGTCGGCTTCAGGATACAGACCCCTGCGGATCCACAGGTGGACTGAGCGGCTGAGGGCCAACAACTTTCCCACTCTCTTCACTCCTTAAAAAGAGAATGTAGTGGTGGATCTACTGTCCCATGCCACAGCCAGCACTGTACAACCGGATGACGATGACCCCAAGGAGGCGGATCTGGTAAACATTCTCCTCCAGGAACTCTGGGCGAAGTTGGAACTGGACTCCATGGTGTCACAACTGTGCTTGGTAATCAGGGAGGGTTGGCCTGCAAAAGTGCAGGGCGAGCTGGCACCCTTCCACCGGTTTAGAGATGAACTGAGCTGTTGGAATAATGTGTGTGTGGCGAGGGGACAATGCACATTAATCCCGTTGTCTTTGAGATCACGAGTTCTAGCTATGCTCCATGAGGGTCACCTGGGCATGGTCAGGGTGAAGCAGTGTTGCAGGGATTCAGTTTGTTGGTGAGTATTTATAAGGACATTGAAACTACGGTAAAGAACTGTGTCCCGTACTTGGAGTGCGGGAAGACCAGCGGACCACCTCCCCAACCCCTGCGACCATTACTGTACCCGGAGGGCCCTTGGAAGCATATCCAGTTGGACATCTGTGGTGAACTGCATACAGCACCATCGAACAGCCGGTTTCTGCTTGTGAGCTACGATCTGTTCTCCAAATGATCGGAGGTGTTACCCACTAATTCAGTCACGACGGATGTGGTCACGGGCTTCCTGTCATCACTGTTTGCCAGATGGGGGGTTATGAATGTAATCACAACAGATAATGGGCCACAGTTCACCTTTGGGGCGTTTGAGGAGCTTTTGAGTGCTAGGGGCGTGGAACACATTAAAACCGTGTTCTATCACACCCAAGCCAATGGAGGCATTCAGCATTTAAACAAGACACTGAAAAAATGGACTGAGAGCCCACTTGGTGGATGGCTTCGCATTTCCGGATGCTCTCCAGAGCACACTCCTCCACTACAGGGCAACGGCCCAAGCTACGACAGGGTGCTTCCCGGCAAAACTCATGTTGGGGCGTGAACTACATCTGCCTTTGGATCGACTGAGACTATCCACGACCCCTTCTACATTGAGTACAGACTCTCCACGGGACCGGGTTGCTGTTCAACAACGGAAGATGAAGCGATGGTTTGATAGGAAGCGCAGGGTGAGAGTGCACAGATTGGAGGTTTTAGATCAAGTTTGGATCAAGCATCCTCATCATCATCATCATCATCATCATAGCAGTCTGTCGGGGGTGACAATGACTGTTTCATTTAGGTCTGATCAGATTCCTCCATGCAGCTCTGTAATTCACCTTCTGCTGCCAGGAACTCCTAACCGCACGCATAAACTGCAACCTTTCTGGATGGGGCCCTATGGATCACGAGATGATGGGGCCAGGACATGTTCGAGCTTTCGGACGGGTCACAGTGGCATTCCAGTCGGCTCAGGCAGTCGCTGCTGAAAAAGAGCCCAGGAGCTATGGTGGAACGGCCTGGTGTGGGTTGGGACTTATTGGACTAGGGTAGTAAGGACTCGCAGGTGCAGCCGATGGTGCATGGAGCAGGGTCCCCTCCTTGGGGACGCCAGGCTAGAATGCGTCAGAGGCCCAGGTACCTGGAAGACTATGTGTTAAAAACAGCATCATCCCCAACACTAATGCGTGTTGGGGATGAGCGGCAGAATAATCCACTCCAACACGGTGGGGGGTATTCTGGTAGTCTATCCAGACACCCATTTGTTTGGCTGAGTTTTGGCTATTGAGTTGGAACAAAAAAAAGGGGAACAACAACATGTTTGTTATTTATGTTCTGGGGGGTTTCTGACTTTGTGTGTGTGTGTGTGTGTGTATGGGGTTGTTTGGGGATTTGACTCTTTGGGCTTGCCGTAGCCTGGCCAAGGGGGTTGGGGTGATGATGTCGGGCGGGCTGTGGCTAGAGAATAAATTGAGTTTTTTTCTACAATAAAGTCAGTTCGGTGTTCAGTTGAATACGTCTCTGGTCTCATGTTATTCGGACATAACACTTTTAACCAACAAAAAGCATCTCCAATGGCATCAGGGAATTAAAGGTTAAAGTCAGCAATGGATTCTCAATTGTTATGTAAATAGTGCATTTTTAAAATGTAGAAGATCATGTTTGTAAATGAGAATTGGTTCTCAAACATTTTACCTGGTAAAATAAAAGTCAAATAAATAAATAAATAAATAAATAAATAAAAAAGTGCCAGAAAACAAGGACACACTTGCCAGCACTTCCTACCATCACCTCCTTAGGTGGAACAGTGATGCTTCCATGAATGATGACCTCAGCATTGGCCCGGTGTACCAAATATACATCAGGAATACATCTTATAGAGGTTGTTTGAACATTGGCAAGGCATTGGCTGGATGTCGGTGTAAAATGGGAGGCCCCAGCCGATGTCCAACTAATGCCTTGCCAATGTGCAAACGACCTCTATAAGAAGTTTACACTCAACACAAATGACTGAATCTGCCCATCATCCAGAACAAAGTACCCCATATATGCCGATGACACTCCATTCTCACTCAGAGCAGACGTTGGCACCGATGTCTAGTCTATGTCTTACCAGTGAGCAAATGACCTCTATAAGATGTATCTGTGCTGTTTTTCTCAGATGTTCTTCTTCTTTGGTGGTGCTATAACAGCTGAATTACCTTTTTTAAAATACATTTTCACAAAGTTAGGAGTTTTGTTAATTTTTCTCCTGTGCAGTGTTTCTGGATCCAAACCAGGCCCATGGAGTTCTGGTACGGACTCGGAGGTTTAACTCTGGCTGGCTTGAGGAGCTACAGAGGGGAGATCTGAAAAGGGAGTGTCTGGAGGAGATCTGTTCCTACGAGGAGGCGCGGGAGGTGTTCGAGCACATCGAGCTCACGGTCCGAGACACTGGCTGCCTACCAAAAATTATCCATTATAATAATATTAATAACAATAAGGACAATGCTAGCAAACAAAGTGAATGAGCTTTTTAAATTTGATTATTTCTTTCTCGGTAAAATATTTTTGAATATTCTTTGACTTTAAATTGAATTTATGTTTTTTTTTCATAAATGTGCTTCTTTTATTTTTTGTTTATCTTGTTTCAGACCACAATAAAAGATGTTTTTACTTTTACATGTTTTGACTGTCGACTACAGTCTTCCTCAGAAGTGTCATTTTTCAGCTGTTTTTCCTAGGTGGGGCCAGCCCAGCAGAACTGTCAGATCCACTTGGCTGGTCCCGCCCTTCGCCATCCGATGGTCTCTGGAGAATGTAGTCCCAGGTGTGGGAAAGCATAAATGCACCCTCATCCCGCTTCCTGATTTCTGTGGCCTTCTAATTCCAGCGTTTGTGTCTGTTACTCTCTGATCCAATGATTTTGACGTTGTCCCAGTCCAAGTCCGGAGGGCGGAGCCGGCCCAGTGGATCTGACAGTTCTGCTGGGCTGGCCCTGCCTCGGAAAAACAGCTGAAAAATGATACTTCACAGCAATCAGCTGACACTTCTGAGGAAGACTGCAGTGGACAGTTGAAACATGTAAATGTAGAAACATCTCCGTTTTATTCTTGTCTGAAATAAGAAAAACAAAAAACTCATAACTGAAAAAGAAGAAAAAATGAACCTACTCGAGCTACTATCTGCTACTTTTTCTTGAAAATACAAATTCATTCTTCTTGTAAATTTGTGACTCTTTACTAAAATCAGAGTGGTGCATTTCAGGAAATTAGAAAATTGTTTCTTGTAACTTATTGTGTTGTAGTCAGGAACATACTAACTGAGACCAGACCAAGGACCCTATTTTGACGGTCATCCACGACTTTCCACCGTACGCCAGTGTTTGTCTTAGTTTCTGTCAGTGCATTGTCTGTTTGTTACGCTTTGCGTCACGCCATCAAATTACCAGTAGACAGTGCACCCACTCTGCACTGGGAGGAGGCGCCTCATTTCAAAAACGATGTCTGCCACTGTAGTATTCTCTGGGCCCCTCCCCAATCTGACCAGTGATGACATGTTTAGTCGCTCGTCATCCTTGAACCGCTGGCTGTCTGTGTGGTGTCCTAAAAATGACGTTGGCTACATTGACAATTGGAGCTCTTTTTGGGGAAAACCTGGTCTTATGAGACGAGACAGCATTCATCCCACTTTGGATGGTGCTTCTCATTTATCTAACAATCTGGCATCTTTTTTATCCAAATTTCCAAAACCCTGACTACTCAGAGTTGGGACCAGGAAGCAGAGTCGCAGTCTTACACGCCTCTCTGCAGCTCCTCTTCATCCGCCACCCCTCAGCTTAGCCCCTGTCTTCCTCATCAGAGAATCATTGTCTGCTCCCTCCAAAGTGAATAAAAATATAATGTATAAGCATCCCAAAGTGATTAAGCAAAATATTGGTAAAACTCAAATTAAATACAAAACCTCTAAATTGAATGATTTGGCCTCTGTTCTTCCTCATAATTTAAAAATTAAATGTGGTTTATTAAATATTAGGTCTCTAACTCCCAAGTCTCTGTTAGTCCATGATCTGTTAATTGATCATCAGATTGATTTAATTTCCCTTACAGAGACTTGGTTAGGGCAAGAGGATTATGTTTGTTTAAATGAATCAACTCCCTCTGGTTATTTAAACTGTCAAAATCCCAGAAGTTCTGGTCGTGGAGGAGGAGTAGCAACAATTTACCATTCCAAATTACTAGTTAATGTAAAGCAAAAAACATGTTATAACTCCTTTGAGGGCCTGGTCCTCAGTGTTGGGCACTTTAGCAATTTCAGGATAAACCCAATTTTATTTGCCATAGTTTATCGTCCCCCATCAACCTATTCAGAATTTTTATCCGAATTTGCTGATTTCTTAGCTGATTTAGTGCTGAAATCTGATAGAATAATTATAGTAGGGGACTTTAATATACATGTGGATGTAGATAGTGACTGCCTTAATGTGGCTTTTAATTCAATATTAGACTCGATTGGGTTTTCTCAGAAAGTAGGAAATTCTACTCATTACCTCCACCATACATTGGACCTTGTTCCGACATATGGCATAGAAATAGAAAATCTTGTAGTGTCTCCTCATAACCCTGTACTGTCAGACCATTGTCTGTTAACCTTTGATTTTACTATTTCTGACTATTTGGCTCCTAAAGAAAAATATTATCACAGTAGATGCCTCTCAGATGATGCTGTTACCAAATTTATGCAGATTGTTTCCTCTATGCCATGTGTCAACACAACGGAAATAAGCTATAGACAGCTTGCTCCTTCTGTAATTGATAACATGGTGGATAGTGTTTCAGCTTCTCTGCATCAGGCTCTAGACTTGGTGGCCCCCTTAAAAAGAAAAAGTCTAATCAGAGATTTTTAACTCCTTGGTTCAACACAGAAACTCGTAGCTTAAAACAGAAGACTCGTCAATTAGAAAGAAAATGGCGCTCTTCTAATTTAGATGAAATCTATTTAGCTTGGAGAAATCATCTTTTAATTTATAAAAAATCTCTTAGAAAAGCTAGAACGAGTTATTACTCTGCATTAATAGAAGAGAACAAGAATAATCCCAGGTTTCTTTTCAGTACTGTAGCCAGGTTGACAAAGAGTCAGGACTCTGTCAATCCTAGCATCCCCTTAGAGCTTACTAGTCAGGACTTTATGAACTTTTTAATAAAATTTCATCCATCAGAGATAAAATCAATCAGATTCATCCCACAGTTAACTTAAATACTGTAACTATTAAAACTCCTTCTATTGATGTCTGTCTTGATGAGTTTACTCCAATCAACCTTTGTGAGTTAGACAAAATAGTTTCCTCATCCAAACCTTCAACTTGTCTTTTAGACCCTATTCCTACCAGGTTATTTAAAGAAGTCTTCCCACTTATTGGTAGCTTTATTCTTCATATAATCAATTCTTCATTAACTTTAGGCCATGTACCGCAGGCTTTTAAAACGGCTGTAATTAAACCCTTACTCAAAAAGCCAACGCTAGATCCAGGAGCTTTAGCTAACTATAGACCAATCTCTAATCTCCCTTTCATTTCAAAAATCTTAGAAAGAGTTGTTGCTACGCAATTATTTGACCACCTGCAGGGAAATGGTTTACTTGAAGAGTTTCAATCTGGGTTTAGAATCCATCATAGTACTGAAACAGCCTTAGCGAAGGTCACTAACGACCTCCTCATTGCATCTGATAATGGACTAGTTTCTGTACTTGTCCTTTTAGATCTTAGTGCAGCTTTTGATACTATTGATCATAATATTCTACTTGATAGATTAGAACACTATGTTGGACTTAATGGAACTTCGTTGCAGTGGTTTAGATCTTATTTATCTGATAGGTTCCAGTTTGTTCATGTAAATGATGAGTTTTCTTTCAGCTCAAAGCTTAGTCATGGAGTTCCACAGGGATCTGTGCTAGGCCTTACTCTTTTTAGTTTATATATGCTTCCGTTAGGCAACATTATTAGAAAGCACTGTATACATTTTCATTGTTATGCAGATGACACACAATTATACCTGTCAATGGAGCCAGATGATACTAATCAATTAGCCAAGTTAGAAGCCTGTCTTAAGGAAATCAAAGCTTGGATGACTTGTAATTTCCTGCTATTAAATTCAGATAAGACTGAAGTCATTCTTGTTGGTCCAAAAAACCTTAGAAATTCCTTTCCAAATCAAACTTTCAGTTTGGATGCAGTTACTCTTTCTCTTAATAGCTCTGTGAGGAACCTTGGAGTTATTTTTGATCAGGATTTGTCCTTCAATTCACATATTAAATTTGTTTCTAAGACTGCCTTCTATCATTTGCGTAATATTGCCAAGATTAGGAGCATCTTGTCTCAGAGTGATTCTGAGAAGCTGATCCACGCTTTTGCTAGCTCGAGATTAGATTATTGTAATTCTTTATTATCAGGCTGTCCTAAAACATCTTTAAAAAGTCTTCAGCTGATCCAAAATGCTGCAGCAAGAGTTTTAACAGGTACTAGAAAGAGAGATCATATCTCTCCGGTTCTGGCCTCCCTTCATTGGCTTCCCATAGAGTTTAGAATTAAGTTTAAAATCCTTCTTCTTACTTACAAAGCTCTAAACAATCAGGCTCCTTTTTATTTAAAAGATCTGATACTACCGTATCATCCTAACAGAGCACTACGCTCCCAAAATGCAGGATTACTTGTAATACCTAGAATCTCCAAAAGTACAATGGGAGGCAGAGCCTTCAGTTATCAAGCTCCTCTCCTGTGGAAACAGCTGCCAATCTGGATTCGGGAGTCAGACTCGATCTCTGTTTTTAAGAATAGGGCTAAAACCTACCTTTTTGATATAGTCTACAATTAGGGAGGGATCATGTGTTTCTAAACCAGGGGTGGGCAATCATGTGCCATGGAGGGCCATTCTACTGCAGGTTTTCTGTTCCACCCAGTCTCTTCAGCAGGTGTTGTCAGTGATTAGCAATCATTGAAGCTGATCAGAGCAAACACCTGCTGAAGAGACTGAGTGGAACAGAAAACCTGCAGTGGAATGGCCCTCACTGCCCACCCCTGTTCTAAACCCTCCCTTAGTTATGCTGCTAATAGGTTTAGTCAGCCGGGGGACCTCCAGTAATGCACTGGGCCTCACTCCTTTCCTCACTCTCTATGAAATATTTTTTTTTTTGCTGGTCATTAACATTTGTTTGTTCTCTCCCATAGATTGAGTCCCCATCGTGCTGTTTGCTCTCTACATGTCTGTTCTTTTCTTCTTCTCTATCCCCTCACCCCCCAGCCAGTCGCAGCAGATGACTGCCCCTCCCTGAGCCTGGTTCTGCTGGAGGTTTCTTCCCGTTAAAAGGGAGTTTTTCCTCTCCACCGTCACCAAGTGCTTGCTCACAGGGGATCGCCTGATTGCTGGGGTCTTTCTGCAACTGTGGGGGCCCCCCCTTCAGTTGATAGTGCTATGAGATGACTGTTGTTTTGAAATGGCGCTATATAAATAAAGTTGAATTGAATTGAATTGAATTGAATTTCAAAGAGGTGTGGCGGCGCGCAATCTAATGCGCATTACTACTGTAGTGCATTCCATGAGAATCTGCTTTTGATTAGGAAAAAGGAGGTCTGCCGTCAGAAGCGCTTTGTTTAATGATATTTCAGTGGTGTGTTTTGAAATTGAGCAGCTCTGGAGCTCATGAGGAGCATGCACTGGTCTTGTTTTAATGGAGTTGTAACAGTCATTGCATAATTAGCCATCATTTTATTTATGTGATAATCACACACTAGATTTTTTTATTCCATTCACACTCTCATTTCATATTGTGCACTTACTGTTGGAGTCAAATCACCCTTATTCCTAGTCCCCATGATGCCTTGCATGAATTATGGGCGCAACGTCCGGTACTAGTTTAGAACGTATGGTTGTCACTGAAAGGGGACACTTTTCCTTGTTAAAAAACAATGACTTTGGCATCAAAAATGCAGGAACACGGCCTTTTGCACCTCAAAAACAGTAACATAATCATTCCACTTCCCACGACAATGGATGGATGAGAAGAGGACCTTAAAAAGAGTCCTGGCAGACAGTAGCTCCGTTAGTTAGCTCCGCTGCTAAGATGCTAACGCTATAAACAAATAAAAGCTCTGAGATATGTATATCAGTGTTTCCACCGAAATGAAGTCGGCCGCATTTTGTTAAAAGATATTGGACATAATCTAATGTACCTCAGCACAGATGTAGAATCTAGTCGGAGCCAAAAAGAACCACAACACCGTGCTGTTTTATTGTCGGGCTAAAACAGACGGCTGCAGCTGTCTGTTTTAGCCCGAAATTAAAATGCTCATGTTGCTGTCATGCCACAAAAGTTTGTTATTTAATATAACACGTACATATCTTTTCTGACAATTGATCAGAATTTTATTGATCTATATTTTCCACCCATCCATCCATCCATCTTCTACTGCTTTTCCGGAGCTCCGGGTCACGGAAGCAGCAGTTCAAGAAGAGAAGCCCAGACTTCCCTCTCCCAGCCACCTGCTCCAGCTCACCAGAGTAGATACCAAGATGTTTCCAGACCAACTTTGAGACATATTCTCTTTAACAAGTCCTGGGTCTGCCCCAGGGTCTCCTCCAAGTGGGATGTGCCCGAACCACCTCGAGTGTCTATATTTTGTGATAATTAAGTCATTAAGCCTTAGGAAGCAAACTGTTACTATTTTTTATTGTTTTATATTCAAATTGGTGGAGTGTAGCTCTCTCACCAAGGTCACATGATAGTTTGTCCACTGCTTCACACTGCTGAGCTATCTCGATAGCCATGGCTAATTTCAGCCAATGCTCCACCAACTGGCCGCTGACCATCTCTTCCTCCAGTCCTCCAAACTGGCAGTATCCAGCCAGCTGATGCAGATCCAGAGCATACCGTTGCACTGACTCGCCATTCCACTGGCGGCGCTGCCGAAACTGAATCCTTCGGACGATGACATTCTCAGGGGCGCGAAAATGATGTGCCACTAGCTCAACCACGTCCTCAAAACTATCACTGTCACCCAAGGTACTAAGGATCTGTTGTCCCTCCATACCTAAATCGTGAACCAATACTGCTCGTGCTTGTAACTTCTCCAGTTCGCCAAGGTTAAATGCCACCAAATAATTCTGGAATGCAGTGAACCACCTTTCCCAAGGGGCCGGCGGCTCACTGGGAACCTCCAAAAATGGCCAAATGTTAGCAACTCCTGCATCCATGCTTTTATCCTCATCGCCAAATGTTGCGTCGGTAAAACATGACCCAGTGACGAGGCTGGAGGTATAACAGAACACAACTTTATTATTGAGTCACTGCACAGTACAGACGTTCCGGTCAGGCAGAGGTGAGGTCAAAGAAACCGTTCCTCGTCAGCACAGCCCTTTTATACTCGGGGCGTGATAAAGGTGGAGCCACCACCTTTATCACACAATAACATGTCCTAAGAACAACACAACAGTGTTCCCCAGAGGTCGGTCTTTGGACCTAAAGTATTTATTCTTTATATTAATGACTCATGCAAAGTATCAAAAGTATTAAAATCGGTTTTATTCAGCGATGACACAAATCTGTTTTGGTCTGGTACTGATTTACAAAAACTTGTGCTTGATGTCATAACAGAACTGAATAAATTAAAATTATGGTTTACTGTTAACAAATTATCATTAAACATGAGTAAAACAAAAATGTATTTTGGCAGTGGGAGTGGTGACATGCAGATAAAAGTTGTTTTGGATTGCTTGGATATTGAAAAACTAAAAGAAATCAGAATTTTTTGGGTGATAATGGATGAACTAATGAGCTGGAATCACATTAACCACATGGAGAAACAGGTGTCAGAGTATTGCAGTGCGAAAAAGAGCAAAACGGATTTTGGATCACAGAGCACTGCAGATTTAATTCTGCTCACTAGTTATTCCATATCTAAGATACTGTTCAGAAGTTTGGGCAACAATTATAAAGCCAGGTTACACTCATTAAAGAGCGCAATGCGTCACATTCATAATGCTGGATATTGAGATCATACAAACTCACTGCTCTTACAATCAAAATGGCTAAAATTAAGGGATCTAGTGGCATTTCAATCTGTGATATTTAGAGCAAAAAATAGCTTGTTAGCAAATAATATTCAGAAACTATTCATTAGGAGGGAAGTGGGACATAATTTAAGGGAGATCCAACACTTCAAATCTTTGTACGTACATACAAGAAAAATAAGTTTTTGTGTTTCACTTTGTGGAATTAAACTGTGGAACAGTTTGAATGTGGATTTAAAAGAATATGAAAATATAAAACAATTTAAACTAAAATATGAAGAATTGATTTATCTAAAGTATAAAGTGAAGACTGTGTCTAAAGGTCACCAGCTCTTAACTGGCTGGTCCTGGTATTTGTCATTGTTTCCCATGGTGCCGTATTTTCATATACCGGCATATATACTTATCATATGTATGTGTATGTACCATATTTTTATCATATGTGTATACGTATATGTAAGTGTATGTGTGTGTGTGTGTGTGTGTGCGTGCTTTAGTTATAGTTTTTAAATGGAGATATTAAGCAGGAAGCTGAATATAAAAATCGATCATTTTGGCCATGTTGGGGAAAGGGGGCGGGACTAAATAAGTCTGACTTCCTCCCACTCCATTTTGAACAGGAAATGGAAACATTACACGTGCTGATGTGGTTTTTATTTTTTCTTCTGTATTTTGCTGTGTCTGTGGTGGAACGCCCACCTACTTTGCTTTCTTTTTCCTTTATTGTTTTTCACATATTCACATTCACATATTCATATCTTCAAGGCTGCCCATACTGCAATCCCACGAGGCTACCGACCCCTCTATGTCCCATGTTTGGACGGAGAAAGTGCTGCCCTCCTACAATCCTATCAAACATCAGGGGACCCAGAGATAGCAGACCATCTCATTGAATCGCTAAATACAGCCCGGCGAAAGAAATGGGAGGAGACAGTTGCTGACCGGAGCTTTACCCACTCTAGCAGGAAATGTTGGAGCCTCATCCGTCGCCTAGGAGCTGCACAGAAGCCCCCTAGCCAAAGCCGAGCATCCGTCACACCCAACCAAGTTGCATCCCACCTACTGACTATCGCCAAAGCACCCCAAGACAAAGACACCAGAACAGCAGTTACAACTGAGCTAAAAAAACACCAAAAAATGCCTGTAGAGGAAACGAACCCTGAACCCTTCGAGGCTGCTGAACTGGAGAAAGTCCTACAGGGCCTGAAATGTGGAAAGGCAGCAGGATACGATAACATCTTCCCAGAATTCATGAAAAATCTTGGCCCCCGAGCCCTAGCCTGGTTGACACAATTCTACACAAGGATCACACAAACGAACTCGATCCCAAAGAAATGGCGGGCAGCAAAGGTCATTGCCATCCCAAAACCTGGCAAAGACCACAAACTACCAGCAAGCTACCGCCCAATCTCCCTACTCAGCGTTCCTTACAAAATCATGGAGCGCCTAATACTGCAACGCATTTCCCCAGAAATAGAGGATATTCTAAGTGTGGATCAAGCAGGTTTCCGCAAGGACCGCAGTACAGGAGAACAAGTACTGGCCCTAACCACCTTCACTGAAAATGGCTTCGAGAGCAGACTGAAGACAGGGGCTGTGTTTCTCGATCTTACAGCCGCCTATGATACGGTCTGGCACAAAGGCCTCCTCCTGAAACTTATAAAGGCGATCCCTGCTTGGGCAACAGCAATTATAAAAACGCTGCTGACCAACCGAAGGTTCAGAGTCCACCTCAGTCAGAACACAAGTGCATGGAGAATGCAGAAAAACGGACTCCCACAAGGCTCAGTTCTAGCTCCAACTCTGTTCAACCTCTACATAAACGACCTGCCTACTACAAAATCCCGCAAATTCATCTATGCAGACGACATCTGTCTGGCATTCCAAGCACCAGACTTTGAACCACTGGAACGGGTGCTCACGGAAGATCTTGCTAAACTGGACCAGTTCTGCAAAATCTGGCGCCTAAAACCAAGCCCAGCAAAAACCGTCTCCAGTGTATTTCATCTCCACAATGCAAAAGCTGCCAGAGAACTAAACATCCACCTGAGCGGACTCAAGCTTAAGCATGCCCCAAATCCAACTTATCTTGGAGTGACCCTTGATAGGACCTTATCCTTCAAGGAACATCTAAAGGGGACGGCTGCTAAGGTGAAAGTACGAAACAACCTGCTCTGCAAGCTCGCTGGTGCAAAATGGGGGGCGGCAGTCTCCACCCTGCGCACCTCAGCACTGGCCCTTTCATACTCTGTAGCAGAATATTGTGCCCCTGTCTGGTCCAGGTCATCTTACACACACCATGTAGACACCCAGCTCAACTCAACCATGAGAACTATAACTGGAACAATCCGCTCAACACCACTCCCCTGGCTCTCTGTACTGTCAAACATAGCCCCTCCACACATCCGGCGAGCAGCATTAACTCAAAGGATGCTCCAAAAAGTTAAAGATTTTCCTCACTTACCAATCCATGCAGATATCTACACCCCACCCACTGCCCGACTTTCATCCAGACGGCCGATTTGGAAAAACCCTCCCCCAGCTGACTTTACCATCCAGACAGCTTGGCAAGAGGAATGGGAGACCAAGGAGGTCCCAGACAAACAGCTGGTGATAAACCCCAACCAACAGGTCCCGGGCACCAACCTCCCAAGGAGACAGTGGTCTACACTCAATCGCTTCAGGACTGGACATGGCCCCTGCTTGGCCAGCCTTCACAGATGGGGCAGTAGCCCTAGCCCACTGTGCGCATGTGGAGAGGAGCAAACAATGGAAGACATCATAGAGGTTTGCCCGCTCCAAAGACTGGAAGGAGGATTACACACCCTCCATACAGCAAACCAGGAGGCAACTGCTTGGCTTAAGGACTTTGCATTCGCTAAATAAATAACATATTCAGAATAAACTTTAACTAACAAACTACTTTTTACTTGATTTGCAGGGTTTTTTTCCTTGTACTTTTTTGCACTCAAAACACTTTTTTAAATTTGTGACTGCGTTCTACATCTTGATCCTTTTTATTTTGTGTTACTTTTTTATTTGTTATGTTTTTTCTCATAAATTTGCATGTTATTTCTTGAAAAAATTACTTTATTTTTTACTTTATTTTAACTATTCTCATAAATTCTCAAAAGTGTACTCTTGTACTTAAAAAAACCCTTTTATAGGAAATATTTTTGTAATTATTCATACCTCTTTGGTACTTTTTGCATGTGAATTGGCAGCCTTTCCTCTGTTGCCAGTTCTGTAAAACAGATTTCTCTTTTACTTTCTAGATTTTTTTTGTAATCATTGTTTTTAATTTGCAGCTTTTCTTTGAGAATATGTGACTTCAGTCTTTAAAATTATGCCTCTTTAAATTTTGTTTACATTGAATGAATGAATGATTGAATGAATGAATGAATTTATTTATTTCGGATAGTACATTACAGGTTAAAAGAAACTGTATAATATAACAACAAGGTCAAATTAGACAAAGACTCCTTCTACTATACAATTCCACGTGAGTTATCCGAAATGGGTGATGGCTGAAGCCGCAGCTTATATTGCCCACCCATATTCCATCCAAGAATTCAAAAGAAAAAAAAGAGAAAACAAGACAAGAGCGATTACAATTCAAAACAAGGCTAAGACAAAATATGACTGAGAGAAAAAGAAAACTGAGCTAGTCTAAGTTAAGCGGTTACTATTCAAAAACAAATCTAAGACATAGTGTCACAGAGAAAAAAGAAAAACTAAGCTATAACACAACACAGGCTGGAAATGTCAATCCTTATGTGAGTTTACATGTCGTCTTGTAAATATGTTTGGAGTATTTCTTCCTTTAGTTTTTGTTTAAATTGTCCAAGCTTTGTACATGATTTTAATTCAGGTCCAAAATCGTTCCATAATCTGACACCTTGCACTGAAATACAGTGTTGCTTGGTGGTAGTTCTCACTGTAGGCTTTTGAAATATACATGTTCCTCTGAAGTGATATCGTTTCTCCCTTGTTTGGAACAACTTTTGGATATTTGCGGGCAGTGATAGATTCTTCACTTTGAACATTATTATTGCGGTTTTAAAGTCGATCAGATCTTTCAACTTGAGAGTTTTTTGTTTAAGAAAAAGTGGGTTTGTTGGTTCCCTGTAAGCTGCTTTGTTGATTATTCTAATAGCTCTCTTTTGAAGCATAAAGAGTGGATATATGTTTGTTTTATATGTATTTCCCCATACTTCATTACAATATGTCATGTATGGGAGTATTAATGAATGATACAAGGTGTATAGTGTGGGTTGATTCAGCAAATATTTCACTCTGTGTAATATTGCAATTGATTTGGATACTTTACCTTTTATATAATTAATATGTGGCTTCCAACACAGTTTGTTATCAATTATTACTCCAAGGAATTTAGTTTCGGATACCCTTTCAATCTCTACACCATTTACACTGAGTTTGGGTACTGGGTAGTTGTGATGGTTGTTAAAGACTATAAATTTTGTCTTGCTTAAATTGAGCGTTAATTTGTTTGAATCAAACCACAGTTTCAGCTTTCCTAATTCCTTTCCGAGTGTATCCAGAAGTTGTTCCAAATTGTTTCCACTGCATAGCAGGTAGGAGCATGCTCAAATAACGAGGCTGAGTTTCAGTCATAAACCAGCTTTATTTGACAGAACACAGCTCCTAGCATTCTCAAAGCATGAAAGAGAAAGAATCATATCTCAACACCCCTTTTATACATTTCCAGCATCAGGATTCAAGTCACATGGTGTCTTCAGTAAACATACAGTTACAAAGCATCCCTTTGAAGCTTCACCCATTGTCTCTCATCTCCTGATGAACCGGAATCCCCTCCGGGGCATCTTCTGTGGGACAAAGAGACAAATCTTGCACTTCCTTGTCATCTACTGCAGATTCGAGTCCTTGTGTCCTTGCAGACGTGACACCCCCACAATACATATACAGTCCTGTCTCTGTGGCAACGTGAGCCCACAATGTGTGTCGGCCACAACATAATAAATTTTCTAAATTTTCTTTTAGCCACATTAAGTTTTACTTTCAACTTTGAGTTTTTTGTGTAATTTTTTTTTTTAACTTTTTTTGTCTCAAAAAATGTCCTTTTTTTTTGCATTTTTGAGATTTTTTTAACTTTTAATTTTCCCCTGTGAATTTAATGATTTTATTCTCATAAATTTGCAACTTTTTTCATGACCTTTTTCTTACAAATTTGCAATTCTTTATGAGTATTCTTTGATTTTAAATTTGCTAATTTATACCAGTAAATTTGCTGCTCTTTCATTTGAATTTGTACCCTTTTTTGAGACATTTCTGAGCTAAAAGGAGTCACTGTTTCAGGGTATTTACTGGATGTGTAGTTCTATACAATATAAACTATTAACTTACAGCTTTCTAGTAAAAACTGGACCAGAACCTGAATAAAACTGTAGGAGTTGATGTGAATTAATCCTTCTTTTCTGTCTCTCTTGTTTCCTCAGAATGAGTTCTGGACAGTTTACACCAGTAAGATACATTTTCTCTTTTCATATTCAGAAGTTGTGAAAAATTTCCAGCCCGTTTAACTTTTATAATTGTGGAACATGTGTTAAATAATCTGTGTCTTGTCCAGTGCCAGAAGTCTGTAAGTCCAGCCCGTGTCAGAACGGAGGGAGCTGCTCCCCCCAGACCTCGTCCTACTCCTGTTTGTGTCTGCCGGAGTTCAGCGGAGTCAACTGTGAGCTCGGTCAGCAAAACACACAAAACACTCAACATCAATGATGGCCAACAAGAGGCGCGTGAATAAAGTCACAGACCAGGTGTTCACTTGAGTTATCCCTGTTTAAAGATAAAAGTATTGGGAATTGATAAAAAAAATATCCAGCTTGCGTTCAGAAAAACAAAGTGAGACTGGGCATGTTGAGGCTGAATATTCTACCAAACACGACCTGCTGAGGAATTACTCAGAAGACTTTGTTGTATCTCAGTGAGAATATTGATTGTCACTTATGCGAGGGTTCTTACATGCTCTAAGACAGAATTTCTTTATTTAGCGAATGCAAAGTCCTCAAGCCAAGCAGTTGCCTCCTGGTTTGCTGTATGGAGGGTGTGTAATCCTCCTTCCAGTCTTTGGAGCGGGCAAGCCTCTATGATGTGTTCCATTGTTTGCTCCTCTCCACATGCGCACAGTGGGCTAGGGCTACTGCCCCATCTGTGAAGGCTGGCCAAGCAGGGGCCATGTGCAGTCCTGAAGCGATTGAGTGTAGACCACTGTCTCCTTGGGAGGTTGGTACCTGGGACCTGTTGGTTGGGGTTTGTCACCAGGTGTTTGTTTGGGACCTCCTTGGGCAATGGATCAGCGTTCTCGTCACACCCTCCACCAGTACCCGGGCTTGCCCAGGGAAGCTAATGATCCTACCAGCAGACTAAATTCAAAGAGACGACACCTCAGTGCCAAGTCAAAGAAGAATCCTAGTCACAGCCCCAAAGCCGAAAGCAAACAGCCCCAAGAGCACCTTGCGGTAGGACCTGCCCTTCGCATACTACAACTAAGACAGAATGCAAAGAAGCCAGAGTCTTCCTCCACAGCTCCATGTATGCGCACCGAACCAGGATGAAAGGCTGGCAATAAGGTGACCTCAGCTTGACCTAAGGCCAGGTCACTTCCTCATCTACAGCATTCCCTTTTTAGCTGCTGGGCAAGAGGAGACGGCCCAGTCTTAACTTTTACCAACCTGCACTCTAAGACTGAAGACAATAAGCCTTTTAGTTTAACTGAAATAGAATAAGATATTTCATAATGGATAAAAAAATCTATAATGTTCCCCAACAATCCTCCCTTTTGGTTATTTATGACCACTGACAAAATATGTGGTCACCAGGGAGCAAAGAAGCACACGAAACAGCTACCGTAACCCTGGCCTCACGCAGTAGCACACAGATGCTACTTAAAGGCAAAACACATGCCAGGGTGTCGGTCCATGAAGACAGGCGTCCTACCAACAAGTGCCAAAAACTTCCCCAATTAATTTAGACACGGGGAAGGGAAAAGACACTTGTTCTAACGAGAGACACCAATCTAGAAGAGTGAGGCTCACTTCAGCCACATGGTTTCATCAACAAATCCAGTCTCGACTTTGATAGTCTCTACTGTGTTTTGCAACTCAAATATACACACAAGAGAAGGAGAAAGAAATAAAACTTCAGGTAAGGCAGAACCGTTTGGTTGCATGAATGGATTAACCTTGATAGTAACACAAACAATGTAGCTTTCCCTCTCAGATCTACACCAATAATCCAGTGACCAATGTCTATGGATTTCACATGCTTCACGTGAGCCTAACCTTAACGCAGTATGTGACAGAACAAGCTGTCTGATGTTGGTACAAGGAAACTATGGACCTGTGGTTTCCATAATGGGTGTTAGTATTAACTTTAACATGCCTGTCAGAGTGAGATATGACTTGAGATCAACTGTTACAAGGTGAAATTCAGATATACTTTGGCTAAAAACATCAAAGTTTTCCTAATTCCAACTGGCAGGGACGTTAGTTTCTCAACATAGACCTCAAAAGACTGAGTGTGCCCTTTAATGAAATCACTGTTTCCTGAGTCTGGACAGGACGGATTCAAAAAGAAAGTGTGATCAAAGGTAGCAGAGCCAAAAGAGGGCGACTAAGTCAATGTTTACATCACTCATAGAAATAAATTGTCATAAGTCACCCTTCAAGTGAAGGATGAAGATCCAAATGGTAGCTGTGAGTTTGCATGTTTAATAATAAAAAACACAAAATACAACAAAAAGACATCAACTTAAGAGACAGGAGTGACAGGGAAGAACAGCACTGAGGCTGAGACTTGGAATGCACGTCAGGTTACAAAAATGAAGCGTGGAATGCCTGCAGGATTCACAGAAGAAATGAGACGGGAAACTCCCTTCTGAGCATGGAGAATGACACTGTGCCGAGAAGCGGTGCAGCCATCCTTACATAGAGCAACAGTAATTAACACAAATGATTACACGTGTGGTTAACCGGAGCAAAGAGGATTAACCTAAATAATGACGGCTGTGGCAGCCCGTGAACTTGAGCTCAACACGGAAGTAAACACAATGCGCAGTCAACGTAAAAGTATAGGAGAGTATGACAAAAAGCGTATGAGTATGAACATGAAATGATACCAACGAAAAACAGACCGAACAATACAAAATGAGAAACGTAACCCATAAAGGTGAGGATAAGATAAATACAAACCAGAGATGCAAATAATATAAGACACATGAAAAGCAAAATATAAAAGGAGAAGTGAGGACAAGGATGGAGAAGGCTCAAATATAACCACAGGAAGATAATATAATCTACAAGAAGATCTAAAAATAATAACACGATAATGATGACCAAACAAAAATACAATAACACGTGTTGTGTTGTTGCCCATGTGTCATTGCACGTGGGCAACGACAGTGAAACCTGGAAGGGGGTGGTTGGGAGGAACGGCCTGCCTGATCTAGAACCGGAGTGGTGTTCAGTTATTGGAAGTCTGTGCTAACCACAGTTTGTCCATAATTAACACCATGTTCAAGAACAAGGGTGTCCATATGTGCACCTGGCACCAGGACACCCTAGGTTGCAGGTCGATCATCGATTTTGTTATCGTCTCATCAGATCTTCATCTGTATGTCTTTGACACTCAGGTAAAGAGAGGTGCGGAGCTTTCAACTGATCATCACCTAGTGGTGAGTTAGATCCGACCTGGTAGACCCAACCGTGTAGTGAGGGTGTGCTTGAAACATCTGGCTGAGGCCTCTGTCTGGAAGGTCTTCAACTCCCACCTCCGGAAGAACTTTGACCACATTCCGAGGGAGTCTGGAGACATGGAGTCTGAATGGGCCATGTTCTCCACCTCCATTGTTGAAGTAGCTGCCAAGAGCTGTGGCTGCAAGGTCGTTGGGGCATCTCGTGGTGGTAACCCCCAAACCAAGTGGTGGACACCAGTGGTGAGGGGGGCTATTAAGCTGACGAAGGAGTCCAATCAAGCTTGGATGGCTTGTGGGACTCCCAAAGCAGCTGAGGTGTACAGGTGGGCCAAGCATAGTGCAGCTCTGGTGGTTGCTGAAGGAAAAACTCGGATGTGGGAGGAGTTGGGTGAGACCATGGAACAAGATGTTCAGTCGGCCTCAAACAGATTGTGGCAAACTGTCCGGCGGCTCAGGAGGGAGAAGCAGCTCCCTGTCCACACTGTGTATGGTGCAGATGGGGCGCCGCTGAGTTCCACTGGGGATATCGCCGGGCGGTGGAAGGAATACTTTGAGGATCTTCTCAATCCCACTGATACGCCTTCCACAGAGGAAGCAGGGCTTGTGGACGAGGGGGACGACTCGCCCATCACAGGAACTGAGGTTGTGAAGGTGGTAAAAAATCTCTTTGGTGGCCTGGCCCCGGGGGTGGACGAGATTCGCTCTGAGTACCTCAAGGCCCTGGATGTTGTAGGGCTGTCATTGTTGACATGCCTCTGCAACATTGCGTGGAGGTCGGGGACAGTGTCTTGGGCATGGCAAACCGGGGTGGTGGTTCCTCTCTTCAAGAAAGGGGACCGGAGGGTGTGCTCCAACTTTAGAGGGATCACACTCCTCAGCCTCCCTGGGAAGGTCTATGCCAAGGTACTGGAGAGGAGAGTCCGGCCGTTGGTCGAACCTCGGATCCAGGAGGAGCAATGTAGTTTTCATCCTGGCCGTGGCACATTGGACAAACTCTTTACTCTCTCGAGAATCCTTGAAGGTTCGTGGGAGTTTGCCCAACCAGTTTACATGTGTTTTCTGGACTTAGAGAAGGCATTCGTCCATGTCCCTCGTGGTTTTTTGTGGTAGGTGCTTCGGGAGTATGGGGTATCAGGCTTGTTGTTTCAAGCTATCCAGTCTCTATACGACCATTGTGATAGTTTGGTTCGTATTGTCAACACTCAGTCGGACTCATTCCCAGTGAGAGTTGGACTCCATCAGGGCTGCCCTTTGTCACTAATCCTGTTCATAATTTTTATGGATAGGATTTCTAGGTTTTTATTTATTTATTTAGCGAATGCAAAGTCCTTAAGCCAAGCAGTTGCCTCCTGGTTTGCTGTATGGAGGGTGTGTAATCCTCCTTCCAGTCTTTGGAGCGGGCAAGCCTCTATGATGTGTTCCATTGTTTGCTCCTCTCCACATGCGCACAGTGGGCTAGGGCTACTGCCCCATCTGTAAAGGCTGGCCAAGCAGGGGCCATGTCCAGTCCTGATTTCTAGGTGCGGCCAGGGGACAGAAGGTGTCATGCATGGTGACCACAGGATCTCACCTCTGTTGTTTGCAAATGATGTTGTCCTGTTCGCTTCATCCAGCAATGACCTACAGGTCTCACACGAACGGTTTGGCACTGAGTGTGAAGCGGCTGGGATGAGAATCAGCACCTCCTAGTCCGAGTCTATGGTCCTCAGCTGGAAAAACGTGGATTGTCCTCTCCGAGTTCTGGACAATCTCCTGCCCCAAGTGGAGGAGTTTAAGTATCTTGGGGTCTTATTCACGAGTGAGGGGAAAATGGAGCTAGTGATTGACAGACAGGTAGTGGCAGTGCCTGCAGTGATGTGGACGTTGTACCGGTCTGTTGTGGCGAAGAGGGAGCTGAGTTCTAAAGCAAAGCTGTCAATTTACCAGTCAATCTACGTTCCTACCCTCACCTATGGTCACGAGCTTTTGGGGAGAGGGAAGTCTGGGCTTCTCTGCTGGAACTGCTGCCTCTGTGACCCGGACCTCCGGAAAAGTGGTAGAAGATGGATGGATGGATGGAAACTTAAAGCCTGAGCACAGTTCTCCACCCGTGCTCAGCATTGTGACATAAATAACAGAGGTAGTAAAGAGTGATATAATCATTGAGAACATGGAAATAATAATCACCAAAATAATTGATCCATGTCAAGTATGGAAAAATTGTATGGAATCCTGTCCAGTGACGACATCGGGCTGAATGTAGTTGAGCTCATGAAGCTACGTGGAGATGAAACAAGTTGTAAATTGTGTTTAAGCCTCATGCATCTTAAAACATGCACAGATCGCTCAGGAGAAGTGTCAGTCCTCCATCAACCTCTACTTTAAACCCAACATCATTAATCAGTAACGTAGAAGCATACAGTCAGGTGTTAAGAGTGAAGCCAGATGCAGAATAGCATTAATATTTTTGCCATATTCACTGCTGCACATTGCCAAGTCTGTGGAGAATTTATGGCAGGAAACATAAAATCTGACCTTACCTGTATCTTAGAAATTCTAACAGATACAAGCACAGTGTAAGTTGGAAAAACATTGCAAATGATCCAAAGTTGATAATTGGGGAAATTTCATCCATGAATTTTGCAAAATTTTGCATAATGTGACCTAATATGCATATTGCAACTATCAAAATTCCAAACGCCTGTATCTTGGAAATTATAACAGATACAGACAGACTGCAAATTGGAAAAATCTCTCAAAAGTTCCCAGGCATCATTATCGGTACTTACTTTGGCCTTGTGGCTCGCTCTCCATGGCACGTCAGGGTCACCAGTGTAGAGAAAAGGATGCAGGTGAGGCAGCGACCCAGAACTTTAATCTTTCTCCAACAACATATCAGCAAAACAGTGATAAAGCCATCAGCACTACAGAGCTGAGGCTAGAAAGCTTCCAGGTCTCTGTGCACTGCCCTTTTATATCTTTATTCCCATGCACAGGGACCTGCAGCTTCCGACCATCATACACTGTTGTTTCACAAAGGAATGTGTGGCACATTAACATAACATACACCGGCACCGTCATTCTTCCTCTCCCCAGGGGGTGCACAGTTCTTACTGTCCCGTTTGAACCCCCCGGTGACACCTCCTCATTCGGTCCATTGTTCTCCTGTTTCCTCCTGCCTTTCTGGGTGTGACAAAACCCTCACACACAATGCCCTCATAGCCTCTCCCATTGAAACCAGTTGTTCTGTCATCACGTTCTCGCTGGCCATGTGGCGCGTGCACATGCACTGCGGTGGGTTTTGGATCATTCATCCACATCCAGAAACCCCTTGACCAGAGTGGTTTCAGAGTGGCTACTGTGCCATTTGGAACTGAACTGAACACAGAAAAAAACGCAAATCACAACGTCGTGAGTCTTCCGCCGTCAGACAGTTAGTTTCACTTTCCAACACGGTCAGAGGCTTGTAACCCAATTCGGAAGTCGATGAAGGGTCTTCTTCTGAATCGGGATCTGCCCCCAAAAAGAGCATAGCCTTCCCTCTGGTGCCTGCATGCTTGGCTCTGTGCTCGCTATTATGTGGACGAAAAAGCTCCCGGTCCAGACCGGAATTACCCAAACTTTGCATTTTGTCATAAGCTCCCAATGCGCTTCTCTATAGTGCACGAAGGAGGAGAAAAAGGACAAATGGATTTAAGTGATGAGTTAGACCAAACACACAATTCAGTTCAATTCAATTCAATTCAACTTTATTTATATAGCGCCATTTCACAACAACAGTCATCTCATAGCACTATCAACTGTAGGGGGAACCCCCACAGTTGCATAAAGACCCCAGCAACCAGGCGATCCCCTGTGAGCAGCGCTTGGCGACGGTGGAGAGGAAAAACTCCCTTTTAACAGGAAGAAACCTCCAGCAGAACCAGGCTCAGGGAGGGGCAGTCATCTGCTGCGACTGGCTGGGGGGTGAGGAGATAGAGAAGAAGGAAAGAACAGACATGTAGAGAGCAAACAGCACGATCGGGACTCAATCTATGAGAGAGAACAAACAAATGTTAATGACCAGCAAAAAATAATATTTAATTGAGAGTGAGGAAAGGAGTGAGGCCCAGTGCATTACTGGAGGTCCCCCGGCTGACTAAACCTATTAGCAGCATAACTAAGGGAGGGTTCAGAAACACATGATCCCTCCCTAATTGTAGGCTATATCAAAAAGGTAGGTTTTAGCCCTATTCTTAAAAACAGAGATCGAGTCTGACTCCCGAATCCAGATTGGCAGCTGGTTCCACAGGAGAGGAGCTTGATAACTGGAGGCTCTGCCTCCCATTGTACTTTTGGAGATTCTAGGTATTACAAGTAATCCTGCATTTTGGGAGCGTAGTGCTCTATTAGGAAAATACGGTAGTATCAGATCTTTTAAATAAAAAGGAGTCTGATTGTTTAGAGCTTTGTAAGTAAGAAGAAGGATTTTAAACTTAATTCTAAACTCTATGGGAAGCCAATGAAGGGAGGCCAGAACCGGAGAGATATGATCTCTCTTTCTAGTACCTGTTAAAACTCTTGCTGCAGCATTTTGGATCAGCTGAAGACTTTTTAAAGATGTTTTAGGACAGCCTGATAATAAAGAATTACAATAATCTAATCTCGAACTAACAAAAGCGTGGATCAGTTTCTCAGCATCACTCTGAGACAAGATGCTCCTAATCTTGGCAATATTACGCAAATGATAGAAGGCAGTCTTAGAAACAAATTTAATATGTGAATTGAAGGACAGATCCTGATCAAAAATAATTCCAAGGTTCCTCACAGAGCTATTAAGAGAAAGAGTAACCACATCCAAACTGAAAGAATCCTCAATTATTAACACAAAAGTGAGTACACAAAAGACAAGACAGCTTGGGTTAAACAGAGTCCACCTGGACGTCCAACTTCTTCTTCTTCGTCGATCGCTAGATGGTCACACCAGCTGCCCTGATGAATGCTGCCATCCTGCGGAGGTCCCCGTGCAGCTTTTGGTTCAGCGATGTGGGGTCAGGCCACGTAGCTCGTCTGAGTGCAGCGTGGTCTGGGCAGTCTTGGAGGAGGTGTTCGTTGGTCATTTGGGCAGTACCACATGGGCATCTGTCCGATTGTCCAACTTTAAGTTTCTGGTGCATGTGAGCATGCATTCTGTTATGTCCAGTTTGGAGTCTGAACAGAACGACTTGGTCAGCCCTGCTCAGATTGTAGTAGTTGTCATCCTTGCAGAAGTTTGGGTGTTGCTGCTGCCACTTCTTGTGAGATAGGGCCTTAATAATGGTTTTCTCCTCACTGTAAGAGACCTGCCTGTCTTCCTGGTCTTGCTGCCCACCCTCCTTAGCAAGTCTGTCAGCCGTCTCATTTCCATAGACTCCACAGTGGGCAGGAATCCACTGGAGTGATACGTTCACTTGTGTTGCTAGTTGAGACAGAGTGAGGGTGAGTTCATTCAGTTCTTTGCGTCGGGCGTCCTGAAGTGCATCCAAGACAGAGAGGGCATCAGTGAAGGTGACGACCCGCTTGTGTGCCTTGTCTTGATGTTCCCTGACGTGGGCTGCTGCTGTTCTCAAGGCCTCTGCCTCAGCCCTGAAATTGGTGGAGTACTTTCCAGTCGCAATGGGAATGTGGGTCTCCTCGTCAGCGTACCTGATGTACACGCTGCCTCCTCCATTCCTGGTTGGTTCCATGGCAGAGCCGTCTGTGTAGACGTGAGTCCACTGCTCTTTAGGGTAGGCAGACCGAATGAACTCCAGGGCCAGCGACTTCCTCTCTTGGTCTGACTGTGTTCCTTTCTTCCCAATGTCCAATATGTCTGTGCATATGGCTGGGAAGTTCTGTCAGTTCCAGGAGGGAACAGATACTATGGGTGGTATTTGTGTAGGTATGTGGTCCATCAGTTCTGGGTCTCTCCTTTCAAGTGTCCTGCTCTGGTGGATGAAGCTCGATCTCTTAAGTCTCCCTTTTGTTGGCTTGCTCAGTCTGTCCTTCATGGGATGGTTTTCCAGTCTTTTGAATTTGGTGGCCTGGGTCAGTACCTTGACGTTTCTTCTGTCTTCCAGTGGTGCAAGGCCTGTTGTTGTCTCCAGCGCTTTGATAGGGGTACGTGCATGGCTCCTGTCATCATTCGCATGGCTTGGTTTTGGAGTCTGTCCAGCTTCTCAGTGTTGCTTTTGGCAGCTGTTGAGGTTGCTGCCATGCCATACTCCAGAACAGGCCAAATCCTCCCCACATAGAGCTTCTTCAGGACACCCTGGTCTGCACCCTAGTCTGTTCCTGACAGTTTCTTCATTAAGGCCATCCTGATCTTTGCTCTTGCCTGGTTCTTGTGCAGCTGGTTCTTCCAAGTCAGTCTGCGATCCATGGTGATCCCGAGGTATGTGGGTGCATATTCAGCCTGGAGCTCATGGGAGTTGATCTGCAGTTTCACCTTCTGGGGTTGGGTGGACAGGGTGAAGACGGTGTATGTAGTCTTCCTCTCATTTAAGCTCACAAGCCATGACTTGGTCCATGCCTCTATCAGCCGGAGAACTTGCTGCAGTCTGCAGTTTGCGGTCGCAATGCTTTCCTCACTGCACCAGAGGGCTAGGTCATCGGCATAGATGGCACCTTGTACATTCCTTGGTAAACTCTGGATGATGTCCTTGATGAATACAAGGAAGAGTGTTGGGGAGAGCACTCCTCCTTGTGGGACTCCTTCCCTCAACACCTTCTTCTTGCTAGAGTACTGTCTGACCTGGACTCTGGCTCTTCTGTTGTGCAGGTATTGGGTGATCCACTTGTACATGCGCCCAGCGACACCGCACTGGCACAGTTTCAGCTTGAGGCTGTCTTTCCACACCCTGTCAAACGCCTTTTCTAGGTCAATCCACACAGCGAGGGTGTGCTTTTTTTCTTGGAAGACATCTTCTATAGCTTGAGAGATGTATGTTATTTGGTCCTCTGTAGACCGGTTCTGCCTGAAGGCTGCTTGCTCTGGGCTGATGTGTTGTTTTCCTTCCAAGTGCCACATGAGTCTGGTGTTGATGAGATGCTCTAGCAGCTTTCCTATGCAGCTTGTAAGGCTTATGGAGTGATAGCTTTCAGCCTTCAACTTATCTTTGCCTTTTTTGTGCACTGGAATCATCGTGGCTTCTCTCCAGATCTGAGGCACAGTCCCTGATCTCCAACTGTCGTTGAAAAGCTGCAGAAGTTTCTTCTTGGTTTTGGGGCCAAGGTTCAGCAACATTTCATTTGTGATCTTGTCAGATCCAGGGGCTTTTTTCAGCTTCAGTGTTGTCATTGCATCCTCCAGCTCCTTGAGAATGAATGGCGAGTTCATCACTGGTTCTATCTGTGCATTC
The DNA here is from genome assembly GCA_020510985.1 of Pholidichthys leucotaenia. NCBI lineage: Eukaryota > Metazoa > Chordata > Actinopteri > Cichliformes > Pholidichthyidae > Pholidichthys > Pholidichthys leucotaenia. Next base: position 353,851,811 of record CM035845.1, on the reverse strand, counting down.
TGATGAATTCGCTGGGCTCCTCTGACAACCTTTCTTCTCTCTGGTGGAATCTGAAGGTGGCTCGTCTTCGCATACTGGTTGATGAAACGGTCTGCTTCTTTCTTGCCAGTCAGCAGTTCTTGATCTGCCTGTACTGTGATCGGCGAGCTTTTGCTGTTCTCGTCATTGAGGGCTTGAGCCAGTTTCCAAAGCTTGTTGCCGTCCTTGTCCAAGTTGAGCTGCTCTGTCTTTTCTTGCCATCTCTTTCGAGCTTCCTGTATAAAGGTCTGCCTGTGTTTTGCAGTGGCCGCATTCAGGGCAATGTTGTTTTCTACTGTAGGATCTGCTTCTACCTTTTCCCTTGCCTCTGCCACACTGTCTTCAAGCTGCTGGAGCTCCTCTGTCCAGTAAGGCCTATAGTTCTTTCTGGCTCCCCAAGGTATAGATTCATTTGCAGCCTTCAGAACAGCATGGTTCAGCACCCTGACTTTCTTGTTGAGGTTCTGCTGCTTGTGACAGATCTCCACAGAGTACCAGTCCACCAGTGTTGAGAAGCGCACCCAGTTGGCCTTCTTGTAATTTCACCCGGGGAATGTCTTAGCTTCTTGTGGTGTGTAGCTGATGTCCAGTCCGGTCCAGTCCAGTCCAGTCCAGTACTTGGCCCGAGCTGGCCAAGTACCGTTCTTGTTGCCAGCCTGGCCATGTCATTGGTGGCAAACGCAAGATCGGGCGTGGTGTTACTCAGCCATACCCTGGAGAAGAATGTTGGTGGATCATCAGGATCATTCACTGGCAGAAGACTGTTGTTGACTTGCCAATCTTCCACCTCCTCTCCTCTTCTATCTGCTTCGCTGTATCCCCATGCCTCTGAGTGACTGTTGAAGTCACCGATGACTAAGCATCGGTGGTCTGGGAGTTCCATTTGGTCAAGTGAGAGCTCTCGCTCTGGGGGGCAGTACACATTGAAGATCGTGACACTTTCATTGTGAACCATGACTCGAACTCCATGGATTTCTGCCTGGTTGTTGGTACAAACTCTTGTGCTGGTAATAATAATAATAATAATAATAATAATAATAATAATAATAATAATAATACATCAGTCTTATATAGCGCTTTTCTAAATACTCAAAGACGCTTTACAAAGCAGCATAGGGACAAACATACAGAGAACGGGTAAACAGACAAGGTAGGTACACATAGGTAGTTTTTATAGGTAGATTTGAAAAGATGGGTTTTGAGTTGACTTTTAAAAGAAGCAAATGTGTTGGCAGACCGGATGTGAAGGGGCAAGGAATTCCAGAGGATTGGTGCGGCGATGGCGAATGATCTATCACCCAGGGTGCGGAATTTTGTCTTGGTGATGGGGGTAAGAAGGTGAGCGTCAGCAGAGTGGAGGAGATGAGTGGGAGAATGACGAGACAGAAGGTCCGTTAGGTATGAGGGGGCGAGGTTATGAAGAGCTTTATAGGTGATGAGGAGGATCTTGAAGTTGATGCGCTGTTGAATGGGGGGCCAGTGGAGCTGACAGAGGAGAGGAGTGATGTGGTCTCTGGAGCGGGAGTGAGTAAGTAGGCGGGCGGCTGAGTTTTGGACATACTGTAGTTTTTGGAGGATGGTGGAAGGAAGTCCATACAGAATGCTGTTACAGTAATCAAGTCTGGAGGTGATGAAGGCGTGGATGAGTATTTCAGCAGCAGAGGGTGAGAGGGTGGGACAGAGGCATGCAATATTATGAAGATGAAAAAATGATGTTTTGGTGTTATGGTTGATTTTGAGATTTGAAGGAGAGGGTATGGCACTTTTGATAAGAATCGCCACTCCTCCTTTTGTTCTTCCTTTTCTGTCTTTCCTGAAGACCTGGTATCCCCTAACACTGAAGCGTTGGTTTTCCTTCAGGTGTGTCTCCTGTAGGCAGGCGACATCAATGTCTTCTGAGTGGAGTTTTTCGGCAAGGAATATTTTTTTGTTGTAGACTCCTTTTGCGTTCCACTGGAGGATGTTGACATTCCTCTCCTTTGGCGTCTCTTTTCGGCCAGTAGCATTCCTGGTTCCCCGTCCCCTGGTCGTGCAGGACAAGGTGAGGTGACCTCCGGTAGCTGAGGGTGGGCCCCTTTGAAGCTGAGGGCCTGGCACTCTTCCTCCCCGGTGGATCCCCAGAGGACGAGCACCATCACGTGCAACATCAGTGTGACTCATCATGAAGCGGATATACGTGATGCAGAGGTTTGTGGCACCACAGGGGTCCTGCATCTCCGTCTTCAGCCATGGACATTTGTTGGGGGTCCATCCCCTAGACCAACTGCCTTCCATTGCTGGGCTGTCGAGAGCTTGGTCCACCCTGTAGAAAGGTTGCCTGCCAAGGCTTTCCAAGACCCGTCTTCCCGTGCAACTGTCTGTCCTCCTCTGCCTTCACAGCCGTTGGGAGTTTGCTCTCCTCTCTGCCTGTTCCGCCGTTGGGACATTTGTTGCTGTAACAAAACTTGGGTTTTCCGTGAGTGATTTGTTACATGCTGCACAACCCCCAACCTGGAGGACCAGGGTGCACTCTTTAGTCTGGCCTCTACCCCACCGGGACCTGTTCAACATGGTTGAACCTTCTGGGAGCACTAGGCTCCCGTCGACATAGCTCCGGGGGTTGCTGAGGCACGCAAGCCGCTGCACCTCGACAAGGTATGTGCACCACTGGCAGCGGACACCCAACAAACACGGGAGGATTAACTGGGCAATCAGCCAAAGCGTAGCGGCTGTGCTGCACAGGGGGAAACGCTGCGGAAAGCCTAGCAGCACAGCAGTGAAAAGAAACACTGACAGTTACTCACAGTGTAGGGGCAGTCCGAGTACTCCAAGTCTCCCAGTGAGCACACACAAAAACAATCCTTTTGGAGACGTGATGGTTAGACAGCGGAGAACTACCATCCAACGCGTATAATGGTCCAGCGGCATTTGTTTAGCAAAGAGCTGCTTTTGTACAAACACTGCTGGCCTGGCAAATTGGGAACACCTGGGCGAGGTGCAGGAAAGATGATTACCGGGGCGAACTGCTGACTGTCAGAGAAAGAGGGGGCGTGGCCGGACAGGCCAGAGCGGCAGCTACAGGCAGGAACAGAAACAGTACACAGACATGAAATAACAAGAAATCAAAACACCACACCACATAACAAACCCACTGCCTGAGCCAGCAGGAACGATCAGAACCGAGCCCACAGGAAACACGGGCTCAGTTCATGACACATTTGGGGAACATCCAGGTTTGGTGCTAGGAGGAAAGCTATTCTGGTCTGCCATCCTGTGGTCTACAAAGGTTTGCACATTGGGGACTGTGTTTATAAGTGTGGGCTGGTTTAGAGAGAGATATGTTGACGGGTGCAGACCGGTGACCGGAACAAGTAAGTAGTTAATGTGCTGGGGGTTTCCATCTGTTAGCTATATAATCTATGGACACCTGCGATTCAAAGAGGTGTAATACAGGTGAGAAACATGGTCTCACCTGGGTGGAAATTACCTGGAGAATTTTAAATTAAATCAGGAATAGAGGTGAACTATACATTAGGCATGAAAAACAAAAAGGAAATCCTACCATAAAGAACAACAGGTCTCTTTCTCACGGTCAGATATCGGACTGCAGGTGAATGAATCAGCTGGAAGTTTCTGACTAACATGCAATCATAAATCATGGACACAATCATCCATCCATCCATCCATCTTCTACCGCTTTTCCGGAGGTCCAGGTCGCAGAGGCAGCAGTTCAAGCAGAGAAGCCCAGACTTCCCTCTGGGCACAAGATGGACACAATCACAGTCATCATAATCCCTGTTCCTACACACAAGAAAACAACATGTAACGTGACCATTCTTGGATTAAATGAGGGTGCTGTCATGCATTGCACCATTTAAAACATCTTCAGGTGAATCAGAAGCCTTCCAGTACCACAATAAACCCTGCTGTGGGTACCATCAGGCAGACTGCGATGCAAATGGAGGCAGCAGTCTGTCTCATAGTCGTCTTCTTCCTCAGTAGAAAAAAGTTTCCTTCTTTATCGCCCTCTGTTGCTGTGATGTCATTGTGAAGTGAAGAATATATGTGGTGATTAGGTGCAGTCAGTAAGGCGGTGCTCAGCTCTCACCTGTGACTGAAGGCATGTTCAGATGCACTTAAACACTGCAAGAGGATTATTCTGCCCCTTTATAAAACAGTGTTTTAACAATTCTTCATCCCACTGCTTCAATCACCTCACCAGGTGACCAACAAAAGAGTTCGCTAGTGGTTGGTGGGCACCGTTGATGAGTCCTCTTGAGATGGATTTAAACCTTTTGGCAATGGTTGATTCCCCACTGTAGAGCCAGGCGGATCTTTCTGCAACTTTGACAACTGTGAAGATTGTAAACAAGACCTGTGGTTTCAGGCAGATGATCCTCTTTCCGTCCTATAGTCACACTCAAATCATTGCTCATTGAAACAAAACCCTCACCATCTTCACAGTGTCCCCACAATGACAATCTGGGCCCTCCTTATCTGCCTCCGTCTCCTTCTACAGTCCGCCTGAGATTTAAGACAGAGAAAAAAAGCAAAGGAAGGAAAAAAGAAACCGGAGTCTCATTAGCAAAATAAAACAGTGTTTTGTTTTCAATTTTATTAACATTTCAAATTGATTAGTAGCAGACAGGGTCATTTCATTCTCTGGGCTTGAAATAAATTGTGCATCAACACAATAGATCACAAACTGATCTGCACATTGATCAGTTCTTCAGCTCCTCAGTCAGTCTCCTGGTCTTTCAACCTTCAGTGTAGTGTGCTGAGCTCGCTCCTCTGACACATACTCATTCAGCCCATAATCAGGCTTCACTCCAAACTTGGACCAAATTTCTAAATGTATTATCAAAATCATATCAATTAATCAATCAAAGCTTTATTTGTATAGCGCTTTTCATACAAAAACTGACCTAGAGTGCATAACAGATAACAGATCAACAGGATTAAGACAAGAACATGTAACGCCAATTTAATGGAATGGATGTAATGAATGTGTGTTTGAATCTGATTTTAGAGGCCGAACCTGAGACAAAAAGCTGTCTGTTGAACAATGGAGGCTGTGAACATTTCTGTGATGAAGACGAACAAGGACAAAGACTGAACTGCTCATGTGCAGATGGATACTTCCTGGACGCTGACGGGGAGAGCTGCGTAGCTACAGGTGGGATGGCAGTTCGTTGGTGGACACAGTAACCTGTATGTCCTTCACAAATGTTACACTGGGTGGTATGGGCAGTACACGGGTTAAACATGAAAACATGCCTGTGGTAAGATGTAGTGCTGGGCGGTAGGACCAGAAATGTGTCACAGTATTTTTGCCAGTTTCACAGCATATTGGGCTGTACTCTTTTTGGCATGATATCTACATGATATACAGTATATACATAAGCATCTCATTATTTACATCAAATGATGGTTTTAATGTGATTTGCTCCAGGAGCTGACTCAATATACGAAGGAAGCAATATGGATGAAATGTTCAAACAATAAAATATTTGTTGGAATTTTTTCTTTTTGTTCCTGTCTCCTCTAGAAATTGTCTTGATCACGGGGTGGACTTAGTCCATTTGGGGCACAAGGCAAAGACAGAAATGGGGCCCTTCTTTTTCTTTGTTTGGTCTTTCTTTTCAGGCTTACTGAAATCCTCCCTGAAACTTCTTGTCCTCAGAGGTCTTCAAATGATGACATCATTCAGGCATCATGAATTATATCTGTAGAAAAACGAAGAAGTTTAGCAAATTCAGTGTAGACTCTTGTCTGTTATAAAACAACAACAATTCACGTGGAAGATCTTGTCACGTCCGCTGCGTAATCGTGCAGCGAACATATAAATGGATGCGAGCCCAACGTGCAGTAATGTAACGTGTTTAATAACAAAAGGGAAAGTATGCACAATGTCCATACTGTATAACAGTCACAAACAGATGATGAGACAACCGGCTACTAGCTTTGTTGGCGGGGAAGAAAAGCCAAGCGCGCTCCGGACAGAACAGGAGTGGAGAGAAAGGCAATAATAAAAGGACATACTGTACATACACTTTGGAGCGGAAAGGCTCTGGGTTAACAACACGATTTAGTCCAGGGGAAAAAGCCAACGGTCCATGAGCCAGGAAGTCCAGAGTAGACTTAAGCTGCCACACTGACTGATCACACTGCTTCCTATAAGTACACAATACACTAACGAAGGCAAGTGGACACAGCCGTGTGGCAAGCAGATGCATGACTGATTGGAACTATGTGTGTGTATGTGTGCATGTGGTGAAACCATACGGCCGGTGAATGTCTGATGAGAGGAGGAGGCGTGGCTGTAGGACTGGCAGAGAGCAAAGCTCAATCTGCCAGCTGGAATAAATAAGACGGACCCAGCAGGTGGCCATAAGTTCAGGGCCAGCAGGTGGCCTGTAGAACAGTACCAGGCGGCCTGCCAGAGGAAAAGGGCCACTTATCCAGGAACCCAGGTCTTCGGGCGGCCGGCCCGCATAGTTGAGCCACCAGGCCTGGAGGGATAGATGAGGCGGTGGCCTACCCACCGGAAGACTGACAGGTGGGTGGCCAGACTGAAGAAGGGGAAGCTCTGCGGTTCCTTGTGGCAGGACCAGGCGGACCATGGCAGAGCCTGGTGGAAGAGGAAGGAACCTCTGTGTCCCCAAGCTGGCCAGCTGCACCCTTGGTGGTCCCAGCTTGGGACTGGAGCTCGGCTGCACCCTCGGTGGTCCCAGCCTGGGACTGGAGCTCGGCTGCATCTTTGTTGGTCCCGGCCTGGGACTGAAGCTTGGCTGCATCCTCAATGATACTGTCCTGGGACAATGTTGCACGAGTGGTGGCCCCTTTCCGGGACCTCATTGCTCCCACAGTGAGCCCCAATTGGGCCAGTGTTGCACCCACGGTGGACCCCGACCGAGCCATGGTTGCACCCATGGTGGAGTCCAGCTGGACCCCTGCTGCACCATTGATGGGACCCGGCTGGGCCAACGCTGTACCCTTGGTGGACCTTGGGCTGAGGCATGGTGCCCATCGTGGCTCAAGGCTGGAGTGCAGCACCCATGTGGGACTGATACTGGGGCGCGGCACCCACAGTGGTCCCTGGCTGGGACACAGCACCCACGGGGACCCAGACTGAGGTGGAACCCAAACTACGGCCTCTGACAGACAGGGACCTGAATCCCAGTTGAACTCACAGGGAACAGTTGCAGCCACAGTTACTTCTAGTGGTGAGCCTGGATCTTCGGTTTCATCCGGTGGCATGGACCTCTCTCCAGCGACCCTAAAAGAGGACTCAGACACAGAGCAGGAAGGGTCAGGGTCGCCGGCAGCGGCAGAGCCCAGCGAGGCAAGTTCAGGTGCAGCATGTGGCTGCAGCTTGCTCTCCTCACCTACAGCTAGGCAAAAATGCTCTACTATGGAAAAGAGAAAGACAAAAGAGAGCACTTGCCTTAGCTCAACATCTACTGCCGTCCAAGACTCTGGTGATCCAGGCGATGTCTCAACTTGGCTCGGCCTCCTGGAGGTGCAGCTCAGGCGCTGACTCTGCTGCGGTGGCCTCCGCAGTAGGCATGATGGTCTCTGCAGTCATTATGTCAGCCGTCATGACCCATGCTGGAGATTCTTCCGGCGTAGTGGCTGGTGTCTGGCTCACCGTTGCTGCGGGGGAAGGATCCTCCCGGACCTCTGGCTCCTCCTGGTCCTGACCGTTTGGCTCTGGCGTGCAAACAAAGGAAGCAGAAGAGAGCAGGGAGAGGGCTGGTGAGCCATTCATGGCTGCAGCAGGGGGAGAGATCTCTGGGGACAGCATACCCAGAGACCTACTACCAGGGATCAGGCAAGGATCTTCAACAATGTTAGAAACAAAAGGAAGGAAAACTTGCCTGTTCTCTGGGCTGATGATGTCTCCTGCTGCAGCTGGCGAGGTGTAGCTCCTCGCATCGGCTGTGGCGGGGCTGGACTCCTCCATGGACTGTGGAGAAGCCTCCCAGAACAGTGCTGGAGAGGAAATGATGGCCGTCGATCTCTCCTCCTCCAGGCGGCGATCTATCTCAGCCAACAAAGCCAGTCTGTGTTTCCTCCATTCACTCGTGGAAGGAGCGGGCACGAGCTCCGGAGGCAAGGGTGGGGCTGGAGCAGGAGAGCTGCGGAATAAGGAAAACTCCTTTCCCCGCGAGCGCCTCTTCCGTGTAGGAGATGGTTCCTGCACTGGGAATTCCCTGCTTGGCTCCTCTTCATGCAGCACGAAGATTGTGTGGAGTATGCCGGCCGACTCAGGGAAAAAAACGGGACGACGGGACAAAGCTCCAGGACCTCCGCTGCAGTATTTTGAGCAGCACGAATGGCCTTGGGTGAGTACTGCCCTTGTATCCGGGAGAAGGCATCCTCCAGATGGGCCAGTCCGTGCAGCTTTGCATCACTCCAGTAATCCATCATGACTCCAGCAGCAGGTAGGAAAAACACACAGTAATGAAAGTAACATGCTACTTACTGCTTGGGCTCTTTGTGGTGGCAACTTACTGTCATGTCCACTGCGTAATCGTGCAGTGAACATATAAATGGATGTGAGCCCAATGTGCAGTAATGTAGCGTGTTTAATAACAAAAGGGAAAGTATACACAATGTCCATATAACAGTCACAAATAGATAATGAGACAACCGGCTACTGGCTTTGTTGGCAGGGAAGAAAAGCCAAGCACACTCCGGACAGAACAGGAGCGGAGAGAAAAGCAATAATAAAAGGACATGCATATTCGTTGGAGGGGAAAGGCTCTGGGTTAACAACACGATTCAGTCCAGGGGAAAAAGCCAACGGTCCACGAGCCAGGAAGTCCAGAGTAGACTTAAGCTGCCACACTGACTGATCACACTGCCTCCCTATAAGTACACAATACACTAACGAAGGCAAGTGGACACAACTGTCTGGCTAGCAGGTGTGTGACTGATTGGAACTGTGTGTGTGTGTGTGTGTGTGTGTGTGTGTGTGTGTGTGTGTGTGTGTGTGTGTGTGTGCATGTGGTGAAACCATACAGCCGGGGAATGTCTGGTTAGAGGAGGAGGCGTGGCTGTAGGACTGGTGGAGAGCAAGGCTCTATCTGCCAGCTGGAATGAATGAGCAATAATCAAAACCTACAGCCACAGGTTGTTGACGGGGTTGAAAACAACCCCGAACATGACAGATCTGTTGTTTGTTTGCAATTACTAGTCCCTACAGGATTTCACGATCTTGCAATCACACTAATTCACGTGAAATCAGGTCATTGCTGCATCTTTTGAGTGACCTTGCAACTCTGTCCATTCACTGCAACTTTCCTGCAATTTTGGCCAGTATTCGTCAACTTCCACCAATTTCACCAATCACATTTATCCCTGAGTAGCACTCAGACACTCAGTCTAACCAATCAAATGAATCGCTGCACCGTGCTCACTTCCATGTTTACCGTGAGTATTAACAGAACACAGCAGCAAAAAACTGTGTGATTTAAAAAGAAACCACTCACCCACGGGTTTTCCCACACCATCCCTTCCTCTGTCTCTCCCGGCCCACCGATGGACGTCTTCCCACGCCTTTCCTGACCACATGTATGAAGTGCTGGGTTTGTGTTGAAAAAAGTCTGCCTGCCTAAAAAGCACCCCGTTGTGGAAATGCACATGAGGAGAGATGCCGTCAAACCAGAAAATCTAACACTACAGCCAGTGTTGGAACAGTTTATATGTCTTTAGAGGTAAAATCATTACTACATCTGGTCAATGAGCTTTTTTTGTAACTTAGATTTTTATTCATTTTTCATCATATATAATGCATTCAGATCACATTCTACATTTAAAAAACAAAGGGGCTAGGGTAGGGAAAAAGAAAAAAAAAGAAAAAGAAAAAAAAGGGGGGGGGACAAATGTTGGAGCATCAAGTTTTTAGTTTCCATCTCTTAATTCTTCTGGTTTTTTCAGTGTATTTGGTTATTCTTTCAATTTCTGCCTCGTTTTTGCACTTTGTAGTGTGTCCATTTCCGCCATTTTTTTCCCCATAGTCCTTCTTGCATTCTTTGTCGATATGTTAGTTTTTCCATCATACGTATGTCCTCAACAATGTCAGTCCATTGCTCTTGGTCAGGAAGAACTTCTGATCGCCATTTTTTTGTGATTGTTTTTTTACATGCAATCAACAAGATTTTAACTAGATATCTGTCCTCAGCCTGTATAACATTGTCTCTTTTAAGATCACATAAGTACATCAGGTTACAGTTCATTGGTATATTATATCCTAATATCCTCTGTATTGTCACATGTATAGATTTCCAGAATGATGATATTTTGCAGCATTTCCAAAACATATGTGAGTGGTCTGCATTTTGAGCCCCACATCCCCTCCAGCATAAAGATTGGGTATTTGTATATTTTCCTTGAATCTGTGGTGTAATGAAAAAGCGAATCAGGTTTTTCCATCCAAATTCCCTCCATGTCCTTGAATTTGTTGATGTGTGTTGTGTTTTCCATATTTCCTGCCAGCTTTCTTCTGTTATGTTTAAATTGAGCTCTTTCTCCCATTTCTCCTTTATATAGTTACTTGTATGATTGTCATAAGTTTCTGATATAGCTTTGAAATAATTCTTATTTTATTTCCTGTATATGAGCTTAAAATGAGTTGTATAATCTCGCTCACATCTGTTTGGAGGTTATGCCTAATCTTCTTCATATAATAATCTCTCATCTGCAGATATCTGAAAAATTCCGATCTATCTAGTTTAAATTTTCTCCTGATGTTTACAAAGCTCCCGAGATCTTTTTTTCCGATATTGCCCCATGCTGTGATTCCCTTGTTCACCAGATTTTTGTATCCCCTATCTTGCTTTGCCGGTTCAAACTGACTGTCAAATGCTACCCATTTCAATAGTTTTATGTCTTCCTTTATATTATATTTTTGTACTATTTTATACCACAGTTTTAAAGTAAATTTAGTGATTGGGTCTATTTGTTTGATTTGCTTATATGCATCTTTATCTCCTATTATGCTTTGTACTGGGAGTCCCTCAATTTCCTTTTCCATTTCTTTCCATTTTGCCTCATATCCCTCGTCGCACCAACATATGATATATCTTATTTGTGCTGAGAAGTAATATTCCTTTAGACTCGGTAGGCCCATGCCTCCTTTCTCTTTTGGTAATTGGAGAGTTTTATATTTCACTCTTGGCTTTTTACCTCCCCAAACAAATCTCGATATCATCCTGTCCCACTTTGAGAATTGGGCATCTGGAATCTCTGTTGGTATAGCCTGGAAGAGGTAAAGTAATCTAGGTTGTATGCTGATTTTGACTGTCTCAATTTTTGAATTCAGATCCATATTTAAGATTGACCATCTATCAATATCTTTTTTTATTTCTTGTTCCAACCTATCATAGTTTGCTTTATATATTTTGCTTAGGTCTTTAGGTATGTTCACTCCAAGGTATTTTATTTCTTTTTGTTTCCAGTTTAGTTTGATCTTATCAGTTATCTGGTTTAGAGGGTTATAGTGGAATGTCAGTATTTGTGTTTTTGTTATGTTTATCTTGTATCCTGATAATTTTCCAAAATTTTCTATCAAGTTCATCATTTCCATTATTGATTCATCTGGTTGTTCAAGGTAAACTATAATAGCGTCTGCGAATAGCCCAATCTTGTGTTCCGCCCCCTTTATTGTTACACCTTTTAATTTCTTATTTTGTCGTATCGCTTGAGCCAGTGGTTCTATGAACAGAGCAAACAAGGTGGGCGATAAGCAGCATCCCTGCCTAGTTGATCTTTGTATATTTACTTTGTCTGTTAAGTTACCGTTTATCTTGATTCTTGCCACAGGTTCTTGATATAGCGTCCTTATGCATTGTACTGATTTTTCGTTAAATCCAAAGCGCTCCAGTACACTATATAGGAATTTCCAGTTAACCCTGTCAAATGCTTTTTCTGCGTCTAAACTCATTATTACTGTGCTTTTCTTTTCTTTATGTATTTGGTTAATTATATGTATTGTTCTCCTGATATTGTCATGTGTTTGGCGTCCCTCTATGAAACCAGTTTGATCATCTTCTATCAATTCCGTCAAGAATGTCTTTATTCGTTTACATATAATTGTTGTATATATTTTATAATCCACATTTAATAAAGAGATTGGTCTATAGTTTCCACATTGTTCTTTATCTTTCCCTGGCTTTAAAATAACTGAAATGATAGCTTCGTTCCATGATGGAGGTATTTTGTTGTTGTTCAACGTCCAATTAAATGACTTTAGGAGTTGTGGCGTGAGTTCTTCTATAAACAGTTTATAAAACTCAGATGGGTATCCATCACTACCTTGTGATTTACCGTTTTTAAGTGACTTAATCACATCTCTGATCTCTTGTGTTGTTATTTCTGCTGTTAGCTTTTCATTTTGTTGATTTCCTATTGATGGCAAGTCCAATGTGCCTAGAAATTTTTTAATATCTTTAGTATTTGTTTCTTCAGGTTGCGAGTATAGTTCTTGGTAGAAATTATGGAATATTTCTTCGATGTTTTCTGGGTTAACTGTGGTTTTATTTGTGATGGGGTCTTTAATCTTGTATACATTATTCATTGTTTGTTGTTTTCTTAACCGTTTTGCCAGCAGTTTTGTGGCTTTTGGTCCCATTTCATAATATTTTTGCTTTAGATATCTATTTTTCTTTTCAATTTCATCCATTTGTGTTTCTTTTATCTTTGTTTTTTCTTCTTTAATTTCTTGATATATTTTTGGATCATTTGTGCTTTGATGTTTACGTTCTAATTCCCTCAGTCTCTCACATCTTTGTTCATACGCTTCCAGTTCAGTCTTATTTGCTTTTCCTGTTTCAACAATTAATTTTCCTCTTAACACGGCTTTTAGTGCATCCCATAGTATTGTTGGGTCCACTTTTTCATTGTCATTCTCTTGGATATATTTGTTTGTTTATTTTTATTCTTTCATTTTCACATCATTTAACAGTCCTACGTTAAGTTTCCATGTTGTTTGTCGTTTTCTATTGTTTAGATATATTTCCATGTATATAGGATTATGATCTGATATTTCTGCCCCTCCAATCCAACAGTTTCTCACCCTGTGTCTGTCACCTTCATTCATAAGGAAGTAATCTATTCTAGAGTGTACTTTATGGACTGCTGAATAATGTGTATAATCTTTTTCGAGTGGGTGCAGGTCCCTCCATATGTCTACCATACCCATTTCTGCCAGTGAGGTTCTTATGAACTTTGTTACATGTTTTTTTGTCTTCTTAACACTTGTTGTATCAACTTCATGATCCATGACAGCATTTAAGTCTCCTCCACAAATTAGGACTCCTTCACTGTGTGTTGCTATGAGATCAAACAGTTGTTGAAAAAAACCCTTGTCACTTTCTGGTGGGGCATAGATGTTCACTAATGTGATCTGCATACCATCTATTCTTCCCTTTATTATTACATACCTGCCTTCTTTATCCTGGATTTCCTGTTCACTTTCAAATTGTATTTTGTTTGAAATTAGTATCATAACCCCCCTTTTAGCTCCTCCCTTAAATGAACTGTAGTAGGAGTTCTTATAGCCAAATCTCTTTAGTTTCACATGTACTGTCTTGCTCAAATGTGTCTCTTGCAAAAATATAATTTCAGCTTTTTCCTTCTTGAATTTTCTTATTATTCTTTCCCTTTTAACAGGTGAGTTCAGACCATTCATGTTTAGTGTCATTATCGTAAGATTTTTACCCATATTCATGTTTTTCCATTTTTTTAACAAGTGCTCCTAGCCCCTTTAACAACAAAAATAACTCATATTTATATAAAAACACATTAAAAAATCTCGACCTCCGTACTTTGGGCCTTTCTTCTGCCCACTGGTCCCTGTTGGTGGGTGGGGGGATTGTCTTCACAGAGTGAAGGGCCCTCCCTAGACCTCTAATTACTATCCAAGTAATAGTCATTAGTCTAGAAATGTCCAACAAATATCACTTAAACCTCTCCTAGCCGTCTGTTTCTCTTTTACCTTGTCTTCTTGGCCTTCATTTCTTCTGTGCCTTTCTTAATCTTTGTTATGATCTAGGCTTTCAGTTGAAAGCCTTGTAGTTTTTCCTGGGCCCGCTGCTCTACGTCTCTCCCCCTTCTTCCTCCGTTCACTCGTCTCCACTCCGGCTGTCGTGATGCGTTCAGGGCCGCCGCTGCTCCAGCCGTTTCCTCCGGCATGCTCACCTCAAGGCCCCGCTCCATCATATCCCGCGCTGCCTCTCTGGCCGTGTTGTAGGTTCTTACGCCGTCCTCCCAATGAATCCTCATTTTCGTTAGCGGCGTTTGGAATCTATTTTTTTTCTCTTTTAGCGTTTTTTTAATGCTGGCATATTTCTTCCGCTGCTGCACAATTTCTGTCGGGTAGTCATGGTCAAAGAATACCTGTTTGTCGCCGATTCGTATCTTTTTTTTCCATGCTTGTGTCAGGATTCTTTCCTTTATGTCATATTTCACAAAGTTTACCACAACTGACCTGGGTGTAGAGTTTGGTTTCGGGTTCTGTGCCGGGGCTCTGTGCGCTCCTTGAATCTGCAGATCCGTTTCTCCGGGCAGTTCCAGCTCTTTTTTTAAGAACTGATCCATGAATTTCGTCATCGAGTTGCCTTCAATGCCCTCTGGAATTCCAAAGATGCGCATATTGCTTCGTCTGGATCTGCTCTCCAAGTCGTTTATTTTCTCCTGCATCCTCTGCGTTTGCGTCGTCAGGGTCTGTAGCTGTTCGTTTGCCTCGCTTTTCCAATCTTCCAGCTCCGATATTCGGGCCTGCGCTTCTGTCATACACGCCCGCTGGGAGCGCAGCTCCTCCATGTTTTCTGTTAGCTTGCGCTCCATTTCTCTTCGGAGGCCCATAATTTCCTCCTTAATCTCTTTTTTCAGCTCCTCCTTAAGAGCCGCTAAATCCTGCTGTAGCTGCCGCTTGAATTCTCTTAACTCTTTACCCAAACTGGCAATGCCAGTGTTCATGTTTTCGAGCCTGGCGTCCTCCATTTTCTCTGCTGTAGACACCTCGTTTTTTTGGGCTTCGTGTTCAGCGGTTTTTCCTGCGTTGTTGGAGAGGAATTCTTCAATTTTACCCTGCTTTTGTCCTTGTGCCCGGCTCCTTCGTGTTTTCATCCCTTAGTTTATTGATCCGTTTATGTCGAGTTGGCCATTTACCGATGATTTTTAATCCGGCTAGGGAGAGCTCTCTGTTTAAGCGTTATGTTTCTCCGCCATCTTCCCGGAAGTCCCTGGTCAATGAGCTTTAAAGCTGTGAATCTCAGACCAACATGCCAACATGCGCCCCAGCAAACCCCCAAAGACAGCCCCTCTTCCTAGTAAAACTTCCGGCAAAGGAAAGATGATTATCTAATGAGACAGGTGTGTCAAGACCAGTGCTAGCAGTAACGCGTTACAAAGTAATGTGTTACTTTTGTAGTCACGTGCTGTGTAATGAAATTACACTTTAAAAATTCAGTAATGTGTTACAGTTACTGAAACTGAATCAGATGAGTTACTCCCATTACTTGTTTTATTAATATGGATATTTTTAGCACAAATAAATACAGACTGACCCTACATAGTTGATGCAGCCGTCAGTCAACGTAACCTGCTGCAAAGAGCCTGTTCACTACTGAGCAGAGGAAAAGATGGAGCTACTTTGTTTTTGTGTAAATAGATTATTTTCCTTTTCCACGGTTAAGGACAAAAGCATATTGGTGGGTTGCAAGCTAAGAAGTGCCTAAGAAGAGCAACAAGATCCTACAAAACTAGTGCTATGCTATGCTAACACTGTATTAGTGGATTTGGGCTATCTGAACAGCCACGGCTGGATTTCAAGCACAGGTATGCATCTGGACAGTTAGTGACCAAGCAAGAATTAAACTGACTGATTACCAGATATGTCACTACTGAATGAAGATCTGATAACAGTTATTTCCCATCAGACAGCTGAAACTGTGATCCGCTGAAGTTAAATCATATTTACCTGCTAGCTCAAGTATGTTCATTTTGTCTTCTTTTTAATTATTAGCCTTTTGTTTTTCTTATTAAAGGCAAGGATAGAAAGGAGATGTTTTTACCTTTACATGTTTCGACTGTCCACTGCAGTCTTCCTCAGAAGTGTCAGCTGATTGCTGTGAAGTGTCATTTATCGGCTGTTTTTCCTAGGTGGGGCCAGCCCAGCAGAACTGTCAGATCCACTGGGCTGGCCCCACCCTCCTCTGTCCGATGGTCTCTGGAGAATGTAGTCCCAGGTGTGAGAAAGCATAAGTGCCTGTTAGAAAAATACCCGATTCTTAGATTGAACGATCCAAGAACAAACCAGAGATTTCTTCAATTTTAAGATGCAACATTTATTTAGAAGTTACATGTAAAGCAAGCAGCGCTGGGTGCAGCGTGACGCAGCTCCCTCTGGAGCGTTGCCACACTGAACCCCGACTTCCGGGTGCATGTTACAGTTATTCTCTCAGGTGGGGCGATCTACTACAATAGGAGGGGCTTATACGCGACCTTCTGATTGGCCAGTTTAAATGTGCTATCAAAAGAGTGTGTGAGAATGCTGTTTTTGGGTGTGTATCTAATGTGAAAGACCTGACTTAAAAGAGAGAGAAAAGACAGAGAGGGCTCTATACCTTTGTCTCATTCCTGTTATCAATATACCATAACATACTTGTTCATAAGCATGCAAACAGAATTTGTATGGAATATGTGTAGAGCATAATGGGAGATCACCTACAGAATTATTATTCTGGCACTAACTATACATTAACCCTTTCAATCCCCCCTTTGACATGATTTTATCATGTCAACCATGTATGGTGTGAGAGACTCGAGCAATTAACAGATGGTGAATAAGGCAGGTCCCTGCATTGTGTGTCAACCCAAGAGGCTTGCACCATTGGTTCCGCTACCCATGCCTCCCCCCTTGTGGACACCTTAGCACGGTGCAGCGATGTCTAAGAGGTGAACTGTCACCAGGTCCTGTACCCCCCTCGAGGTCTCCTCATGATCATTGTTCTTTGTCCAGTGGAGTGGACCATGTAGGGGTCATAGGGTGTCATAGGGTAGGATAGAGTCAGTCCACAAAGTCCACGAAACCTTTGTCCACCGGTTGACCCTCGCCAGGGCTCACATCATTCAGCTGCACTCATCACACGGTTGCGACAGAGGTTTGACCTTCCTCTGTGTCTGCTTCCCGTATCTGCAGCTGTGAAGCACAGTTCCATCTTGGTGACACAGGAACGAAACAACTGTGTCCCCGCTCTCAGAGGCACACCTCATCCCATGAGGTCTACAGGACAGTCTGGTGGGTGCAGCAGAGGGTATGTAACATCCAGTCCAGCCAGTGAACAGCTCAGTGATGCTGTCCCAGGGATGCCACCCCCCTGTCGCTGGAAAGAGGTGAACATGCTGGTGTTGGTAAGTCTCGAGCTCCTGGCTCCACCCTGGATGCTGGAGGTGTGGTGGATGCGCTCGGGTAACAGTCCATTCTTCTTCTGGGGACTGAAGTCATACAGTCACTCGCCCTATGACCTTTTCTATGTCGCAGGCACACGTCATGATGGTCTGGTGCTCTCCGGCATGCATCTTCCCTGTACCCTACACCTTTGATCAAGTGCCGATACAAAGGGCTCAGCTGGGGCAGGACCAATAATGGTCTGAGGGGTTGCCATCACAATGCATGGAGCTTGTAAAGTTTTATCCTTATTCACTACAACTGTAGTTATCTATGTGTTGTTGTAAGTTATCTCCCAGTAGCCTTGAGTGTGTGATTGTTGACTATATGAAATCTGCATGTGGTGTGTGTGTTGGGTGATGGGGCCTATATGTTCAGTGGGTAGGTAGTAAACAATATTATTCAACGTTAGGAGACATCCATATCCATGCATTGCTGTATTCAGGCATTCAGAGCTTCTAACCTTCTCCCTTATTCAGATTACCTTACCGTAATTAGCATGATGGAGATAAATAACGCAAGAACCCTATAAGTCTCACACCCCTACATCCGTGTGGTGAGCTATGTATGATTTATGTATTATCATTAGCACACTGTGTTTACAAATAATCTGTGATGGCAGAATGGTCTTCCTCGTCATCATCTTTCGTCTTGGGGTCCTCAGCTCTTCCTCTCGACCCAGCAATTGGTATAAGACTTGCTGACGACTCCCACTGTGGAAAATTGCATTTGTTAACGCCCTTCTGGGCTTCTGAATACATGGCCTATAGTGTCGTACTCTGCTCCTTTTATTAGATCTACATCTAGTTATCCTTTTACCATAACCAATTTGGAATTTGCTTCAAATTTTCCTCATCCCCTCATGTTAATGTTAAGATTGGTCATATAGGAGATTTCTGGGCATCTTTGTGCCGCCTTTTGTGCTGTGGTTACCCAGTTGAGAGACAATGCTTATGGTTTTATTTTGGGAGAATATTCTGTTAAGGTCAGGTACTGCTTTTCCATGGATGGCTCTATTCTGCACTAGAGATGACAATATGTCCAACATTTTCCAATCCATGTGTTTGGGTCTAACCAGCGGGATGTGTGGAACCCCCCATTGGTTGAAATGCCTCTTATCCTCTTCAATTAGGACAATGGATGCTTCCACACATTTCTTTGTTTATCAGTCTAATTTTATGACCAATCTAGAGGATGGATTTACAAATGATGGTAGTTCACAATTTGGATCAGATCCATTCAATTGCCTATAGTACATTGGGTACAATGCTACTTTTACAGATGTTGATAGGTGTTCTACTGGTAGCTTGTCATTTGCAGAATTTGATCGTTACTTTTCTTACTTTGAATAGTCCTGTATGGCATTACCCAGAGTTCTTACTTTACATGCAATAATTTAATTTTTGCTAATTTTCTGCATACGTGTAGAAGTGAGTCCACTTATCTGTTCTAGTCTTTAAGTATGCAATCCAGTTTTCAGTGGTGGAGGTGGACGCCTCTCCTGCCAGCAGCGGCCATTGTGGGGCGTGCTCTCTCCTCCTCCTCCTCCTCGCTGTCCTCCCCCCTTGTCCTCTTGGCCTCCTTTTATAAGAGAAACAGATTCATGGGGAGCCTCAGGCTCCCCTTGTGTCAGCCATTCCATAAATAAGTTCAGTTTTTCTCCAAATTTTCTTTTCCCTTCTTATCTAGATTTCCAACATTGAGTCAAGAAAGGAACTGCTTCAAAGTCTTCATTTAGTTTTCCTAATTGATACAAGATGGGATAATAAGATTAACTCTTCACCGTGCCAACAGATATTATCTGCACTACTGTAATTGAACCTTGCGAACCTTTGTCTTCCAAGAGTTCTGTTCAATAAGGTTTCAATAGTCACAGCTTAACTAGTTTACAAATTTCATTTAAGGAAAACAAAATAACCACCTGTGCATTTTGATATGCTTCAGCATTGATAAATAAGATCAGTTTGTCCAGTTGAATTTAAATAAATGATTAAAAGCTGTGTCACACTTTCAGTCAAGCGATAGGTGGACGTTTTGCCTAATTAGAATTTGATTCACATTTTTTCCTTGAATGCCTCATTTTATATATTCCTTGGTAAATTGTGGAGTGAATGTAATTTACCCTGACCCAGCTTGGCCACCGCCGAATCAGGAAAAAACACATTCCTCATTACTGTCATATTCCTGAAATATGACGTATCATATATCACATATCACCCCATTATGTGGTGAGTAACATCAAATGCATACCCTCTGTTGGGGAGGAACATAACTGGGGTGTTAGATTGATTTTAAATAACCGAGTATGTAGTAAGGCTATAATCCTCGCTGTGAGTGTTTGCTCATTACTAAATAAATGTTAATATTCACAATTAAGGAAATGCACTGAAAGAATGGACACCTAATGTCTCATTGCTGCTTTAAGTACTTGGAAACATCTAAGATGGTTGCCTGCATTTGTGCCTTCTTCCTGGCACTCTTAGCCAAAAATTTAATTTATTTATTGTTGGTTTTCTGTTTGTTTGGTTTTTAAACCTGCAGCTGCAAATCTTACGTGGATCTTTATTTTCTTTGGTCACACATGCTCTGCTTTAATTTCTTTTTCCATTTCCATCTCAACATCAGAAATATTTTCGACACTTGCTAAATCCACCGTTCTTCTTCTCTTCCCCTAAGTACTTTTTCCCATCAGAAACACTCACTCAATTCTTTTCCAACCACTATCCATCTGTGTACAAGACTTCACCTTTCCCTGGACTAGCTGATGAAACATCTCACATCTATAATCTCTTTCAGTATTGGAACTTCCTTCTGTTCACTGTCCCGTCGTTCACACTACTGACTACTGTCCACAGCTAATGCTCCATGCAAGATCCTGCACATAAAAGTGATCGGTTTCATTCTGAAAAGTCAGCTTTATAAATAAACCAACGTGGCTCAATTCAAAATTCTGTTCTGTGACAAAACTCATCTCTTGATTTATACCCTGGTCTTGGATGCCTTTTAATTACTGACCTTTTGAATTTGTTTTGGAATTAAATAATGCCTCTGGGTCTGAACATCTGCCTTTCAAGGAATGTATTAACCTAAGACGTCTGCTGATTACTATGAAAACTTAAGTATACCAGAGTCAACTGTATCTTGGTGTGGTGGAGTCTTCTGTCTTTTTTTCTTCTGAACAGATAACCTCCAGATGAACTAACACTATGCCTACAAAACTATAACAATTTTAGATACAAAAATATAGAGCTTTCATTAGCCTCCAAAAACAATTCTAAATAACATTTAAATCAGGACTTAACCATGTGACACACAAACCATGCGGGTGTGAACCGCTGGTTTGTTTGTCAAGCTACACTGGTTGTCTTGTGTGTGCCAGAGCTGCAGATCTATGCACACAGGACATTAAAGCCTTGTTCATGCTCCACCTCCGCTCTGTGCGTGCTCTATGATGTTCCCTTGGATAAGGCTGGTGTGCACACAGCTATATGTATGCATATGCTTCATTCTTGAGTCTATTAGTCCGAGTGTTTGCTGTTTTTACCCCAAATTATCTTCTTGTTTCTCTAGTCTACTCTGGTTGTGTTTGTTTTAATTCATCGTCTTCTATAGTGCTTTTTACCCATCTCTGGATGATCAAAAACCATAACCCTTGTTACGCTGCCATCCCCCATCTCCATACAAAGTGTAAGGAAATCTGTAATGCTCCGCACCGTGTATTTATATTTATGTGTACATATGTATATTCACTGCTCTTATTTTCATATCTTCTAAATTACTGCTCTGAGTGTTGTTATCCCTGTGCCATTGCAATCCTAGAATCTCCCCCATTGTGGGACCAATAAAGGCTCATCTTATTTTAATGTGGCTTTCATGTAAGCTTACAGCTTTTCTCAAATTTAAACACTTCCCTTCTAAACTTTGCAACCTTTTCTCTTAATAGTTATTTTCTCCTAACAAATTTTAGATTTTTTCCTTGTAAATTTGCAAGTTCCTTTTCAGGAATTTGTGACATTTTGTAATATTTGGCAAATTTCCTCAATTGTGCAATTTCCTCCAAACCTTGCAGCTTTACCCTTATACCTTTTTTTGCATAAATTTTCAACCCTTGTCTTAACTTGTGATTGTAAATCAGCATTTTTATCATATTTTGCACCTCCATGCTCAAACCTTATGTTAAGTTAAAATGTCTACTGCAAGTCTTTAACAATGTTATTAGATTTCACCAGATTTGTAGAGATGTGCAAAAATATACAGTTAGGAGGGTCTGGGAACCTCCAAATATGTATTGGCCCTTAAATATTAAGGAGCCCTAAACCTCCCTCATTTCTCTTGGTCACTAGGTGGCTAGTTTTCTTGTAGCAAAAGTTCCCACTGCCTGATATTCTGTGGAATAATGACCTTTCAAGCGTCAAGAAATTTTCAGATTTTGGTCTTAGTTGCTAGCCTTTGTTTTATTAGATGTTTCTTAGATGGAGAATGGGTGAGCAATATAAGCTGCAGCTTCAGCCATCACGCTTTTTGGATAACTTATGTTGAATTGTGCAATCAGAGGAGCCATTGTTTAATTTGACCCCGTTGGATTCCTCTTCCTTGATACATGGTTCTATTCCTTTAATTGAGCCTTCAAACCTTAGTGGACCAGTAACTTTTCTATCTGTTCCTGTCTTGACCTCTCATCTTGACCTCTCCCCCCTTGAAACAGAACGGTTTAATATCAAAGGCTGGGCTGCACGGTGGCGCAGTGGTTTAGCACTGTGGCAGCACAGTTTACCTTCGGCCGGGGGATCGCGGGGATCATGAGATCGTGGGTTCGATCCCAGCCCCCGACCAACAGTGAGCTGTGTGGAGTTTGCATGTTCTCCCCGTGTTGCGTGGGTTTACTCCGGGATTTCTCCGGTTTCCTCCCGCATACCAAAAACATGTAGGTTTAGGGCGCTCGCGCACGCAGCGACCGGCAGCCGGTGGCTTGTCACCAGACTGCAAACCAAATCTACCTACGGGTACAAATAAGTAACAAAAAAAAAAAAAAAAAAGCCTGTTCTTTTTCAACATCCTGTAGGGAAGGATACCTGTTGTGTTGCTAATTTTGGGGGACCCCTCGGGGGCCCTTGTGGGTGTTTGAGCTCAGTGGCCAAATTGCTTAACATAGGAAGTATTAGTCCCACGGGGGCCTCTGACTATTCTGACCTCCTGTGGTCATGCAGCTGATACTGACAGGTCAACTTAGATGGGGCATGGGTATGGCTTTTTTGAAGATTGGTCATGTATTGTGTCTGCTCAGTATGTGGTCTTGGCACATCTCTGATATGGAAGGCAACAATACTGTATAGCTAGGTCTCCCTGGTGGGGGGGCTGTTTTCACATCCTGCGAACATTCCTCTGTCCTGCATTTGTTTGACCCATCTGGCAAATTTCTCCCTTCCTTTCTTTTGATCTGTGATTGGGACCTTTGTCAACCATCTAGCCCTTGTCTAGGATAGCGCCGAACCCAGGGAGCCGGGCTTACAGGCTACAGACATTTCATATAGGTGTTAATCAGTCTCAACTGGTTATACAGGAATACTATACAATATCAGATGTGTGAGGACTCACTCTGCTGGTGTGCTCAATTGTTCCTCTTTTGACCCATTGTGTTGCTTTCTTGACTGCTGGAGTGGGACAACGAAGTGGAGGGAGGAGGGGGGTCACTGATGGCGTGAAGGAGGAGGCAGCTGCTGGGGGAGGGGTCGTCCACAGCCAATACTGTCTCAAATTTAATGGAGAGAAACAAGCTATTAAACAGCGTATCTTTTGTCCTTTTCTGTTATATCGTGGTTATTGATTATTTTGCATTTGTTCTCACCGTTGCAGCATAAGTCTCTTATTCTTACGTTTTTTCTTCCTCCAATAGTTTCTCCATATTTTTGTCTTGCGTCCTGCACAAAACTTTAACATTTCATCAGTTTTAAATTTTCTTCAAAAACAAATTCCCGTTTCCATATTCTGCCCACTCTCATCTCCACAACAAAAACTCCTATTTATTTTATTCATTCATATTTTCATTTGTTGTATTTAATTATTTTTGTATTTATAATTTAATTCATTTATATGTTTACTTATCTATACCAACCTGCAATTTTTCATTTAAATTCTCTCACCTTTATATAGTGTCCACCTAGGATTCCTACAGTTTTGTTGAGGAATAACTCTCCTTATTCTCCAGTTTTATTGTATACTCCATTTGTGCTGATTTAAAGTTGAACCTTTTATCTCTCCAAGCCGAACGGCATGCTTTGCCTCACTATAGGCAAACCTGCATTCTAGCAGGCCCCTGAGGTCTTTATTGTTTTTTCACCATGCATGGAATTTTTAAAGCCTTCCTTTCAACCAGAGAGATAAAGTTCCAGATTTATTCTTAAGGTTTTAAGTTTTGTTGGCAGTAATTTCGTGAAATAGTGCACTTCCTATATTTGGCCACACGATGGAGGCACTGTGCCACAGCTTGAAGGTGATTCAAAATGGCGCCCTCGCATGCGCAGTAAATGGGACACGTGCAAAATGGCCCCTGAGCCTATTGTTCACAAACCATGTGCTTTTTTTTTTTTTTCTTTTTTAATTTAAGAAAAATGGAGCACTGCCTCCTTAATCCCAGCTATACACACACTAGCACAGCTTTACAACTTTAATTTAGCGCTTCATTTTAATGCTGTTACCTCAAATAATTCTCAGTAACCTGTTTTACCAGTTTCACCTCCACTCAGTGGTGGGTCCATTCCTTTGTTCTGACCATGCGGTCCGGAGCCCGCCATTAGTTAAATCATTGTGGGAAAAAAATTTACTAAATATTCTCAGCTCCCGGTATTTTCCCAAACCACACTTTTATCCCCTAGATACACAACATTTTACATAAATCAGTTCTATACTTATGAATGCATTCACTATTGTTGGAATAAAATAATCTTATGCAATTCTGTAAGCCCCCTCATGGATCGTCACCTTATCGTGGTGGGGGGGTTTGCGTGCCCCAGTGATCCCAGGAGCTATGTTGTCCGGGGCAATTTGCCTCTGATAGGGTCTCCCAAGACAAACTGGTCCTGGGTGAAGGGCCAGACGAAGAACGATCCAACAGACTCTCATGATAAATTGTATATCAAGGATTCAGTGTACCCCGCCCGGTATGGGGTTACCGGGGCCCCACCCTGGAGCCAGGCCTGGGGGAGGGGCTCGAAGGCTAGCGTCTGGTGGCCGGGTTTCCACCCATGGGACCCGGCCGGGCTCAGCCCGAAGGAGTTACATGGGTCCGCCCTCCAGTAGGTTCACCACCTGCAGGAGGGATCATGGAAGTCCGGTGCTATGTGGATTAGGTGGCAGTCAAAGGCGGAGACCTTGGCGGACTGATCCCAAGCTTTCTAAACTGGCTTTTGGTACGTGGAATGTCACCTCTCTGGTGGGGAAGGAGCCTGAGCTGGTGTACGAGATTGAGCGATACCGGCTAGATATAGTCGGCCTCACCTCAACACACAGCTCCGGTTCCGGAACCAGTCTCCTGGAGAGGGGCTGGAGCTTGGCCTTTTCTGGAGTTGCCCCGGGCGAGAGGCGACGAGCAGGGGTAGGTATTCTTGTATCGCCCCACCTTGCTGCCTCTATATTGGAGTTTTCCCCGGTGGACGAAAGGGTTGCTTCCCTGCGCCTTCGGGTTGGGAAACGGGTCCTGACCATCATTTGTGCCTATGCACCAAATGATGTTTCAGAGTACCCACCCTTTTTGGAGTCTGTGACTGGGGTGCTGGAGGGTGCTCCTCCTGGAGACTCCATTGTCCTACTGGGGGACTTCAATGCGCACGTGGGCAACGACAGTGAAACCTGGAGGGGGGTGATTGGGAGGAACGGCCTGCCCGATCTGAACCCGAGTGGTGTTCAGTTATTGGACTTCTGTGCTAACCACAGTCTGTCTATAACGAACACCATGTTCAAGCATAAGGGTGTCCATATGTGCACCTGGCACCAGGACACCCTAGGCCGCAGGTCGATGATCGATTTTGTTATCGTATCATCAGACCTGCGACCGTATGTCTTGGACACCCGAGTAAAGAGAGGTGCAGAGCTGTCAACTGATCACCACCTGGTGGTGAGTTGGATCCGATGGCAGGGGAGGAAGCCATTCAGACCTGGTAGACCCAAACGTATAGTGAGGGTGTGCTGGGAGCGTCTGGCTGAGGCCCCTGTCCGGGAGGTCTTCAACTCCCACCTCCGGAAGAACTTCAACCACATTCCGAGGGAGTCTGGAGACATGGAGTCTGAATGGGCCATGTTCTCCACCTCTGTTGTTGAAGCGGCAGCCCAGAGCTGCGGCCGCAAGGTGGTCGGTGCATCTCGTGGTGGCAACCCCCGAACCAAGTGGTGGACACCAGTGGTGAGGGGGGCCATTAAGCTGAAGAAGGAGTCCTATCAAGCTTGGTTGGCTTGTGGGACTCCCGAAGCAGCTGAGGTGTACCGGCAGGCCAAGCGGAGTGCAGCTCGGGTGGTTGCTGAAGCAAAAACCCGGGTATGGGAGGAGTTCGGTGAGGCCATGGAACAAGACTTTCGGTCGGCTTCAAAGAGATTCTGGCAAACTGTTCGGCGGCTCAGGAGGGGAAAGCAGCTCCCCGTCCACACTGTGTATGGTGCGGATGGGACACTGTTGACTTCAACTGGGGATATCGTCGGGCGGTGGAAGGAATACTTCGAGGATCTCCTCAATCCCACTGATACGCCTTCCACAGAGGAAGCAGGGTTTGGGGACGAGGGGGATGACTCGCCTATCACAGGGGCTGAGGTCGCCAAGGTGGTTAAAAATCTCCTTGGTGGCCGGGCCCCGGGGGTGGACGAGATTCGCCCCGAGTACCTCAAGGCCCTGGATGTTGTTGGGTTGTCATGGTTGACACGCCTCTGCAACATTGCGTGGAGGTCGGGGGCAGTGCCTTTGGCATGGCAAACCGGGGTGGTGGTTCCTCTCTTCAAAAAAGGGGACCGGAGGGTGTGCTCCAACTTTAGAGGGATCACACTCCTCAGCCTCCCTGGGAAGGTCTATGCCAAGGTACTGGAGAGGAGAGTCCGGCCGTTGGTCGAACCTCGGATTCAGGAGGAGCAATGTGGTTTTCGTCCTGGCCGTGGCACATCGGACCAGCTCTTTACCCTCTCGAGAATTCTTGAGGGTTCGTGGGAGTTTGCCCAACCAGTTTACATGTGTTTTGTGGACTTGGAGAAGGCATTTGACCGCGTCCCTCGTGGATTTTTGTGGGGGGTGCTTCGGGAGTATGGGGTATCGGGCTTGTTGTTACGAGCTATTCGGTCTCTGTACGACCGTTGTGAGAGTTTAGTTCGCATTGCCAACACTCGGTCGGAGTCATTCCCAGTGAGAGTTGGACTCCGCCAGGGCTGCCCTTTGTCACCGGTCCTGTTCATAATTTTTATGGACAGGATTTCTAGGCGCAGCCAGGGAATGGAGGGTGTCATGCTTGGTGACCACAGGATCTCATCTCTGTTGTTTGCAGATGATGTTGTCCTGTTGGCTTCATCCAGCAATGACCTACAGCTCTTGCTGGGACGGTTTGCCGCTGAGTGTGAAGCGGCTGGGATGAGAATCAGCACCTCCAAGTCCGAGTCCATGGTCCTCAGCCGGAAAAAGGTGGATTGTCCTCTCCGGGTTGGGGACAGGCTCCTGCCCCAAGTGGAGGAGTTTAAGTATCTTGGGGTCTTGTTCACGAGTGAGGGGAAAATGGAGCGAGAGATCGACAGACGGATTGGAGCAGCATCTGCAGTGATGCGGACGTTGTACCGGTCTGTTGTGGTGAAGAGGGAGCTTAGTTCTAAGGCAAAGCTGTCGATTTACCAGTCAATCTACGTTCCTACTCTCACCTATGGTCACGAGCTTTGGGTAATGACCGAAAGAACGAGATCGCGGATACAAGCGGCTGAAATGAGCTTTCTCCGTAGGATTGCTGGACTCACCCTCAGAGATAGGGTGAGGAGCTCAGTCATCCGGGAGAGGCTCAGAGTAGAACCGCTGCTCCTCCACATTGAAAGGAGTCAGTTGAGGTGGTATGGGCATCTGATTAGGATGCCTCCTGGACGCCTCCCACTTGAGGTGTTTCAGGCACGTCCCACTGGGAGGAGACCCCGGGGCAGACCCAGGACTCGGTGGAGAGACTATGTCTCCCAGCTAGTCTGGGAACGCCTTGGTATCCCCTCTGAAGAGCTGGAGCAGGTGGCTGGGGAGAGGGAAGTCTGGGCTTCTCTGCTTGAACTGCTGCCTCCGCGACCCGGACCTCCGGAAAAGCGGTAGAAGATGGATGGATGGATGGAATTCTGTAAGCTATTATTTTATACTTATGAGCAGACCCTCACTAAAGGTGGAAAAAAGATTCTTGTGGCTGCTTGTTACGTTACTCACTCATACTGTAGTCTGAGATTCTTATAACGTATTAAGAGTACCTTTATACATGCTCACTATTGTAACCGAAATCAGGCTAACCCTGGATGGTTAATTTGGGAGACGTCTAAGTCTCTTATTCCAGCACAGACTGTAACTGAAATTTGCTGGCCCCCCAGGCTAATCCGGGCCCTTTAATTTGGGAGACAAATGCAGCTGATCCCGCAGTTCTCTAAGCCTCTTATTTATTTCACAACAGACTGCTCCGGAATACTTCACCAACGTGGCATCGTTTTTTAACGGCATCGGGTCGATTCTTTAACCCCCCCGGCATCAGGCTTAACCCTGGAGATCAATTTGGGAGACGAATGCAGGTGATCCTGCTATTCCCTAAGTCTCGTATTTATTTCGCAACAGACTGCTCCGAAATACTTCACCTACGTGGCATCGTTCCTTTTAACAGCATCGGGTCGATTCTTTAACCCCCCCGGCATCAGGCTAACCCTGGATATCAATTTGGAAGACAGGCACGGCCGTTGCCTCCTATTGTCTTATTAATTCTGGGTACAGACTGCAACCCAGAATCTTGCCGATCCATTTAATCTTTTGTCAAACAGAGGGTACTTTCGCTGAGGTCTCGGCAGATCCCCCAATGCACAAGCGGTACCGTGATTAACTCTAATCACAGCGGACACTTTCTCCCGTGGCCTCTTTTGAGCTACGAGAACAAGCGGTGTCTTGTGTTTAGCAAATTAAATGACCGCGGCCTCACTCCCAGAGTGGCATCGGGTCGAACACTTCCATGGCTCCCCCCGGCATCAGGTTGCTAAAACCTGGCTCTTTTCATTTGGGAGACGAACCTGGGTGATTATTAGTCACCCTGGCATCCTAAGTCTCGTCATTTTGGCTCAGACTGAATCCAAAACGTTTCAAAATTTGGCGGACCATGCACCCGTCATACATGTCCATTGACCGCGGCCGTTCTATCTCAGACTGAAAATAGAACACGTGCACTCCCTTTAACTTTTCAAACTATTATTTAAACTTTACATGTGACTCCCAACCAAATGATAAATTTCGAGATCAGATATACCCCTTAATCAGACGACTGTAAATTTAGAATGGCCAAACTCCAGAATTTTGTAGAAAAAGGCTCTGCTTACCTTTTTATTCAGGCACCACAGTAGCCTGCAAAAGGGTCCTTCCAATGTGGGTCCTTTCTATGTAGTCTTTTTCCAGGCTCGTCTCGAGATACTTCAATCCGGGTCACGGCACCAATTGTTAGAAAAATACCCGATTCTTTGATTGAAAGATCCAAGAACAAACCGGAGATTTCTTCAATTTTAAGATGCAACATTTATTTAGAAGTCACATGTAAAGCAAGCAGCACTGGGTGCAGCGTGACGCAGCTCCCTCTGGAGCGTTGCCACACTGAACCCCGACTTCCGGGTGCACGTTACAGTTATTCTCTCAGGTGGGGCGATCTACTACAATAGGAGGGGCTTATACGCGACCTTCTGATTGGCCAGTTTAAATGTGCTATCAAAAGAGTGTGTGAGAATGCTGTTTTTGGGTGTGTATCTAATGTGAAAGACCTGACTTAAAAGAGAGAGAAAAGACAGAGAGGGCTCTATACCTTTGTCTCATTCCTGTTATCAATATACCATAACATACTTGTTCATAAGCATGCAAACAGAATTTGTATGGAATATGTGTAGAGCATAATGGGAGATCACCTACAGAATTATTATTCTGGCACTAACTATACATTAACCCTTTCAGCCCCTCATCTCGATTCATGATGTCTTTTCCTCACTTCCTGATTTCTATGGCCTCCTTTATCCATTGTTTGTCTGTTGCTCTCCGATCCAATAATTTTTGCGTTGTTCCAGTCCATGATGTAATTATTTCTTTTGCAGTGATCTGATATTGCTGATTTTAATACTGCGTTTTCTGCCTTTTGTTTTTGTGATCTTGTGAGCCTTCCTTGTGTTTCCTTCTTACAGTCCTTCTGGTGTTCTTTTTTCCTTGTGGTGAATGCTGTTCCTGCTTTTCCGATGTAAGTCTTGTTACATGATCTGCATGATCTTCACTGTTCATTTTTAAAACACGTCTTAACACATATTTTTACTCCCTGGCCTTTGACCCAGTATGAGACATTGATTTTATTGAATGAAATGGATTTTTATTTATTTTACTTTTTATTTTATTTATGATTTATTTTTTTTCCTGTGGTTCTTGTGTTTGCGCCCTTTGTGTTAGTGCCCTGCTTTTATGTTCTCTTGCTGTACAGCACTTTGTGTAGCGAGTGTTGCTTTTAAAGTGCTTTATAAATAAAGTTGATTGATTGATTGATTGATTGATTGATTGATTGATTGATTGATTGATTGATTGATTGAGGATATTTCATATATTACATTGCATTTTTTGGTTTGTTCTATTTTGTCTTGGAGGTGTCTTGATTTTTTGTGTGGTTTTATCACCCTGTTTATTTTGTGTTTTTTTCATGATCCTTTGAATTGGTTCTGTTATCCCTCGGATGTATGGTATGGTTATGATGTCCTATGAAATCATAAAATGAAACCCCACAGAAGAAAAGAAAAAATAAAATGCTAAAAGCCCTCCTCAAACTCCTATTTGAAAGCAAAAAAATAAGAAAGGATGCATACGGACACCTGATCCCAACACCCATCATCACCCCCTGATCTATAGAACCCTCAAAATACATAAGAAGGATATCCCATTGTGACCAATAATAGAGAGCACTGGATCAGTGACATACAACTTATCAAAAGCTCTAGTTCAAATCATCAAACCCTCCTTGTACGATCAGAATACTCCTGCAAAAACTCAAAAGAGCTGGCACAAGAACTCAAAAACATGAAAATAGAATCAGACAAGATCCTTATTTCACATGATGTCATTTCACTATTCACAAAGACCCCTATTGATGTCACACTACACATCATGCTAAAATGCCTCAAGAATGATAGAACCCTTAAAAGATGCACAAACCTCACAGTTGACGACACATCTGGACTATTACAATTTGATGCAAAATCCACCTATTTTCAATACAGAGGAAAAATCCACAGACAAAAAGAAGGATTTGCAATGGGAGACTCACTATCAGCCATCATGAGCAGCTTTTTCATGGGGGATCTGGAAAATAAAGACATCAACACAGCACCCATACAATGCAAACCCACCCTCTTTAAGAGATACGTGGACGACATATTGAAGAAAAATAAAGCAGGACACACACAAGAACTCACAGGCCATCTGAACAACACAGGCAGCACTGGGAACATAAAATTCACACACGAACAGTAATAAAATGGCACCATAGCCTTTCTGGACATGAAAATCAACCACAATGATGACGGCAGTATAAAAATCTCAAGTCCAACCAACACAGACAACACAACCAACCCACACAGATCAGTACCTACTATGGACATCAGAACACTCCACAGCACTCAAACTATCAGTGGTCAGGACACTATACGAATGGGCCACCATCATCACAAACCAAGAAGACAGTCAGGAGGAGGAAAACCACATACGGCATGCACTCATATGCTGGCAATATCCGATATGGGCCATAAACAAAGGGAAACAGCAAGTCAGAAACAAAGAAAACAAACAGGAAACAAGACACAGACCAAAAGCTGAAATCAAAAACAAGGACATCATAACCATACCATACATCCAAGGGATAACAGAACCAATCCAAAGGATCATGAAAAAACACACAATAAACACAGCAGTAGAACCAAAAAAAAAAAAAAAGAAGATTCAAGGATTCAAAGGCTTTACAGTGATCCCTCGCTACTTCGCGCTTCACCTTTCGCGCCCTCAGTGCATCGCGGATTTTTCAAAAATATTCATCAAAAATTCAAAATTGAGAAATAATGGGCGGGCGCTAGCAGAAGGCAGGGAGACTACATTAGACCATCACGTGTCAACACGGAGAGCAGCACAACTCTCTGTTCGCTGTTGTCGTGTTGGCTGGGCTCGGAAATCTCGCAAGCTGATTGGCGGAGACGTTTCACCCCGCAAGCTGATTGGCCGAGACGTCTCACCCACCTCCTCTTCCTGCCGAGCACCCATGAAGGGAAGAAAGACCGCATTCATTGCTTTTTATCGCTCGTGTTACTTAGTCTCGCCGCGTGGAACTTTTTGCTGTTCTCTTGTGCCATTTTGTGCGAAATAGTCTTCCCGTCGAGGCACTACGCCGCCTCCTGCAGCTTCAGCTCTATCGGAAGCTGCCCTCGATGATCCTGCGCCTCCAGCACCTCACGATGAGGCGTCACCTGAGGGGCAGTAAAGCTCTCATTAACCTGTGCAGTAAATCATTTTCATCTTGAGTTACGTATCTTGTTATAAGAATAAAACATATTTATGTACACTTTGTTTACATCCACGTATGTATGTACACGTACACACACACACACACGTATCATATGAGAGTGAGAGAATGAACGTACGTATTGTTTATGGATGACGTCATTGGGGTGACGCTACTTCGCGGTTTTTCACTTTTCGCGGTCGGTTCTGGAACCCATTAACCGCGATAAGTGAGGGATCACTGTACTGTCATGTGCACAGTTAAGAAATCCACCATTTCCTGAGCAATGAAATTCTTACTCTGCTCTCCAAACGAATGCCAAGGTAATAGATACACATCAATTAAAAAGGTAGTAAACACACCTTAATACTAAATACTAATACTAGTAAATACTAATAAATACACATTAAAAGCAACTAGAACAGTAATAGCAGTTAAAACTGCATGGTTCCGGCGCTACACGAGTTGCCTGCCTTTTGCAACAGCGGCTCAATTCTGAGTCTTTTTTATCTTCCTTCTTCTTTCTGATCTGGTGATAACTTTCTGATCCGGCACACCTTTCACTCTATATACATCATGGACACACAGATCGCCCCAAAGGTCTCCCAAGTCGGCGGATGGAGCCTCTGTTTACAGCAGGAGACGATACAGCAGGGAAGAGCTAGCTAGCACTCAACCGCCACCCGGTGCTAACGGAGAAATTCGACATACCGGGGAACTGAAGCAAAAATGACGCGGGTGCCGGGCTGGAGTTTAGGCGGCGTGCAAGAAATATAAGACAGAATAATAAAGAGCGATGACAAGAACCAAGCAGACCGCCCTGAAATCTACTGGAGGAAAAGCTTCTAGGAAGCAGCTGGCCACAAAGGCTGCTCGTAAAAGCGCTCCGGCCACCGGCGGAGTGAAGAAGCCTCACCGTTACAGGCCCGGTACCATGGCTCTGAGAGAGATCCGTCGCTACCAGAAATCCACGGAGCTGCTCATCCGTAAGCTGCCCTTCCAGCGCATGGTGAGGGAGATCACTCAGGACTTCAAGACCGACCTGCAGTTCCAGATCTCTGCCGTTATGGCTCTGCAGGAGGCCAGCGAGGCCTACCTGGTGGATCTCTTCGAGGACACCAACCTGTGCACCATCCACACCAAGAGGGTCACCATCATGCCCAAAGACATCCAGCTGGCCCGCCGCATCCGCGGAGAGAGAGCTTAGATTTCTGCTGCACATCCACCAACCACAATGCTCCGCACTGTGCGTATATATATATATACATATACATATACAGTATATATATATATATATATAGTATATATATATATATATATATATATATATATATATATATATATATATATATATATATATATATATTTTTTTTTTTTTTTTTTTATAGTAATATGTACATATGTATACTAGCTGCTCTTGTTTTCTCTTGCCTTCTGATTGTTGCTCTGAGTGTTGCTATCCCTGTGCTGTTGCAATCCTGGAATTTCCCCATTGTGGGACTAATAAAGGCTTATCTTATCTTATCTTATCTTAAAACTTGAGGAAACAAGAAGAATGAAAATTGAAAATTCACTGGATGACGATACCATGACCTGGAATAAGTAAAAATTCACTGAATGAGCATGACTCGCCTCTGATAATACTCAATAGTAATAGTTTTAGTATTATAGTGGTAATTTTAATATGAGAGATGATATGAACCCGAGATGGCATGAGACTATGTACAATGTGCAAATGAGCAATGTACAAATTAGCACCCAGTAGGAGAATTTCCCAGTGTAAAGCCGTGTGCCCTGAAAATACCCAGTAGACTGTACAATGATAATTTAGCAACAGAGATGATATGGACATGAGACAGGGTGAGACTATGTACACTGTGCAAATGAACAATGTGCAGATTTAGCATCCAGTGTGTGAATTCTTATTTGCAAAGCTGTGTCCGGAATTGTGTTATTTGCTCAAGAGTCTGAAGGCAGTTTTTGACGAAGGGGACGATGGTTGTGGTTTTGAAGCAGGAGGGGACTATGTTCTGGTTGATGGAGAGGTTGAAGATGGATGTGAGAACATCAGTCAGCTCGGCAGCACATGCGCTGAGAGCCTGCCCAGGGATGTTGTCTGGTCCTGCTGCCTTGCAGGGGTTGATATTCCTCAGTGCTTTGTTTACCTGGCCTGATGAAGCTTTTAGGGGAGGGGGAGGGCACCTGTGTGTGTGTGTCTCCTCTCTACACTGTAGTTGGAGGTCTCAAATTGGGTGTAACAGATGTTGAGGTCATCCGGCAAGCTTTATGTGGAGCTGGTGGTGTTGCTGTTGGTCCTCTTGTAGTTTGTGATGTGCTGCAGGCCTTGCCACATGCGCCCCAGGTCAGGAGTGGAGTAGAGGCTTCCCAGCTTTTCTCTGTACTGCCCCTTGGCTGTTGTTATAGCCTTCCTCAGGCCATACTTTTCAACTTTGTACTTGACCTCATTGCCTGATTTAAATGCAAGAGAGTGAGCACGCAGCATCTGACGTACCTAACTGTTGATCCAGGGCTTCTGGTTGGGGAACTTCTTGACTTGTCTGGTGGGTATGATGGTATCAACAAAAGTACTAATGTACCCAGTCACATACTTAGTATAGTCCTGTATGTTTACAGAAGAGTCCTCCCGGATGGCTGCAGCTTTAAACACATTCCACAGGGATCTGTGTTGGGCCCTACTCTTGAGATGAGATGAGATGAGATTCAACTTTATTGTCATTACACATGTATGAATACAAGGTAACGAAACGTGACTTGGCATTTGGGCACACTCTGCAGAGCGCATCCAAGGCCGGGGCAGCCGCTCGGCGCCAGTCATAAAGAAGAATGGAAAAAAAAGAAAAAAAGAAGGGATATGATACAGTAGGCGAGAGAAAAAAAAACATGTTTTATCAAAATGGCGCTCAGTGGGTGAGCGAAATTTTGATTGCAGGCAAAAAAAACCCTCAATGCACATTTAGCAGATATTTAGCTGGAGATCACACACAAAAGTTGAGAGAGGCAGTGTATTTGTATGAGTCAATATTTGAATCAGTCATGTAATGTTGAATGCACTGTGTAGTGTAAGTGTGACAGTTGTTAGTGAGCAGCAGAGGGCGCCTCCTGGCAGTGGATAGATGTTATAATCATGTGACTTATAAACAAGTCCAGAGTCTATCTCTCTTGCTTGCAGAAGGCACATGGGCACTGTCCTTGAGGGTCCAATCCGCTGATACGACAACAACTGATTGTCGATTGTTTGGGTTAAGAGCCGCTCCTTCCGCTTATCTTCATCAGGAGGAATGTAAACACAGGGCACCAAAGACAAGGTCAAATCAAATCAGCACAGTGCACTCAGAGAATAGAATTTTTCCTCACCCGTGCAATTCTGTGCTTTCATATGTGCAGGCTTAAACTTTTTTCCATGGAGAGCACAGGGCTCCAGATGTATTCCTCCACTGAATTACTGTCATTCAGTTCACCGTTTGCCACTACTCGTGCCCTCCCCAACTGGTCGAATTTGATGAAGGAGCTTGCCGGGTCCGCTTTGATCAGCTCTCTCACCTTCCTTCAATTTCTGATGCATCAGGGAACTTCACAGCCAAAAATAGAAGTCCTGAGATCATAACCAATAATGTTTCCACAGACGCATGAATTCCAATGTCCATGAGTCTCCTCGCAGGTTCCAATTCTTGGGCTCCCCCTTGGCCCGATTCTTGTTGAAAAATAGTGACAATCTTTTTAGTGTATATACGTATGCTCCCATTAGGCAATATCATCAGAAAGCACTGTATACATTTTCACTGTTACGCAGACGACACACAACTATACCTGTCAATGAAGCCCAATGATTGTAATCAATTAGCCAAGTTAGATGCATGTCTTAAGGACATCAAAGCTTGGATGACTTGTAATTTTCTACTATTAAACTCTGATAAGACTGAAGTCATTCTTGTTGGCCCAAAACATCTTAGAAATTCCTTCTCAAATTATGCCTTTAATTTAGATGCCGCCAGTCTCATTTTGAATAGTTCTGTGAGGAACCTTGGAGTTATTTTCGATCAAGATTTGTCCTTTAATTCACATATTAAAATTGTTTCTAAGACTGCCTTCTATCACCTGCACAATATTGCCAAGATCAGGAGCATCTTGTCTCTAAATGATGCTGAGAAACTGATTCACGCCTTTGTCAGCTCTCGTTTAGATTATTGTAATTTGTTATTATCTGGTTGTCCTAAAGTATCCTTAAAAAATCTTCAGTTGATTCAAAATGCTGCTGCTAGAGTTTTAACTGGTTCTAAAAAAAGAGATCATATCTCCCCGGTTCTGTCCTCCCTTCATTGGCTTCCCATAGAATTTAGAATCAAGTTTAAAATCCTTCTTCCTACTTTCAAAGCTCTTAATAATCAGGCCCCCCAATATATAAAAGATCTGATATTACCTTACCATCCTAATAGAGCACCACGCTCCCAAAATGCTGGCTTACTTGTGGTGCCCAGAATCTCCAAAAGTGCAGTGGAAGGCAGAGCCTACTGCTACCAAGCTCCTTCTCTCTGGAACCAGTTACCACTCTGGGTCCGGGAGTCAGACTTGGTCCCTGTTTTTAAGAACAGGGTAAAATCCTTCTTTTTTAATATAGCTTACGTTTAAGGAGGGATTTTGCGTCTTTTATCCCCACTTTTGTTCTGCTGTTATTTGATCCATACTGCTGGTTGACCTCCAATAATGTACTTGGCACCCTACTGTTATAAGATAAGATAAGATAAGCCTTTATTAGTCCCACAATGGGGAAATTCCAGGATTGCAACAGCACAGGGATAGCAACACTCAGAGCAACAATCAGAAGGCAAGAGAAAAAAACAAGAGCAGCAAGTATACATATGTACATATAAATATAAATATAAATATAAATATATATATATATATATATATATATATATATATATATATATATATATACAGTATATATATATATACACACACACACACACACACACACACATATATATATATATATATATATATATATATATATATATATATATATATATATATATGTGTGCACCGACCACCTTGCGGCCCAGAGCTGCGGCCGCAAGGTGGTCGGTGCATCTCGTGGTGGCAACCCCCGAACCAAGTGGTGGACACCAGTGGTGAGGGGGGCCATTAAGCTGAAGAAGGAGTCCTATCAAGCTTGGTTGGCTTGTGGGACTCCCGAAGCAGCTGAGGTGTACCGGCAGGCCAAGCGGAGTGCAGCTCGGGTGGTTGCTGAAGCAAAAACCCGGGTATGGGAGGAGTTCGGTGAGGCCATGGAACAAGACTTTCGGTCGGCTTCAAAGAGATTCTGGCAAACTGTTCGGCGGCTCAGGAGGGGAAAGCAGCTCCCCGTCCACACTGTGTATGGTGCGGATGGGACACTGTTGACTTCAACTGGGGATATCGTCGGGCGGTGGAAGGAATACTTCGAGGATCTCCTCAATCCCACTGATACGCCTTCCACAGAGGAAGCAGGGTTTGGGGACGAGGGGGATGACTCGCCTATCACAGGGGCTGAGGTCGCCAAGGTGGTTAAAAATCTCCTTGGTGGCCGGGCCCCGGGGGTGGACGAGATTCGCCCCGAGTACCTCAAGGCCCTGGATGTTGTTGGGTTGTCATGGTTGACACGCCTCTGCAACATTGCGTGGAGGTCGGGGGCAGTGCCTTTGGCATGGCAAACCGGGGTGGTGGTTCCTCTCTTCAAAAAAGGGGACCGGAGGGTGTGCTCCAACTTTAGAGGGATCACACTCCTCAGCCTCCCTGGGAAGGTCTATGCCAAGGTATTGGAGAGGAGAGTCCGGCCGTTGGTCGAACCTCGGATTCAGGAGGAGCAATGTGGTTTTCGTCCTGGCCGTGGCACATCGGACCAGCTCTTTACCCTCTCGAGAATTCTTGAGGGTTCGTGGGAGTTTGCCCAACCAGTTTACATGTGTTTTGTGGACTTGGAGAAGGCATTTGACCGCGTCCCTCGTGGATTTTTGTGGGGGGTGCTTCGGGAGTATGGGGTATCGGGCTTGTTGTTACGAGCTATTCGGTCTCTGTACGACCGTTGTGAGACTTTAGTTCGCATTGCCAACACTCGGTCGGAGTCATTCCCAGTGAGAGTTGGACTCCGCCAGGGCTGCCCTTTGTCACCGGTCCTGTTCATAATTTTTATGGACAGGATTTCTAGGCGCAGCCAGGGAATGGAGGGTGTCATGCTTGGTGACCACAGGATCTCATCTCTGTTGTTTGCAGATGATGTTGTCCTGTTGGCTTCATCCAGCAATGACCTACAGCTCTTGCTGGGACGGTTTGCCGCTGAGTGTGAAGCGGCTGGGATGAGAATCAGCACCTCCAAGTCCGAGT
Organism: Pholidichthys leucotaenia; assembly: GCA_020510985.1. Classification (NCBI taxonomy): domain Eukaryota; kingdom Metazoa; phylum Chordata; class Actinopteri; order Cichliformes; family Pholidichthyidae; genus Pholidichthys; species Pholidichthys leucotaenia. The sequence goes on along the minus strand of CM035845.1, from coordinate 353,813,231 downwards.
CCATGGTCCTCAGCCGGAAAAAGGTGGATTGTCCTCTCCGGGTTGGGGACAGGCTCCTGCCCCAAGTGGAGGAGTTTAAGTATCTTGGGGTCTTGTTCACGAGTGAGGGGAAAATGGAGCGAGAGATCGACAGACGGATTGGAGCAGCATCTGCAGTGATGCGGACGTTGTACCGGTCTGTTGTGGTGAAGAGGGAGCTTAGTTCTAAGGCAAAGCTGTCGATTTACCAGTCAATCTACGTTCCTACTCTCACCTATGGTCACGAGCTTTGGGTAATGACCGAAAGAACGAGATCGCGGATACAAGCGGCTGAAATGAGCTTTCTCCGTAGGATTGCTGGACTCACCCTCAGAGATAGGGTGAGGAGCTCAGTCATCCGGGAGAGGCTCAGAGTAGAACCGCTGCTCCTCCACATTGAAAGGAGTCAGTTGAGGTGGTATGGGCATCTGATTAGGATGCCTCCTGGACGCCTCCCACTTGAGGTGTTTCAGGCACGTCCCACTGGGAGGAGACCCCGGGGCAGACCCAGGACTCGGTGGAGAGACTATGTCTCCCAGCTAGTCTGGGAACGCCTTGGTATCCCCTCTGAAGAGCTGGAGCAGGTGGCTGGGGAGAGGGAAGTCTGGGCTTCTCTGCTTGAACTGCTGCCTCCGCGACCCGGACCTCCGGAAAAGCGGTAGACGATGGATGGATGGATGGATATATATATATATATATATATATATATATATACGTATATATATATATATATATATATATATAGACACACAGTGCGGAACATTGTAGCTAGATGGGATAGATATATAAATATATAAACACAGTGCGGAGCATTGTAGCTAGTTGGAATAAATATGTACACTACCGTTCAAAAGTTTGGACAATTATTTTGTGTTTTCCGTGAAAAGTCACACTTATTTACCACCATGAGTTGTAAAATGAATAGAAAATATAGTCAAGACATTGACAAGGTTAGAAATAATGATTTGTATTTGAAATAATAATTTTTTCCTTCAAACTTTGCTTTCGTCAAAGAATCCTCCATTTGCAGCAATTACAGCATTGCAGACCTAACATGATTGCACAAGCGTTTTCTAATCATCCATTAGCCTTCTGACGCAATGAGCAAACACATTGTACCATTAGAATACTGGAGTGATAGTTGCTGGAAATGGGCCTCTATACACCTATGTAGATATTGCACCAAAAACCAGACATTTGCAGCTATAATAGTCATTTACCACATTAGCAATGTATAGAGTGTATTTCTGATTAGTTTAAAGTTATCTTCATTGAAAAAAAGTGCTTTTCTTTCAAAAATAAGGAAATTACTAAGTGACCCCAAACTTTTGAACGGTAGTGTAGATATATAGACACACACAGTGCGGAGCATTGTAGCTAGATGTTATGTTTCTATGTCTGCCCTCTCCATCCTCCCTATCCCCTCACCCCCAGCCAGTCGCAGCAGATGACTGCCCCTCCCTAAGCCTGGTTCTGCTAAAGGTTTCTTCCTGCCAAATGGGAGGTTTTCCTCTCCACTGTCACTTAGTGCTTGCTCATAGGGGATCGTCTGACTGCTCGGTTTTTCTGAGACTGTGGGGTTTTTCTCTGCACTCTGGCACCATGAGACGGCCTCTGTTGTGATGCGGCGCAGTATAAATAAAGCTGAATTGAATTGAATTGAATTGAATTGAATTCCAGTCTGTCCAGGCAAAACCGTCTTGCAGGGTGTTCTCAGTCTCTGGACTCCAGCCTTTAGTTTGTTTAATGACAGGGTTTGTTTGTTTCAGTCTTTGTCTGTAGGCTGGGTACATGTACAGGGAGATGTGGCCTGACTCTCCGAAGTTGGGGCGGGGTGCCGCTCTGTATATGTAGAGGGTTGGAAATAGTTAATAGTTATGCAAGAGGTGAAAAAGACATTTGAATAAGAAAATTTAAAAAAACAGGCACCCCTACAATTTTATGTTATTCTTTAATTGTTTTATTTTTCTACAATGCATTTGTAATCCACCTGGTTCCATTATAACTCATGTGAGTTGAGTACAGTTCCATACGCCGACCAATAGATGGCGCATGTCGCACAGTGATAGAGAGTAGACTCACGCACCGGAGGACGAAGAATAAACTCCTTGTGTGAAATAACGAAACGTGTTCTGCCGATTCTCTATCACAGGTTGGAGAGTTAACTTCCACATGCACGTTTCCTCCTCCTGGGCCGCTACCCAGGGGGGCAACAATTTTGGGGGCTCGTCCGGGATTAGCGTCACCTACTGGTCTGGCACTAATCATTGAAGAACCAAGGGATGCTTACCACCTGTTCCTGAGCCATTGACCTAAGCGACTGACTACAGGAGACCACAGCCATGTCTGCTCCACATGACCTGAGATGGGAAATCCAGCAAGAGCTTCGCCAGCTGACCATTGTCCGCCGCAGAAACGTTCTTTACAAGCTGGCTGAGTCGTTCAAGGATGAGGTGGGAGAAGATTTGCCAGGCGCAGAATCGACTGAAGTGGAACTCTTCGACTTCATTGTTGACTCGCTGAGAAGTCCACAACTGAAGAGCCTTGAGGACCAGGGGATGTCTTGCCTGCTTGCTTTCCGTGACCTCATCATTGAACTACAACGGCCCACAGCAGCTGGAAAAGTGGATGCAGAGGTGTCACCCGACGATGATCCGGTCATAGTGGTTCCTGTGACCACTGGAGCTGCAGCACCATCAGGGAAGAACCATCCAACATCACCATCTGTAGTTCCTGACCCAGGGTTAGTCAGACTGACTGAACTTACGTCACTGTTGCCACGTAGAGAGTACAAGATTTATGGTGGTCAAATCTCTGATTTTGATTCTGATTTGAGTTACAATAACTTGTGCAAACAGCTTGATGAAGGGCTAAATGAAGGGTTCACAGAGGCTGAGGTTATCAGAACGGTGTTTAAGATAATTAAGCCTGGTACCTTTAAAGATATGCTTGTAACCAAAGATAGCCTTACTGTAGTTGAGTTAAAATGTTTCTTAAGGACACATCTACGCGAGAAAAGCAGCACTGAATTATTTCACGAGCTGAGTAATGCTAAGCAAAATGACAAAGAAACACCACAACAGTTTATGTATAGACCAATGGGGCTAAAACAGCGTGTGCTGATTGCAACTAAAAACAGTAGTGGGTTTCATTATGACAACGAGTTGGTACAAGGTGTGTTTATCCATTCATTGTATCAGGGTTTGAATGAAAAATACTCTTATGTCAGGAGAGACCTTAAACCTCACATCTCAAACACCAGTGTCACAGATGACTCCATCCTGGAGCTCATAGCAAATTCTGTTAGTGAAGAGACAGAGAGATTAAGTAGGTTGGGACAAACTCATAAACAGAAAGTCACCAGTGTTAATGCGGCACAGGTAGAGACAGATCAAAGCTCTATTAAAATGCACACTGAAGTCCAAGCTAATCGTGTAGCTATCCAGGAGCTGACGGCACAGGTCTCCACCCTAACCAAGAGTTTAGAAAAGGACCTAACCCCAATGGTAAATACAGTAAACACCAGTCCCACAGCACCTGTCCCTAAACAGCCAGCACTGAAACCTGCAGTGAAAGGAAAGTGCCAAAAGTGTACCGCCCAAGAGACTGAGCACTGCACACACTGTTTTCAATGTGGAGAGGAGGGGCACAGAGCTATAGGTTGCCTTCAGAAAAGCATTGTGTCGGGAAACTGGAGGAGGTCGCTGGGGAGGAACCACCAGTGACTGAACCACCAGCAGAGTCCCACAACACTAAAAGACGGAACTCCAAACAGACTACTGCCAAGTCCCAAAAGTCACCCAACACAAAGCGTGTGGCACAGCTCATTGGCGGTAGGTGTATGATCAGTTGCCAGTTAAATGGAGTAAACCTACAGATGTTATTGGACAGTGGGGCACAAGCTGGCGTCCTGGTGCAACAATAACAACCTGCAGCTGAACGCTCTGAAGACAGTGGAGATGATTGTAGACTTCCGGAAAGTCACTACCCCTCTGCCCCCCCTCACCCTCTCAGGCTCTCCCATCACCACTGCTGATTCCTTCCGCTTCCTAGGCACTACCATCACCAGGGACCTCAAATGGGAGCCGACCATCAGCTCACTCATCAAAAAAGCCCAGCAGAGGCTGTTCTTCCTGTGGCAGCTGAGGAAGCTCAAGCTACCCACCAAGATGTTAGTGCAGTTCTACACAGCCATCATCGAGTCCATCCTCACCACCTCCATAACCGTGTGGTACGCAGGAGCCACTGCCAGGGACAGACTAAGGCTGCAGCGCGTCGTGCGCACTGCTGAGAAGGTGATCGGCTGCAAGCTCCCATCTCTCCAGGATCTGTACATCTCCAGGACCCGGAGGCGTGCTGGCCGGATCATAGCCGATCCCTCACACCCTGGTCACGTACTGTTTGCCCCCCTCCCCTCTGGTAGAAGACTTCGGTCCATCCAGACTAAAACCTCCCGTCACATGAACAGCTTCTTCCCCTCTGCCATCAGACTGCTGAACACTAAGTGACTTATTGACTCTCGTGCACTATGTACAGCAGCTCAACCAGACTCATGTCAATCATCACTGTTTTCTTCCTGCATTACCGACTGCACTATATAGTTCTCCACAGTATCTGCTGCTCGCTAATATATTTTAACTGCTGACCAGTACCACTTACTCTTATTCTACACTTTATTGCATGTATAGTTTATTTCTTTTATCTTATCATGTTTAATGTTGCAGCATTGATCCGAGACAAATTCCTAGTTTGTGTACTACATGAACAATGGCAATAAACCTGATTCTGATTCTGATTCTGAAGTAAGCATTGTTGAAAAGTCATGGGTACAAGCAGCCTTACCAAATGTGAAAATACAGCCACTCGAGAGCCTACTCCCAGGCCATCCACTCGAAATCACCGCAGCCAATGGAACGGATGTTCCGTTCGAGGGGTGGATAGATGCCCTGCTCGAGATCACAAGTTCACAGTATGGTTCTGTATCCTTGTATGGTCCAATGCTTGTCAGTCAGCAGCATTTAAGCACTCTGCTGCTGGGCTTTAATGTGATCCAAGAGATAATAATGGCAAACGGTGAACAAAGTGACGATATTAGCTTAGTGGGCTTACTGTCAGAGACCTTAAAGGTCCAGAAAGGTAATGTTGAATCACTCATCTCTGTTGTTCACGCCAAGTCAATAGAAAATGAACCAGAAAGTCCAGTGGTGAGAGTTGGGAAAAAAGGACTCACTGTTCACAGTAGCCAAATCTGTATGATAAAATGTCACATCAGAGCATTTCCTGGAGGAGGAGAAATGTTGTTCGAGCCAGCTGTGAAATGTAACTTACCAGATGGGTTGGAGTTATTCCCAGCTCTTATTGATGTACCCGCTGGTGCTTCAAAAACTGTCAAAATCCCAATCCAAAACTCAACAAAGCACAACATTTTTCTAAATCTAAAGACTGTTTTAGGACTTATTTCAGAGATCACTGAATACAAACCTGTAAATGTTTGTTCCAGTGCTGAAAATGCAACCAAAACTACAGACAAGCCATTTTGTCACTCTGCTCAAGTGACATGTGACAGTCAAGGTGAGGGTGAAGAAACATTAAGCACTGCTCCCTCACACCTGAGATGGCACCCTAATGTCAATTTAGACCATCTCTCAGAGGGTGATCGGGAGGTGGTTCAGCAGATGCTCTATGAACAGTCTGATGTGTTTGCTCATGATGAAGGAGACATTGGATGTATTCCTGGACTACAGCTAAAAATCAACACCACTGACAACACACCCGTGCAGAAAAGTTACAACTCCATTCCAAGACCACTGTATAAAGAGGTGAAGGAGTATGTTCAAAACCTTTTAAGCAGGGGCTGGATCAGGAAATCAGTGTCAAACAACTCGTCGCCAGTAGTGTGTGTGCGTAAAAAGGACAATACTTTGCGCTTGTGTGTTGATTTTCGTGAGCTGAACCAAAAAACCATACCTGACAGGCATCCGTTACCACGGATACAAGATCTACTGGACAGTCTTGGGGGTAACTCCTGGTTTTCCATATTGGATCAGGGAAGTGCCTACCATCAGGGTTTTGTAAGTGAGGAGTCAAGACATTTAACTGCTTTTAGCACACCCTGGGGACTATACGAGTGGGTGAGGGTTCCATTCGGGTTGTCAAACGCACCGGCCGCATTCCAAAGGTGTATGGAGGGGGTGTTAGAAGAGATCAGAGACGAGTGTTGCATGCCTTACTTGGACGATGTACTGTGTTACTCCAAAACCTTTGATGAGCACGTAGAACACCTTAAACAGGTTTTGTGCAAAATGCGACAACATGGCATAAAACTTTGGCCAGCCAAATGTGAACTGTTCAAAAACCAAGTACGCTACCTGGGTAGGCTAGTGTCGGGAGAAAGAGTCCAGATTGACCCAAAAGACTTGGATGCTGTGTTCGCTCTGAAAGACAAGAACCCTCGCACAGTCGGAGAACTCAGAACGTTACTGGGTTTTCTCAGTTATTACCGATCATTTATTCAAGATTTTTCACGTCTGGCGAGACCCTTGTTCAAACTCCTCCAGAGCACTAATGAAACAAGCAATGACAATAAACCAGCACCAAAAAGGAGTAAAGGACAAACAAAGAAAGGAGACAGAAACCAGCTTCCTTCTCGCACACCAATAATATGGACCAGTGAACATCAGGAAGTTGTGTCAAGATTTGTGGACATTCTGACTAATCCTCCCATTCTAGCCTATCCCAATTTGGACCTTCCATTTGTATTGCATACAGATGCATCAAACAAAGGCCTGGGAGCCGTCTTGTATCAAAAACAAGAAAACAAACTTAAGGTGATTGGCTATGGATCCAGAACTCTCACACCGGCTGAGAAGAATTATCACTTACATTCCGGTAAACTAGAGTTTCTAGCTCTCAAGTGGGCCATCTGCGACAAATTCCGTGACTATCTGTATTATGCCCCGACTTTTACTGTCTATACAGATAACAATCCTTTAACCTATGTCCTCAGTTCAGCCAGGTTGAATGCAGTGGGTCATAGGTGGGTCGGGGAGTTGGCTGACTTCCATTTTGATATCAAGTATAGGCCAAGGAAAAGGAATGCAGATGCAGATATGTTGTCCAGACACCCATTAGATCTGCAAGAGCAAATGAATGAGTTCACAGAGACAGTTTTACCGGAAGTAGTGTCCACAGTGTGGCAAGGGAGCAAGGCAGCACAAAACAGTGATGTGCCATGGATAGCTGCGTTACAACTGAGTTCTAATGACAACAATGTGCCAACTGACAGTGTTTTGAGCATGACACATAAAGACATCAATGCTGCTCAACAAGACGATGAGTCAATTAGAGAAGTAATCTCACTCAAACTCAAACGATGGACACCAAACGACAAAGATAAACGGACAATGAGTAAACGGACACGGAGACTACTGTATGAGTGGAACAAGTTGGAAGTTGACAATGGATTATTGTACAGAAAGACAGAGCACAGCAAACTACTTGTCCTACCTGAACAGCTAAAGCCGATGGTGTTAAAGAGTTTACACAATGACATGGGTCACATAGGGTGTGATAAGGTGATACATCTGGCCCGTGAGCGTTTCTATTGGCCATATATGCAACAAGATGTTGAAGATTATGTAACAAAAAAATGTCCGTGCATCAAACAAAAACGTCCAAATGTTCCCCAGAGAGCTCCAATGGGATCTATCACAACCAGTGCTCCCTTTGAGTTAATCTCCATCGACTACTTACACCTTGAGCCAAGTAAAGGAGGGTATGAGTACATCATCGTACTAGTGGACCATTTCACTCGTTTCGCACAGGCATACCCTACAAGGAATAAATCAGGCAAAACAGCTGCAGAAAAGATATTTCAGGATTTTATTCCTCGTTTCGGGTACCCTGAGAAGTTGCATCACGATCAGGGACGTGAGTTTGAAAACAGTCTCTTCCACAGATTACAACAACTGTCTGGAATTTCTCACTCACGGACCACTCCATACCATCCGCAGGGCAACCCCGTGGAGCGCCTGAATCGTACACTACTTCAAATGCTTCGTACCCTACAGGAGGAGAAAAAAAGTGAATGGAAGGATCACCTACCCCAAATTGTACATGCTTACAATTGTATAAGACACGAGTCAACAGGTTATTCTCCATTTTTCCTCTTATATGGCAGAGTCCCAAGGTTGCCTGTAGATCTACTATTGAACCAGACAAAAGACACTGACACACACAGCCATCAAACCTACGCTAAAAAATGGGCTGATAGGATGCGTGTTGCTTACAAAATCGCTGCAGAAAACAGTCAAAAGTCTTCAGATAAAGGCAAAAAGCAGTACGACAAAACGCTTAAAAGGTGTCACACTCCAACCAGGCGACAGGGTGTTGGTCAGAAACCTCTCTGAAAGAGGAGGCCCAGGGAAACTGCGTGCTTACTGGGAGTCAGCAGTACATCGCGTAGTTGAGAGTGGGAGATGGACCAGTCTATAAAGTACAAGCAGAGAGGGGCAGCCAAGTGATGCGAGTGTTACACAGAAACCTGCTGTTGCCTGTAAAGATAAGATAAGATAAGCCTTTATTAGTCCCACAACGGGGAAATTCCAGGATTGCAACAGCACAGGGATAGCAACACTCAGAGCAACAATCAGAAGGCAAGAAAAAACAAGCAAGCAAGAGCAGCTAATATACATATGTACATATTACTATAAAATATATATATACACACACACACACACACAGACACACAGTGCAGAGCATTGTAGCTGGATGGAATAAATATATGAATATATGAACACACAGTGCAGAGCATTGTAGCTAGATGGAATAAATATGTAAATATATAAACACCCACAGTATGGAGCATTGCAGCTAGGTGGAATAAATATGCAAGTATATAAACACACACAGTGCGGAGCAATGTAGCTAGATGGAATAATATGTAGATATATAAAAACACAGTGTGGAGCATTGTAGCTAGATGGAATAAATATATAGATATATAAATATAAACACACCCAGTGCAGAGCATTGTAGCTAGATGGAATAAATATGTAAATATATAAACACACACAGTGCAGAGCATTGTTGCTAGGTGGGATGAAACAGCATAACCGTCTATTTAGTTATCCCACATGGTATGATTATGTGCCCATACATATTCTCACCCTCCATAGCGACCGGTATGTTCCTAGTTGTATGCCGGAGAGGACCATTGTGTAAGTCTATTGCATCTTTTTGCATTAAAAAAAAAAAAAAAAAAAAAAAAAAAACTATTAGTTTGTTACGTCTTTTTGCTATCTCTGCGAGCAGCCCTGCTTAGGTTGTACAGTCTGACAGCCGTTGGTAGGAAGGACCTACGAAACCTCTCGGTTGTGCACCTGGGATGATGTAGTCTGGTGCTAAATGAGCTCCTCAGTGCATCCAGTATGTCCTGCATAGGGTGGAACTCGGACTCCAGCAGAGATGACAGTTTAGCCACCGTCCTTCTCTCTCCTATCTCCTCCATCGGATCAAGGCGCTGCCCCAGGACAGAGCTAGCTTTCTTAATCAGTTTGTTCAGTCTCTTCCTATCGGCTGCAGTAATGCCACTGCCCCAGCAGACCACTCCAAAAGTGATGGCTGATGCCACCACCGTGTCATAGAATGACTTCAGCAGCGCCCCTTGTACACCAAAAGACCTGAGTCTCCTCAGCAGGAACAGCCTGCGCTGTCCCTTCTTGTAGAGTGCGTCAGTATTGTGTGACCAGTCTAGTTTATTGTTCAGATGAATACCCAGGTACTTGTAGGATGTCACCATCTCGATGTCTGTTCCCTGTATATTTACTGGTGCTGTGAGGGGCTGCCCATGCCTGCGGCAGTCCACCACCAGCTCCTTAGTTTTCCTCGCGTTGATCTGGAGGCAGTTCCGATGGCACCAGTCCACAAAGTCCTGGATAAGCCCTCTGTACTCAGCTTCATCTCCGCTGGAGATGAGACCAACGATCGCAGAGTCATCAGAGAACTTCTGTAGATGGCAATGTGTTGTGTTGTGTGAGAAGTCCGCAGTATAAAGAGTGAACAAGAAGGGAGCCAGCACCGTTCCCTGGGGGGCCCCCGTGCTACTGATGATCGTGTCGGAAACACAGTCCCGGGTTCTCACAAACTGAGGCCGGTTCGTGAGGTAGTCCAGGATCCATGATGACAGGTGCTGGTCCACCCCTGCGCGCAGCAGCTTGTCCTTCAGGATCATCGGTTGGATGGTGTTGAAAGCACTGGAGAAGTCAAAGAACATGATCCTCACCATATTCCCGGGCTTCTCCAGGTGGGACAGAGAACGGTGAAGGAGGAAGATCACCGCATCCTCCACCCCAATGCCATGCTGGTAGGCGAACTGGAGTGGATCCATCGCTGGTTCCACCAGGGGGCGGAGATGAGCAAGGAGCAGTCTCTCCAGGGTCTTCATCAAGTGGGACGTCAAGGCCACCGGTCTGAAGCTGTTCAGGTCTTTGGGGTGGGAAGTTTTTGGTACAGGTACCACACAAGATGTTTTCCACAGCTGTGGTACCCTCCCCAGTTTCAGGCTCATGTTGAAGATATACGTCACAATCCCACACAGCTGGTCTGCACAGGACTTGAGGAGCTTTGCGCTGATGCCGTCCGGTCCCGACGCCTTCCTCGCCTTGATCTTCCTCAGCTCCGTCCTCACCTGGGTCTTGGTCAGGGTCAGGATGGGGGGCTGTGTGTTGGGAGTGGGGGGGGTGTCGGTGGAGTGGGGAGTGGGTAGCAGGACTTGATTTCTTAGAGGCAGCAGTGGTTGTTGTGCAGACAGGGGGGAGGGCGGTTGGTCAAATCTATTGAAAAACAGATTCAGGTTGTTCGCCCACTCCCTGCCCCCCGTGGCCTGGGGGGAGGTATTCTGGAGCCCCGAGATGGTTTTGAGGTTTCTCCAGACCCCGCTGATGTCGCTCTGTTGCAGCTTGTCCTCCATCTTCTTCCTGAAGCTGTCCTTGCCTTCTCTGATCTTTCTCCTCAGCTCCCTCTGTACGGACTTCAGCATCTCCCTGTTCCCCGACCTGAAGATCCTCTTCTTCTCTCTCAGAAGTGTTTTTATCTCAGGGTTGATCCAGGGTTTGTTGTTTGAGTGACGCCGTATGGTCTTGGTGGGAACGGATTTGTCCACACAGAAGCTGAGGTAGCCCGTGAAGGTGTGAATGAGGCCATCGATGTCCTCACCATGTGGATCGCAGAGCTGCTTCCAGGCAGTGGCTTCAAAACAGATGACTTAAATAAATGACTTGCCTTTAGAAGAAGAACTGCCTGCAAAAGAAAAGACAAAACAGAAACGGAAGAAGAGGACAGAGACAAATCCTAACAATGACAACACAGACAATGACAGCTCGGAGGAAGAAGAGGAAAATACTTACCGTTACAACCTCCATAGCCAAATCCCATGTTACAGACCCGTAAATCATCAGCAAAATGCCTCAAATCTCCCAGACCAAAACACTCAGCAACCAGTACCTGTCATGCCAGAGCAAAATCCTCAAAATCAGCAAAGGCTTCGAGCGACAGCTAGAGAGTTCTGCCCACCAGTAAGGCAGGAACCGGTCCCCGTTCAGCGGGATGCTGAGGAGCAAATGGATGGACCAGCTTTGCTGCAGGAAGAACGTCAAGGACAAGTGGAGGTGATGGATGGAGAACAGGAGGAACTGAGAAGGTCACAGCGGAGAGCAAGGCCAGTAAAGAGACTGACCTACGATGTCCTGGGACAGCCATCGTACCAGCCTTGGACTGCAGACGTAAGACCTGTCCTACTCCCTACCCCTGTGCCGCTAACTCAAAACTATATGCCATTCCACTACCTCACCCAACCTCAGTCCCATGGTTATAATTGGTACACTCTCATGCATTAAGTCACCCTAGAACATGAAATGTCGGGAGACATTTATTTGAAGTGGGGGAGAGTGTAGAGGGTTGGGAATAGTTAATAGTTATGTAAGAGGTGAAAAAGACATTTGGATAAGAAAATTTTAAAAAAACAGGCACCCCTACAATTTTATGTTATTCTTTAATTGTTTTATTTTTCTACAATGCATTTGTAATCCACCTGGTTCCATTATAACTCATGTGAGTTGAGTGCAGTTCCATACGCCGACCAATAGATGACGCATGTCGCACAGTGATAGAGAGTAGACTCACGCACCGGAGGACGAAGAATAAACTCCTTGTGTGAAATAACGAAACGTGTTCTGCCGATTCTCTATCACAGGTTGGAGAGTTAACTTCCACATGCACGTTTCCTCCTCCTGGGCCGCTACCCAGGGGAGCAACATATACACCACGTACGTTGGTGTAAACATGGTCCAGTGTGTTCTTATCACGGGTGGGAATGCCCACATATGCTGGAAATATTTGGGAAATACAGTCCATAAATTGCACTGGTTAAAGTCGCCAGCAACAATAAAAGTAGCATCGGCATGGGCGTCTCTAATACGTTGATGATGTTGTGGAGTTTGCGGAGCACTGCTGTGTAGATGCCTCGCGGGGGAATGTATACAGCGGCCACAAACACAGCGGTGAATTCCCTCTGTAAATAATAGGGATGGCATTTCAGCAGTAAAAATTTCACATCAGGCAAACAGTGCTTGTAAAAAGTCTGTACATACAGTACATCTCCACACCACGAGTTGTTTGTACCCCCCCCCCCCCCGCCCCGTCTTACCTGTGGCTGATATCTGGTTTGCCCGATGTACGGAGTGGGTCTGTAGCTGAATGGCGCTCTCAGGAACTTTGTCCGAGAGCCAGGTCTCACAGAAAATTAGAGTGAAGCACTCTCTTATCTCCCGCTGGTCTTCAATCCTTACTCTTAGCTCATCAAGCTTGTTTTCCAGAGACCATACGTTGGCTAGCAGGAGGATAGGTAGCGGCACGCAGCTAGCACAAGCTCTTAGTCTATCATAGAGCCCCCCTCTTTGCCTCTCTTGCGGCGGCGTTTCCGAAGCGCTCTTTTGTGATCAGCATACTCACTCCAGCTCGGTACTTCAGAGTCTTCCTGGGAGTGGTGGTGATCGCTGTGGGAGCGGACAATAAATTGTAGTTTGAGTGGTATAAAGCCAGTGAATTCTGTATAGCTGCTTGTCTTGGAGTTTGCCCAGCAATGCCTGTCAGTTGTATGTTAGCAGTGTGTGACATTTATGCACTGCAGAAAGAGCAACAAACATGCAAAAAAGAAAAATAAGCCAGCATTCGAGACTGGAGCGAGCAAACACGTCTGCCTCGGGGGACGCCATGATGCAACAGTCATTAGTACACCCCAAGGACAAAATATAACGAGGCAAAAAAATGCAACGTAATATCTGAAATATCATGCAGCTCATGTAACAAAACCTACATCAGAGAAACAGAAAGATCATTCACTACAAGGAAAAAAGAACACCAGAAGGAATGTGAGAAGGAAACACAAGGATGACTCACAAGATCACAAAAAGTAAAGGCAGGACAAGCAATATTAAAATCAGCAATATCAGATCACTGCAAAAGAAATAATCACATCATGGACTGGGACAATGTCAAAATCATTGGATCGAAGAGTAACAGACACAAACGCTGGATCAAGGAGGCCATAGAAATCAGGAAGCCAGGAAAAGACAGCATGAATCGGGATGAGGAGCATTTTTGCTTTCTCACACCTGGAACTACATTCTCCAGAGACCATCGGATAGCGGAGGGTGGGGCCAGTCCAGTGGATCTGACAGTTGTGCTGGGCTGGCGCCACCTAGGGAAGCCAGCTGATTAGTGATATTTCACAACAATCAGCTAACATTTCTGAGGAACGCTGCAGTGGACAGTCGAAACATGTAAAGATAAAAACATTTCCTTTTTATCCTTGTCTTAAAAAAGAAAACAAAAGGCTAATAATTGAAAAGAAGACAAAATGAACATAGTCAAGATATTTAAAAACCACCAAACCCATGTGGGAAAATGTGTTATGGTCCGATGAAACCAAGGTTCAACTTTTTGGTTATAATTGCAAAAGGTACATTTGGTGCAAACACAACACTGCTACCCCTCATGGGTCATCACCTTATCGTGGTGGGGGGTTTGTGTGCCCCAGTGATCCCAGGAGCTATGTTGTCCGGGGCAATTTGCCTCTGATAGGGTCACCCAAGACAAACTGGTCCTGGGTGAAGGGCCAGACTAAGAACGATTTTTTAGATTTAGATTTTAGATTTAGTATACTTTATTGATCCCCAGAGGGGAAATTGAGGGTCATCCACCACCTGGATGGATGAAGCAGCCACGATATGGAGCTATCCCTTAACCATTCACACACACATTCACACCTAGGGCCACTTTAGAGTCTCCAATTAACCTAACCTGCATGTTTTTGGCATGTGGGAGGAAACCGGAGAAATCCCGGGGTAAACCCACGCATACACGGGGAGAACATGCAAACTCCACACAGATCACTGTTGGTCGGGGGCTGGGATCGAACCCACGATCCCACGATCCCCACGATCCCCCGGCCAAGGGTAAACTGTGCTGCCACAGTGCTAACGACTGCGCCACCGTGCAGCCCCAGAACGATCCAACAGACTCTCATGATAAATTCTAGATCAAGGATTCAGTGTACCCCGCCCGGTATAGGGTTACCAGGGCCCCACCCTGGAGCCAGGCCTGGGGGAGGGGCTCGATGGCTATCGTCTGGTGGCCGGGTTTCCACCCATGGGACCCTGCCGGGCTCAGTCCGAAGGAGTTACATGGGTCCACCCTCCAGTGGGCTCACCACCTGCAGGAGGGATCATGGGGGTCCGGTGCTATGTCGATTAGGTGGCGGTCAAAGTCAGAGACCTTGGCGGACTGATCCCATGCTTTCTAAACTGGCTTTTGGTATGTGGAATGTCAGCTTTCTGGTGGGGAAGGAGCCTGAGCTGGTGCATGAGGTTGAGAGATACCGGCTAGATATAGTCGCCCTCACCTCAACACACAGCTCTGGTTCCAGAACCAGTCTCCTGGAGAGGGGCTGGAGCTTGGCCTTCTCTCGAGTTGCCTCGGGTGAGAGGCGATGAGCAGGGGTGGGTATTCTTGTATCCCCCCACCTTGCTGCCTCTATATTGGAGTTTTTCCCGGTGGATGAAAAAGTTGCTTCCCTGCACCTTCGGGTTGGGAAACGGGTCCTGACCATCATTTGTGCCTATGCAGCAAATGATGTTTCACAGTACCCACCCTTTTTGGAGTCTGTGACTGGGGTGCCGGAGGGTGCTCCTCTTGGAGACTCCATCGTCCTACTGGGGAACTTCAATGTGCATGTGGGAAATAACAGTGAAACCTGGAGGGGGGTGATTGGGAGGAACGGCCTGCCCGATCTGAACCCAAATGATGTTCAGTTATTGGACTTCTGTGCTTACCACAGTTTGTCCATAACGAACAGCATGTTAAAGCATAAGGATGTCCATATGTGCACCTGGCACCAGGACACCCTAGGCCGCAGGTCGATGATCGATTTTGTTATTGTGTCATCAGACCTGCGACCCTATGTCTTGGACACTCGGGTAAAGACAGCTGCAGAGCTGTCAACTGATCACCACCTGGTGGTGATATAATGAGGGTGTGCTGGGAACGTCTTGCTGAGGCCCCTGTCCGGGAGGTCTTCAACTCCCACCTCCGGAAGAACTTCAACCACATTCCGAGGGAGTCTGGAGACATGGAGTCTGAATGGGCCATGTTCTCCACCTCTATTGTTGAAGCGGCGGCCCAGAGCTGCGGCCGCAAGGTGGTTGGTGTATCTCGTGGTGGTAACCCCCGAACCAAGTTGTGGACACCAGTGGTGAGGGGGGCCATTAAGCTGAAGAAGGAATCCTCTCAGGGTTGGTTGGCTTGTGGGACTCCCGAAGCAGCTGAGGTGTACCGGCAGGCCAAGCGGAGTGCAGCTCGGGTGGTTGCTGAAGCAAAAACCTAGGTATGGGAGGAGTTCGGTGAGGCCATGGAACAAGACTTTTGGTCAGCCTCGAAGAGATTCTGGCAAACTGTCCGGCGGCTCAGGAGGGGGAACCAGCTCCCTGTCCACACTGTGTATGGTGCGGATGGTGCGCTGTTGACTTCGACTGGGGATATCGTCAGGCGGTGGAATGAGTACTTTGAGGATCTCCTCAATCCCACTGATACGCCTTCCACAGAGGAAGCAGGGCTTGTGGACGGGGGGGGGGGGGTGACTTGCCTATGACAGGGGCTGAGGTCGCCAAGGTGGTTAAAAATCTCCTTGGTGGCTGGGCCCAGGGGGTGGACGAGATTCGCCCTGAGTACCTCAAGGCCCTGGATGTTGTAGGGCTGTCATGGCTGACATGCCTCTGCAGCATTGCGTGGAGGTCGGGGGCAGTGCCTTTGGCATGGCAAACTGGGGTGGTGTTTGCTGTCTTCAAAAAAGGGGACCAGAGGGTGTGCTCCAACTTTTGAGGGATCACAACTCAATTCAATTCAGCTTTATTTATACTGCGCCACATCACACCAGAGGCCGTCTCATGGCGCCAGAGTGCAGAGAAAAACCCCACAGTCTCAGAAAAACCCAGCAATCAGACGATCCCCTATGAGCAAGCACTAAGCGACAGTGGAGAGGAAAAACTCCCATTTGGCAGGAAGAAACCTCTAGCAGAACCAGGCTCAGGGAGGCCGTTGAGACTGGCTGGGGGTGAGGGGATAGGGAGGATGGAGAGGGCAAACATAAAAAACATAACAGTAAGGGGCCAAGTACATTATTGGAGGTCAACCAGCAGTATGGATCAAATAACAGCAGAACAAAAGTAGGGTTAAAAGACACAAAATCCCTCCTTAAACGCAAGCTATATTAAAAAAGAAGGATTTTACCCTATTCTTAAAAACAGAGACCGAGTCTGACTCCCGGACCCAGAGTGGTAACTGGTTCCAGAGAGAAGGAGCTTGGTAGCAGAAGGTGTCGAAGCAGACATGACAACAGACACATTATAAAGTATGCTGATGATTCAGTTATTGTCAGTCTCCTCCAGGATGGTGAGAGTGGCCACGGCCCAGTAGTTGATGATTTTGTTCACTGGTGTGAGGATTCCTACCTGCAGCTGAATACAACAAAAACGAAAGATATGATTATTGACTTTAGGAGGAAAACTCCCAGGCACAAAGTCACCATACTAAAAGGCCAGACCACCAAATGTATACAATTGTACCAATATCTTGGGACGATTATTGATAGTAAGTTAAACTTTGAAGTGAACTGTGAAAGGGTGTGCAAAAAGGGTCAGCAAAATTTGCATTGTTTGAGGAAACTTACACGCTTCCAAATTGACCGAACCATAATGACAATGTTTTATCTGGCTTTTATTGAATCTGTTTTATCCTTTTCTTTAGTGTCATGGTTTGGTCAGATAAAACTGAAACAGAGGAAATCCTTGGATCAGGTAGTTTGATGGTCCAGTTATTTGCTTGGTGAGTCACAGCTGAGTCTGACATCCCTGTACACCAGACAAGTACAGAGGATGGCTGCCTCCATTTTAAATGATGACTCCCACCCTTTGCACAGTAACTTTCAGCTTCTTCCCTCCAGACGGAGGTTTGCTGTCCCAAAAAGTAAAACCCAGCGCTACAAAAACAGCTTTGTCCCTGCTGCTGTCAAAGAGTTGAACAAGCCATAAAAATATATTGTACATATTTTATATTTACTTATTTTGTATGATGTCACTTAGGTTCTAAATATTTTATTGGGTTTTAGACCTTTGAGTTTTTTAACCTCTGACTAGTTTTTAACTTTTAACTTTAACATGACCCTTCTCTCTTACCTCTGGTTTCTCCCTCATCTCTTTGTCTTTTTATACCCTGTTTGATGGAGCCTTGAGTATTTTTATCATGTTTATAGTCAGCTTCATGTGTGCCTGTGTTTGTGTCTATGTTGAATGTAATTAGTGGCTTGTAAATATGGATGTCACCAGACTGCAAAACAAATCTACCTACGGGTACAAATAAAGTAACCTGAACCTGAACCTGATTATTAAGAGATTTGAAAGTAAGAAGAAGGATTTTAAACTTGATTCTAAATTCTATGGGAAGTCAATGAAGGGAGGACAGAATCAGCGAATCAGGACAGAATCAGCAAGATATGATCGCTTTTTCTAGAAGTAGATAAAACTTTAGCAGCAGCATTTTGAAACTGAAGATTTTTTTAAGGATACTTTAGGACAACCAGATCAGAATCAGAATCAGAATCAGAATCAGCTTTATTGGCCAAGTATGCACAACACATACAAGGAATTTGACTTTGGCTAAAAACTTGCTCTCATTGTTCAGGTGGAGGATTTAAATAAGGATTCAATGTCAACAGAGTATGTACAGTAAATTACAGTCTGTCCACGTTTCTATAAAAGGATGCAAATATATACAGGAATATATGCAGTTATTTACTCAGACTAACCACACTTTGCAGAAATATATGAAAAAATATACAATCACACAGTATTTCAATGTGAACTCAGATTCAGTGATATAATGTGAATGAAGTAAAAAGCAGTGTGAGAGTTATGTGCAATGTAATAATGGATGAAAAGTCATGAGTACAGCAACAGGTAGGACTAGGTGAATGTTAGGAGTTCATCAGAGTGATGGCTTGAGGAAAGAAACTGTTCCTGTGACGGGTGGTTTTGACCTTCAGTGATCTGTAACGACGACCAGAAGATAGAAGTTCAAACAGTTTGTGGCCGGGGTGTGATGGGTCAGCACAGATGTTTCCCGCCCGTTTCCTGGTTATGGACCGATATAAGTTCTCAATGGAGGGTAGGTCAGTACCAATGATCCTCTCCGCAGACTTAATGATCCGCTGCGGTCTGGTCTTGTCCTGTTTAGTGGCAGATCCAAACCAGACAGTGATGGAAAAGCAGAGGACAGATTGGATGATGGCGGTGTAGAAGACAACCAGCAGCTCCTGAGGCAAATCAAACTTCTTGAGCTGACGCAGAAAAAACAACCTCTGCTGGGCCTTTTTCCGGACAGTGTCTATATGGGAGGACCACTTCAGGTTCCGGGAGATTGTGGTACCCAGAAACTTGAAGGAGTCCACAGTGGACACTGTGCTGTTGAGGATGGTGAGTGGGGGGGAATGAAGGGGGTGTCGCCTGAAATCCACAGTCATCTCCACCGTTTTGGCTGGGTCAAGTTCAAGATGGTTCTGGATGCACCAGAGGATCAGCTGCTCCACCTCCCGCCTGTATGCAGACTCATCATCATCCCGGATCAAACCGATGACTGTGGTGTCATCCGCAAACTTCAGGAGCTTCACCGAAGGGTCCTCTGAGGTGCAGTCATTGGAGTAGAGGGAGAAGAGCAGTGGGGAAAGGACACATCCTTGGGGGGGCGCCAGTACTAATTTTCCGGGAGCTGGATGTAAATCTCCCTAGCTTCACCTGTTGCCACCTGTCAGTCAGAAAGCTGGAGATCCACTGGCAGGTGGAGGGGGGCACCTTGAGCTGGAGGAGTTTCTGATGAAGAATGCCTGGGATGATGGTGTTGAACGCTGAGCTGAAGTCGACAAACAGGATCCTGGCGTACGTCCCTGGGGAGTTGAGGTGTTGCAGGATGTAGTGTAGTCCCATATTCACTGCATCATCCACTGACCTGTTTGACCGGTAGGCAAACTGCAGTGGGTCCATCAGGGGGCCTGTGATGACCTTCAGGTGGTTCAGCACCAATCTCTCCAAGGATTTCATGACCACAGAGGTCAGGGCAACAGGTCTGTAGTTGTTTAGTCCTGTAACAGAGGGTTTCTTGGGAACTGGAATGATGATGGAGCGTTTGAAGCAGGAAGGCACTTCACGCAGCTCCAGTGATCTGTTAAAGATCCGGGTGAAGATGGGGGCCAACTCGTTGGAGCAGACTCTCAGGCAGGACGGAGACACACCATCAGGTCCTGCAGCCTTCTTGATCTTTTGTCTCTGAAAGACCCGGCGCACCTCCTCTTCACAGATCGTTAGTGCTGGTGGGAGGTCAGAGTGGAGGAGGGATGGAGTTCCTGGGGCTTCAGATAATCCTTTTGTGTGGGTGGGAGGTGAGAACTGTAGGTTCTTTTCAAACCTGCAGTAAAAGCTGTTTAGGTCGTTAGCCAGCTGGAGGTTTTCCACAGGGTGGGGGGATGATCTCCTGTAGTTGGTGATATTCTGCAGGCCTCTCCAGACAGAAGATAATTGCGAATTACAATAACCTAACTGAGAGCTGACAAAGGCGTGAATCAGTTTCTCAGCATCATTTAGAGACAAAATGCTCCTTATCTTGGCAATATTGGGCAGATGATAGAAGGCAGTCTTAGAAACAAATTTAATATGTGAATTAAAAGACAAATCTTGATCGAAAATAACTCTAAGGTTCCTCACAGAACTATTCAAAATGAGAGTGGCGGCATCTAAATTAAAGGCATAATTTGAGAAGGAATTGTTGGCCCAAGATGTTTTGGGCCAACAAAAATGACTTCAGTCTTATCAGAGTTTAATAGTAGGAAATTACAAGTCATCCAAGCTTTGATGTCCTTGAGACAGGCATCTAACTTGGCTAATTGATTACAATCATTGGGCTTCATTGACAGGTATAGTTGTGTGCCGTCTGTGTAACAGTGATAATGTATACAGTGCTTTCTGATGATATTGCCTAATGGGAGCATATTAAATTAATTAAATTAATTCACCCTTATTGTCATTCAACCGTACAACCAATCATGTACAGCAGAACGAGATTGTGTTTTACCTATCTACAGTGTTAATCACACACACCCCAAGTGCAGAATCAGATATAATCAGATTAATATATTAACTAAAAAGAATAGGGCCCAACACAGATCCCTGTGGAACTCCGTGACTGAGCCTAGAGTTGGAAGAAACTTCATCGTTTATGGACAAACTGAAATCTATCAGACAAATAAGATCTAAACCACTGCAACGGAGTTCCATTTAGTCCAGCAAAGTGTTCTAATCTATCAAGTAGAATGCTCCACACTCCTCAGCGTCCCTGGGAAGGTCTATGCCAAGGTACTGGAGAGGAGAGTCAGGCCATTGGTTGAACCTCGGATTTAGGAGGAGCAATGTGGTTTTCGTCCTGGCCGTGGCACATCGGACCAGTTCTTTACCCTCTTGAGAATTCTCGAGGGTTCATGGGAGTTTGCCCAACCAGTTTACATGTGTTTTGTGGACTTGGAGAAGCCATTCGACCACGTCCCTCCTGGTTTTTTGTGGGGGGTGCTTCAGGAGTATGGGGTATCGGGCTTGTTGTTAAGAGCTATTCGATCTCCGTATGACCGTTGTGAGAGTTTGGTTCGTATTGCCAACACTCCGCCAGACTCATTCCCAGTGAGAGTTGGACTACGCCAGGGCTGCCCTTTGTCACCGATCCTGTTCATAATTTTTATGGACAGGATTTCTAGGCGCAGCCAGGGAATGGAGGGTGTCATGCTTGATGACCACAGGATCTCATCTCTGTTGTTTGCAGATAATGTTGTCCTGTTGGCTTCATCCAGCAATGACCTACAGCTCTTGCTGGGATGGTTTGCTGCTGTGTGTGAAGCGGCTGGGATGAGAATCAGCACCTCCAAGTCCAAGTCCATGGTCCTCAGCAGGAAAAAGGTGGATTGTCCTCTCCAAGTTGGGGACAGGCTCCTGCCCCAAGTGGAGGAGTTTAACTATCTTGAGGTCTTATTCATGAGTGAGGTGAGAATGGATTGAGAGATTGACAGATGGATCGGAGCAGCATCTGCAGTGATGCAGATGTTGTACTGGTCTTTTGTGGTGAAGAAGGAGCTGAGTTCTAAAGCAAAGCTGTCAATTTACCAGTCAATCTACGTTTCTACTCTCACCTATGGTAATGAGCTTTGGGTAATGACGGAAAGAACGAGATCGTGGATACAAGTGGCTGAAATGAGCTTTCTCCGTAGGATTGCTGGACTCACCCTCAGAGATGGGGTAAGGAGCTCAGTCATCCGGGAGAGGCTCAGAGTAGAACCGCTGCTCCTCCAGATTGAAAGGAGTCAGTTGAAGTGGTATGGGCATCTGATTAGGATGCCTTCTGTACGCCTATCACTTGAGGTGTTTTGGGCATGTCCCACTGAGAGGAGACCCCGGGGCAGACCCAGGACTTGCTGAAGAGACAGTGTCTCCCAGCTGGTCTGGAAACGCCTTGGTATCCTCTCTGAAGAGCTGGAGCAGGTGGCTGGGGGGAGGGAAGTCTGGGCTTCTCTGCTTGAACTGCTTCCTCTGTTGACCCGGACCTCCAGAAAAGCAGTAGAAGATGGATGGATGGATGGATGGACAACACTGCTAATCACCAAAAGAACACCATACCTGCAGTGAAGCATGGTGGTGGTAGCGTCATGCTTTTGGGGCTGTTTTTCTTTAGCTGGTACTGGAGCCTTAGTCAATGTGGGGGAATTATGAACAGTTCCAAATACCTGTCAGTGTTGGCACAAAACCTTCAGGCTTCTGCTAGAAAGCTGAAGATGAAGAGGAAACTTCATCTTTCAGCACAACAATGACCCAAAGCACACATCCAAATCAACGAAAGAATGGCTTCACCAGAAGACGATTAAGGTTTTGGAATTGCCCAGCCAGAGTCCAGACCTGAATCTGATAAAACATCTGTGGGGTGATCTGAAGAGGGCTGTGCACAGGAGATGTCCTCACAATCTGACAGATTTGGAACATTTTTGCAAGGAAGAGTTGGCAAATATTGTCACATCAAGAGGTGCCACACTGATAGACTCCTACCCAAAAAGACTGAGTGCTGTAATAAAAGCCAAAGGTGCGACAAAGTATTAGTTTAAGGGTGTGCATATTTATGCAACCAGGTTATTGTAAGTTTTTTTTTAATTTTTAATTTTTCCCCTTAAAAGATTTCAGTTTATTTTTCAATTGGGTTGTACAGGTTATAGGTCACATTAATGGTGGAAAAAATATTTTAATGATTTATCTTGGTCTTATTTTTTACATCACAAAAACCTGGAATTTGAACAGGGGTGTGTAGACTTTTATATCCACTGTAGATTACAATCTTCAGACCTTGAACCTTGACCTTGAACCAAATCAAGTAACTTTTTGGCAGATAAAATGCTTCAATCCAACTTGGGAGCCTTAAAGAATTTTTGGCAGATGAAGCATATATTTTTTGGATTCTACTTACAATATATAATTATAGGAGGTAAATAATGCACAAACACTAGCATTCATGGGAAAGAAAAGCTTTATTAACTTTTATATCATTATACATGGATTTTATTAAATTCAGCACACTTTTATAAGGCAAAAGATTAAAAGTTACTTCAGGATCAAATGTCATATCTGATTATTCTAACACAAAACTTATGGGTCTAAAATTATGACTAATCCCTCACCATATTAAATATTCTCAAACATAGCTTCCATTTTTCTCAAAAACAGTCATAGGAATGGCTTTAGCCAAATGAGGCTTGCTCCTTCAGCGGGCCAATCAGTTTCTGGTGGCCCATCACTCTCGTCAGCCACTGTTTTGAACATGTTCAAAAATTTGAAAAACTGGTTCTGACCGTGAAATCATTCAGATTGCAGCAGCGAACAAATGCATACCCCCCCCCCCCCCAGAACCCCAATTAACCACCATCAGCGGGAATGCCCCCCAGCACCTGCCTCACTGTAAGACAGGGGAGTAAATGTATTTTTAAAGAACTGTTGTTCAGTACAGTAAATACCATGAATTTCAGTGTGTGCTGGATCCGATATCCATAAAAAAAAAGACTTACCTTATTTTCCGGACTATAAGTCACACTTTTTTTCATAGTCTGGCTAGGGGTGTGATGTATACTCAGGTGCGACTTATATATTGAAACATTTCACATGTTCGTTATTTTCACACTGACAGCCGCGAGAGGGCACTCTAGGCTTATGTAACAGCATCTGCTGCACCTGTACCACTGACAATTTAAAATGTAAACATTACCGGTAACAACTTAGGCTATAAAGCGAACTGAGAAAGACCAAACACAAATGCCCCCAAAATGAAAATCATATTCTGCAGATTACAAGCTGCAAATAGTGAAATAAAACGGTAATCGAGCAGCAGAAAGAAAGTTTGGAGTGAGCGAGAAACTTGTGAGGGACTGACGGAAAGCGGAGGTTACTCTTACTGCAATGAAGAAAACAAAAAAGCTAATCGCGGGCTAAAAGCTAGATGGCCACAGCTAGAGGAACAAGTTCACAAATGGGTGCTTGAACAACGTGCTGCCAGGAGAGGCTTGTCAACGGTGCAGTTACGTCTCCACGCTCAGGTAGTTGCCAAGGAGATGAATATAAATGACTTTGCGGGAGGACCTTCTTCGTGTTACCGCTTCATGCAACTCAAAAGCCTCTCCATCAGAACACGGACAACGATGTCCCAAAAACTGCCAGCAGACTTCCAAGCCTAGGTTGACAGTTTCCGTGAGTTTGTTGAAAAGCAAGTAACTAAGCACAACGTGACACCGGATCATATTATTAACATGGACGAGGTCCCCCTCACGTTTGACATCCCCATGGGCCGCAGTGTCGCAGAGAAAGGGCAAAAGAGTGTGAATATAGTGACGACTGGTCATGAGAAGTCACATTTCACAGTGGTGCTGGCATGTTGTGGAGATGGATCAAAATTGGCACCAATGGTCATTTTCAAACGAAAAACCATGCCAAAAATCCAATCCCCCTCAGTTGTCGTGGCCGTGAATGAGAAAGGGTGGATGGATCAAGAAATGATGAACTTTTGGCTTACAAAGTGCTACACTAAGCATCCGGATGGCTTTTTTAGAACACGCAAAACCCTGCTTGTGATGGACAGTATGCAAGCGCTTATCACGCCACAGTTCAAAGCTAAATTAAAAGCTGTCAAATCAAATCAAATCAAATCAAACTTTATTGTCATATTGCTGTACATACAACTGTAGTGCAGGCAAGATGAAATTGCGTTTCTCTCGGCATCCATATAAATAGAAGCAGCATGATTTAAGACACACTCACACATAGCTTCACCCCCCCCCCCCACCCCCACCCCCCCATCCATTCACACATCCCTGAGACATACTTGGGAAAAAAACCAAAACTAACTAACTATAATATACAAATAATATACAAAATGTCCGTAGAACAGCTTTGTCCCTGCTGCTGTCAAAGAGTTGAACAAGCTATAAAAATATATATCACATATTTTATATTTACTTATTTTGTATGATGTCATTTGGGTTCTAAATATTTTATTGGGTTTTAGACCTTTGAGTTTTTTAACCTCTGACTAGTTTTTAACTTTTAACTTTAATATGACCCTTCTCTCTTACCTCTGGTTTCTCCCTCATCTCTTTGTCTTTTTATACCCTGTTTGATGGAGCCTTGAGCATTTTTATCATGTTTATAGTCAGCTTCATGTGTGCCTGTGTTTGTGTCTATGTTGAATGTAATTAGTGGCTTGTAAATATGGATGTCACCAGACTGCAAAACAAATCTACCTACGGTACAAATAAAGTAACCTGAACCTGAACCTGAACCTGTAGGTGCAGTAGTGTGTATGAGAGATTCCGGGTCAACTGTTCAGCATCCTGACAGCTTGAGGAAGGAAGCTGTTGATCAGTCTGGTGGTTCTGCCTCTGATGCTCCGGAATCGTTTACCAGATGGAAGAAGTTCAAAGTGTTTATGCAGAGGGTGAGAACGGTCCTTGACAATGTTCAGTGCCCTGCTCCTACAACGGTTCTGAAAAAGTTCTTGGACAGAGGGGAGGGAGACTCCAATTACCCTCTTAGCTCCCTTGACTATCTTCTGCAGGGCTTTTTTGTCTGACATACTGCAGCTGGAGTACCATGTAGCAATGCAGTACATCAGAACACTCTCCACCACACCTCTGTAGAAGGTCCTGAGGATGCAGATGGGGAGAGAGGCCTGTTTGAGTTTCCTCAAGAAGTGCAGTCTCTGCTGAGCCCGCTTCCTGATCCCCAAGGAATTCTTGCTCCAGGTCAGGTCCTGCGAGATCTGCACTCCGAGGAACTTGATGTTCTCCACTCTGTCCACTAAAAAGCCGCCGATGCTGAGGGGGACGTGCTCAGGCTGTGACCGCCGGAAGTCGATAATCATCTCCTTCGTTTTGTTCACGTTGAGCACCAGATTGTTCTCCCTGCACCAGCCCTCCAGGTCTCTCACTTCTTCCCTGTACATTGATTCCTCATCCCTCTGAATAAGTCCCACCACCGTGGTGTCGTCTGCAAACTTAATAATCTGGTTTCCCCTCGTGTCTGGATACACAGTCATGTGTTAGAAGTGTAAACAACAGTGGACTGAGTACACAGCCTTGAGGGGATCCAGTGCTCAGCGTGACAGAGTTGGAGGTATTGTTTCCAACCCGGACAGACTGAGGCCTCTCAGTCAGGAAATCCAGGATCCAGAGACATGTGGCGGTGTTCAGACCGAGAAGGAGTAATTTCTCCATCAGTCTCTGGGGATAATGGTGTTGAATGCTGAACTGAAATCAATGTACAGGAGTCTGGTGTAGGTGTCTTTCTGGTCCAGGTGGGTGATGACAGAGTGTAGGGTGGTGACTATAGCATCCTCCGTGGAGCGGTTTGAATGATATGCAAACTGGAGTGGGTTGTGTGATGCAGGGAGGCAGGCTGTAATGTGTGGTTTGACAAGCCGTTCTTGAAGCATCTGGGAACGATGGCCTGACTCAGGGAGATGTTATAAATGTCAGTCAGGACATCCGCCAACTCGCTCACGCAGTCTCGGAGCACACGTCCCGGAATGTTGTCCGGACCTGCAGCTTTGCGTGGGTTGGCTCTGGTTAGGGTCCTCCGTGTGTCCGCTGTCTTGATGATAAAAGCTGGTCCGACCGATGGTGGGGGTGGGCCAGCCCTCCCTCTGATTGTCGAGTTTGATGCTTCAAAACGTGCAAAGAAGTTGTTAAGCCTGTCTGGAAGCGAAGCGTCATCATCATCGACCCCCTGCCTAGACTTATAGCCCGTCAGTGTCCGAACTCCCTGCCACATCTGCTTGGTGTTCCTAGTGTCACAGAGGTGTCCCTGGATTTTCTCCGCATAGGCGCGCTTTGCCGCCTTAATTCCCTTTGAGAGCGCAGACGTGGCTGAGCAGAGGGCGATCCTGTCCTTCGCTCTGAAGGCTGCATCTCTGGCTGTAAGCAGCGAGCGCACCTCTGCAGTCATCCAGGGCTTATGGTTACCCTGCATAGTGATGGTCTTCACTGTAGTGACATCCTCTGTGCACTTCGTGATGTAGCTGGTGACTGTATCAGCATACTCCTCCACATCTGTCTTGTCTTCCTGGGAGGCTGCTATTTTGAAGACCTCCCAGTCTGTGTGCAGAAAACAGTCTTTCAGTGCAGAGGTTGCACTCTCTGGCCAAATTCTAATTTGTTTCACTGCTGGCCTGCTGCACTTCAATAAAGGTTTGTAGGCAGGCAGCGGCATCACGGATATGTGGTCAGAAAGGCCGAGATGGGGGCGGGGTATCGCCTTATATGCATCTGTGTTTGTGTACACTAAGTCCAACATATTCTCTCCTCTGGTCTTAAAGTCTACACATTGTTTAAACTTGGGGAGCACAGTCTTTAGGCTGGTGTGGTTAAAATCCCCCGCAACCACCACAAAACTGTCCGGGTGTGAAGTTTGGATTTCACTAATCGCATTGTGCAGTTCCCTGAGTGCCTTCTTAGCATTAGCTTTAGCATTAGCGCTCGGCGCTATGTAAACACCAGCTACAAATACATTGCTGAATTCCCTCGGCAAATAATATGGCCGACAATTTACAATAAGGAACTCCGCCAACGGAGAGCAGTGTTTAGACACTAACGTGGCATTGACGTACCAGTTCTTTTTAACATAGATGCATAGCCCATCCCCCCCGGCTCTTACCGGAGCTCGACGTTTCCCTGTCGGCATGGAACATCGCCATATCTTCCAGTTGAATGGCCTCGTCAGGGATGTTGTGGTGGAGCCATGTCTCAGTGAAAACAAACACACAGCAGTCTCTCCACTCTCTGGAGTCTGTCAACACCATACCTGCCATCATCCCTGGAGGCTTAACCAAAGTACTCCAGCCACTTGACATTTCGGTGAACCGGAGCTTTAAGGCAGTTTTGCATCACCTGTGGGAGCAATGGATGATGGATGGAGAGCACAGCTTCACGTCAACCGGGAGGATGCGCCATGCAACTTTCCTGCAAGTCATCGGATGGATCGACAAGGCATGGACTTCAGTGACAAATGAAACCATCCTGTCAGGATTCAGAAAGGCCGTAATAATTGGAAATAGAACTGATGCTGAGTCTGATGACAGCCACGCAGAGGAGCAAGCGGTGCTTCCTCTACCTCCGGAGTTGGCGGAGTTGTTCAGAAGCAACACCGAGGATGAAGAATTTAAAGGATTTAGCGATTAGGAGTGAGATTGTGAATTTGGTGAACTTGTTATATTATGTTTTTTATGCTATAGCTATGAGAATAACTGTTAATATATTACGTTAACATATGAGACACCTATTCAGTTCATTGTTTATGCTTCATGTAGCTGAATAACCATCAATGTGTTACGTTAGCATACCACACACCTATTCAGCCTGTTGTTCTCTATTCTATTATTACTATAACTTGCCTTTCAAGATGAAATGTCTGTTCTTGGTGTTGGATTTTGTAAAATAAATTTCCCCCCAAAAATGTGACTTATAGTCCAGTGCAACTTATATATGGTTTTTTCTTCTTCATTATGCATTTTTTGGCTTGTGCGACTTATACTCCGGAGAAACTTATAGTCCGGAAAATACGGTACTGCATATTTTTAGTGATCTGTTATGGTAGAGAAAGGACTGCAGTAGAGTCAGAAATCAGGGATCACTTTTGTGTCTGCTACTCTTGAGTGACCCCAAATGGACAAATTGGGAATAGCAGTTACTTTATTGAAAAAGTGCTATTATTTAATTTTCACACTTTGCAACTTCATCCTGTGGGCTGGCTTGCGCTCTCTGGCGGGCCGATTCCGGCCCATGGGCCGTAAGTTTGACATCCCTCTAGATGCATATACAACTGGGTTTTCTTCTTGAAGTTGAACTGCTCCCAATCGACTTTTTGAAGTGTCTACTGACAGTTTTACTGGTAGAGTTACATCATAATACTTCAAAATGGGTGCATGTGTGAGCTTTGTTTTCAAGTTGTTATCAGCTTCTTCATGGTGACTCTCTCAGTGCCATGGAACATCCTCTTATGTAAGTTCTCTTAGTGGTGCTCTTTGGTCTGATAAGTTTATAGTGAATGTTCCCAAATAAGTTACCACTGAAAGAAATTTTTCCAGGTCTTTTTTTGCACTCTGGGGTTGGAATTTTCTGTATTGGTTCTGCTGGAGGATTCTTCCTGTTAAAAGGGAGTTTTTCCTCTCCACCGTCGCCAAGTGCTTGCTCACAGGGGATCGCCTGATTGCTGGGGTCTTTCTGCAACTGTGGGGGTCCTCCCTACAGTTGATAGTGCTATGAGATGACTGTTGTTGTGAAATGGCGCTATATAAATAAAGTTGAATTGAATTGAATTGAATTGAATTGAATTATTGCTTCCACTTTGAGTTTGTCCCACAATGTGTCTCAGATATTTTATTTCTTGGAATCCTAGTTTACATTTCTCTCAGTTCAGTTTCAAGTTTTTTGCTCTTGCTCTTTCCAAAACTTGCTTCAGTCTCATGTTATGTTGTTCGTTAGTGTCACCCCACTCCAAGAAGTCATCAGTGTGTGTTTCCACACCACCTATTCCTTCAAAAACTTGTTTCATTGTCCTGTGGAAAACTTCTGATGCAGAGTTAATTCCAAAGGTAAATCTTAGGAGTCGATAGCAGTCAAATGGGGTGATAAGGGTGCAGAGATGAGAGCTTTTTTCATCAAGTCTGATTTGCCAAAATCCTGAGTTGGCATCTTGGACTGAGAAATAATTGTCACGCCGCGCCGCTCATCAGCGGCGCCACCTGCACACACATCTGCACATCATCAGCGGCGAGGGATATAAGCCGCCTCGCCCTGAGCTTCGGCCTGAAGCTGTCAGACTTCCCCACGCATCGCTGTGAATTCCTTTCATCCTCAGCTAATCATTCTGGTAAGAAGACCTTACCTCCTTTCCTTTCCAAGTCTGCTCCCCTGTGCACAGGTGGATTCCCCGGCGGCGGACAACGCCTCTCCATCGCCTGTTCCTCGCTGCTGCACCGGGCTCTCCAGGTGGCTGTCTACCGGACCTCGTCCCTTGCTGTGCCAGTCATCTGTCCCAACCAAGTAAGCTCCTCATTCACTCTCATATCTCCTGTATTGGTGTGTGCCCGTCACCCTTCTCCTTGTGCTTTTCCCATAGGGTTGTCTGGCTGTACGGTCTCCTGCCTCTGTGCCCGAAGCAGACGCCGCCACCAATACATTTACATCCCGCAGACACACGCTCATACACTCCTGTTGTTAATAAACTATTTGAACTACTCTGAGCCTGTGTGTGTGCGTCTTCTGAGCCGTGCGTTATGTCAGTACGGCTTCAGCAGAGCGGCTCGGCAGATGGCGGGCTCGCACACCGGTTTTCCACTCTCGAGGCTCGAGTGGATCAGATAGCTTATCAGCAACAGGTGATTTTTAATCAGTTGATAAATATAACTAACCGATTGGGCCGCTTGGACCCCCAACAGCCGTTCCCCCCGGCTCGTCAGGGTGGCGCGGCTCCTGCTGCTCCAGTGGCCGTCCAGCAGGCTCCGGGTGCACCGGTTTGGCTCACGCCCATTCCAACCCCCGCCCGCTTTAGCGGTAAGCTCGGCGGAGCGCGGGGGTTTATTATGCAGTGTGAGTCCGTTTTCCACCGTGTGCCCGGGGACTTTCCCTCGGATCATAGCCGAATTGGAGGTCTTTGACCATTCTCTTACCGAGACGGTCCAGGTCGATCGGCTTCTCGCCCTCCAGCAGGGAAGCCGGTTGGCGGCGGACTACGCGGTCGACTTCCAGGTAGCGGCGGAGGAGTTAGGCTGGGAGGAACGCTCCCTCTGTGGCCTTTTCCTCCGCAGTCTCAATGATGATCTGAGGGATGAACTGGCTGGGCGGGATATCCCTGAGACGCTAGCAGAGCTAACGTCCTTAGCGATCAGTTTGGACAACAGGCTGCGCGAGCGCTCCTCGGGACAGAAGTCGTCTTCTTCTCGCCCTCGTGGAGTCTCGCCGCACCTGTTCCAAGCTCGCCCCCTGGCGGCGCCGCCACCGTCGTGCCCCGAGGAGTCGGAGCCGATGGTGACGGGCTGGACAAAGCTTTCCCCTGCGGAGAGACCACGCCGCTGTGAGTTGGATCTCTGCATGTATTGCGGAGATGACCAACACACGGTGAAGCTTTGCCCACGGAAAGCCAGTCGGCGGGGTCCGCGAGTCACTGTAGGGGGCCTCGTGGACGTCAATCGGTTAAGTTCTCTCACACAATTGAAGCTGCCCATCCGTTTCTGTCATAACTCCACCGGGCATCTCACCCACGCACTGGTGGATTCGGGCGCGGAAGGCAGCTTTATTTCTCAAAGCCTGGCAACCCGATTGGGCATCCGCTGTCAGGCACTAAAGAACCCCATCTCCCTGGTCAACCTCTCTCGTGCCTCCCTTGGGAGAGTTACACACCAAACCATCCCCGTCCCGGTCATTATATCTAGAAACCACCGGGAGGAGATAACCTTTTATGTCCTGCCCAACTCTGTGTCGCCCGTCATCCTGGGATATCCCTGGCTACGCCTCCATAACCCCGTTTTGGATTGGAAGTCCGCCGGGGTGTCGACATGGAGCACGTTCTGCATGAGCACCTTCCTACAGTCCGCTGCCTGCTCTCCGTCCGCTTCTCCCTCACCTACGGATGCTGCACCCCCGGACCTGTCCTTGGTGCCACCAGAATTTCACGACCTAGGTATGGTATTCAGCAAATCCAAGGCTATGTCTCTCCCTCCTCATAGGCCCTATGACTGTGCCATCAACCTCCGCCAGGGGGCACCCTTACCTTCTGGACGACTCTACAGTCTGTCGGCGCCGGAGAAGGAGACTATGAATTCATACCTGTCACGACCTGAACGCTATCTTTCTCTGCGTTCAGGTTGTCCAGTGTCGCTCCTGCTCCGGGGTAGTCCGTGCCGGGTCTTCCATGGCCCGCTCTTTGACAGTGCCCAGCTGATTGCCAGCTGTCTAGTTCAGCTGCACTAGGACAGCTGTCTCCTATCTCCAATCTCCTCCTCCATTTAAGCGAGCAGCCGAGAGTCACTCGTTGCTGCGACCTCGCTATGGAAAGACTTCCCTTGTGTTTCCACAACTGTTAGCTCTCACGTCTAGCTACAGTTCGCCGTAACCTCGGCGCTCCACCCAGTATAAGTGTTGCGACTCGGCGTGTGTTTTTCCCTCGCCGCCTCTCTAGCCTTTCTCCCTGGGTGGTATGTATCCTTAGTTCTGTGTGTGTTTTAGCCCCACGTGGCTCTTTATTTTGCTGTTTGTCATTTAGTGTAGTGTGAGTGTTTGTTTCAATAAATTATGCCAACTCACTGGTCGCCCTCGAATCTCTTTCCTGGCTCGTGAGAGCCAGAGTTATGACAATACCTTAAGGAGTCACTGAGTGCTGGGATAATCCGCCCATCGTCATCACCTGTGGGGGCAGGATTCTTCTTCGTCGGTAAGAAGGACGGATCCCTCCGTCCTTGCATTGACTATCGTGCCCTTAACGACATAACGGAGAAGGATCGGTACACCCTGCCCCTCATGGACACCGCTTTCCACTCCCTCCAGGGGGCGACTTGGTTCACCAAGCTGGATCTACGCAGCGCAAACCACCTCGTCCGGATCCGGGAGGGGGATGAGTGGAAAACAGCCTTCCGTACCCCGAACGGCCACTTCGAATACCTGGTGATGCCGTTCGGGTTGACCAACGCTCCAGCCGTCTTTCAGCGCCTCATCAACGACGTCCTCCGGGATTTCATCGGCCTTTTTGTGTTCGTCTACCTGGATGACATACTCATCTTCTCCAAATCCAGGGACGAGCACCAGGTCCACGTGAGGCGGGTCCTCCAAAGACTGCTGGAGAACCGGTTATACGTGAAGGCCGAGAAGTGTGAATTTTACGCAAAGACAACATCCTTCCTTGGGTTCATCATCTCCCACGACCAGGTGCTTCCGGACCCAGAGAAGGTGAAGGCGGTGGTGGAGTGGCCCACACCTGCGTCAAGAAAGCAGGTGCAGCAGTTCGTTGGGTTTGCGAACTTCTACCGCCGCTTCGTCCCTAATTTTGGCACCATCGTCGGCCCGCTGACCCGCCTCACGTCCCCTAAGGTCCCGTTCCAGTGGACCGAAGAGGCCGCGGCTGCCTTCCAGGCGCTGAAGGCGGAGTTCTCCTCCTCCCGGGTCCTTAGCCAAGTCAACCCTGTGCTGCAGTGCATCGTGGAAGTGGACGCTTCGGACACAGGAGTGGGAGCGGTGCTATCCCAGCGGTCGCCGGATGATGGTATCAAACGGCCCTGCACCTTCTTCTCCCGGTGCTTGTCCCCGGCGGAGAGATATTACAACGTGGGTGACAGAGAGCTCCTCGCCATCAAGCTCGCGCTACAGGAGTGGCGTCACTGGCTAGAGGGGGCGGACCTGCCGTTCGTGGTCCTGACGGACCACAAGAACTTGGAATGCCTTAGATCTGCCAAGCGCCTGAACGCCCGCCAGGCGCGCTGGTCCTTGTTCTTCGCCAGGTTCCAATTTACCATCACCTTCAGGCCTGGCTCCAAGAATGGCCTACCCGATGCCCTCTCTAGGCAATTCGCCCCTGAGGAGTCGGAGGACACGGTTCACACCATCCTACCCAGGTCGTGCGTCGTGGGAGCCGTCACCTGGGACATTGAGAGCAAGATCCGGAAGGCACAGGAAGTGGAACCTGACCCTGGCGGCGGACCGGAGGGGAGGCTGTTCGTGCCATCCACGGTTCGGGGAGAGGTCATCCACTGGTTACACACTTCCAAGCTCACCTGTCACCCTGGCTCCTCCCAGATGATAGACCTCCTCCAACGGTCCTTCTGGTGGCCGGGCCTGCGGAGGGACGCTGCCCGCTATGCCCGGGCCTGTCCAGTTTGTGCCACCAATAAATCGGGTAATGCCCCTCCAGCGGGTTTGCTCCAGCCTCTGCCCGTCCCTGGCAGGCCCTGGTTGCACATCGCCCTGGATTTCGTCACCGGACTCCCAGTCTCGAACACCTACGACACCATTCTGACCATCGTGGACCGCTTCTCCAAGGCGGTACACTTCGTTCCCCTACGAGGTCTCCCAACTGCCCTGGAGACGGCGGACCTCCTCATCCAACACGTGGTCAGGCTGCATGGGATTCCGGTGGACGTGGTCTCGGACCGAGGGCCCCAATTTTCTTCAGAGGTTTGGAGGTCGTTCTGCAATGCCTTAGGAGCCAAGGTGAGCCTCTCCTCCGGCCATCACCCCCAATCCAACGGGCAGTGTGAGCGGACCAACCAGGAGCTGGAGGCTGCGCTCCGCTGTGTAACGGCGTCCAAACCTACGTCCTGGAGTAACCACCTTGCCTGGGTTGAATACGCCCATAACACCGCTCGCTCTTCTGCTACAGGGATGTCTCCCTTTAAGGCGTCCCTGGGTTACGACCCCCCGCTGTTCCCGGCGCAGGAGAGTGAGGTAACTGTCCCCTCAGTATGGGCGCATCTCAGGCAGTTCCGCTCCATCTGGACGTCAGCGCGCAATGCGCTTTTATGCACGGCGGAGCGCAACAGAGCCGTGGCGGACCAGCACAGAAGACCTGCCCCGGCGTACAGAGTTGGGCAGCAAGTCTACGTGTCGACCCAGGACGTGACTTTAAAGGGCGAGAGGAGGAAGCTGGCACAGCGCTTCATGGGTCCATACCCCATCACCAGGATCGTCAACCCGGTGGCTGTGCGTGTAGCTATTCCCCCCTCCCTCCGCATCCATCCCACCTTCCACGTGTCCAAGGTGAAGCTGGCAGTCTCCGATCCCCTTTGCCCTCCTCCTGCTGCGCAACCCGTGCCCCGGATGATTGGTGGCCATCCGGCCTGGTCCGTCGCCTCCATCCTGGACTCCCGGCACCGGGGTTGTGGGTTGCAGTACTTGGTGGACTGGGAGGGCTATGGGCCTGAACATCGACAGTGGGTACCCTCGTCGTTTGTGTTGGACCCGTCGCTCATCGCTGATTTCCACCGAGCGCACCCAGAGAAGCCATCGCCAGGAGGCGCTGCTAGAGGGGGGAGTACTGTCACGCCGCGCCGCTCATCAGCGGCGCCACCTGCACGCACACCTGCACATCATCAGCGGCGAGGGATATAAGCCGCCTCGCCCTGAGCTTCGGCCTGAAGCCGTCAGACTTCCCCACACATCGCTGTGAATTCCTTTCATCCTCAGCTAATCATTCTGGTAAGAAGACCTTACCTCCTTTCCTTTCCAAGTCTGCTCCCCTGTGCACAGGTGGATTCCCCGGCGGCGGACAACGCCTCTCCATCGCCTGTTCCTCGCTGCTGCACCGGGCTCTCCAGGTGGCTGTCTACCGGACCTCGTCCCTTGCTGTGCCAGTTATCTGTCCCAACCAAGTAAGCTCCTCATTCGCTCTCATATTTCCTGTATTGGTGTGTGCCCGTCACCCTTCTCCTTGTGCTTTTCCCATAGGGTTGTCCGGCTGTACGGTCTCCTGCCTCTGTGCCCGAAGCAGACGCCGCCACCAATACATTTACATCCCGCAGACACACACTCATACACTCCTGTTGTTAATAAACTATTTGAACTACTCTGAGCCTGTGTGTGTGCGTCTCCTGAGCCGTGCGTTATGTCAATAATTAGCATTTGCAAATTAGCTTGTGATTTCATCCACAGTTGGGAGCTGATAATGTTCTTGTTTTATTGCTGAATTTAAGTCTTGTGGATCAAGACAAATTCTGAGATATACATTTGGTTTATCCACAACAACTATTGGATTTACCCATTCTGTAGGTTCATCAGTCTTCTTTACCACTCTCATTTTTTCCATCAGGTGAAGTTCCTTTTTAAGTTTGTCCAGCAGCAGCAAAAGAATCTTTTTTTTTTTTTCAGTGTCATTGTGTGTTCTCCCTCCAGACATCCTAATCCCTGAAAGACATATTTATATTCAGCAAGTAAATCATTTGTCACGGCATGGACTGGGCCCCGGGTCCTCACTTTGATTTATTGGTGATTTTCCTTGTCACCTGAACATGGGGTCCCAGCCCTCATCCTCGCTTTGAGTTTGTATCTTAGGATTTTCTGCATTTATTATTATTTGTTATTCTCATCATGATTCTGTTCTGGTGTTTTATTTTTTCCTGCCTCAGCTCAGCTTGGTTATTATGTTTCTTTCATTATCATGTCTCTTATGTCCCATGGGATTTGTCCCTTCCTGGTTTTTAGTTATTATTATTAGTAGTAGTATTATTGTCATGTCTTGTCTCCCCTCTAATCCTCTGTTCATGTTTCTGTGTGTCTGTGATTGTGTGTGCAGCCCCGTCCGTCCTGTCACCTCTGTTTTCCTCTTGTATCTTGATTGGTCCCTTGGCTATTTAAAGGGGACCTGTGGTGGTTGTGAAAAAAAAAGATATTATATTGAGCCCCTGTCTCATGTTCTAGTTCAAGTTTAAGTTCAAGTTCAAGTTCAAAGCAATGCGATATAAATCCATTGCTGATGTGCTGGTTCAGCTATGTCAGCAAAACATGGGCGCAGCCATACTAGCGGCTACATGGCCTGCAAGGACATTTCCTGTGACGTAGTGTCGTGGATACCGCGATCTGGATCAATATTGGCTGAGCCTGGAGTGCCCGGATGAGCAGTGGCTTTCGGGATATTCAAATTCAAATTCAAACGTTTATTTCAAACTCAGGGTTCATATTAAATGCAGAACTAAAACGAGTAGAAAATAAATAAATAAATGCTTAAATTCAGCGGGTTGTCTCATCTGATCTGAGGTCGTAACGGCCGCCAGACGGCCGATGATTCGGTGCTGGGCTCTTCCCTCGCCGCTAAAAGTATATACAGATCAGCAGACACTCGGCGCTCTTGTAACAACAAAAACATACAATGCGATATGGATATCGCAACATGGCGGAATGTAAAGCCTTTGGATGTCTCAATAATAAGCGAAAAAACAAAGATAAACACTTCTTTTGTGTACCCAAACCCAGCTCACCTTGTCGGAAGATTGTAGCGGAAAAGTGGTTGCGCAATCTCGGAACAGGGCACAGACGTTTCCTTTCAGACGAAATTGCGTTGTGTGTGAGGACCACTTCGTCACTTTAGATAGATAGATAGATAGATAGATAGATAGATAGATAGATAGTTTATTTCGAACACAAAAAATATAACAAAAAACAAGCAAATAGCAAATGCAATAACGTTACATTATACACTGTTCGAAAGGGAGAAGGAAGAAGTGAACACTTATTAATTCCAACTCCTCTTTTCCATTGATACACCCATTTGAATTTTATACAAATTACAACCTTTAAGACGCCAAGTAAACAATTTACTGTATTTTTTACAGATCAACATTAACACCCGTCCATTCTAACATACAATGAATTCCATATATCAAAACCAGTCTCAAACGACACAGATACACACAGTGCTGTGTCACCCACCATTCCATAGTGTCCCATAATGTCCCAGAGTGGACATAAGGAATCGTACATATAAATTCTACCCTTCTAACACATATCCTTTCAACAAATGGTGCTTATACCTCTTTTTAAATTGATTTCTGTTTGTACATAGTTTCAGTTCCGGCTCCAGACTGTTCCACAAATCCACCCCACAGACAGATATGCACAGACTTTTCTTGGTTGTTCGTATCTTGGGTTTTGTAAAGTTTAAGTCTCCTCTCAAATTATGATCGTTGTCTCTTTTTTAAAATATTTTTTGTACATTAGTTGGGAGTTGATTGTTAATTGCCCTGTACATTACTTGTGCTGTCTTAAATTTAACTAAATCCATGAACTTTATGACATGTGACTTCAAGAACAATGAATTGGTATGGTCTCTATATCCTGCATTGTTAATTATCCTTATAGCTCTTTTTTGTAATGTGCATATTGCTTGTAGGTTGGTCTTGTAGGTGTTTCCCCAGACTTCTACACAGTAGTTAAGATAAGGTAAAAACAGTGAATTGTACAATAAGACCAATGATTTATAGTCCAAGATGTGTCTTGTCTTCCCCAGTATGCCTATACATTTTGCTAATTTAGCCCGGATGTGACTGATGTGAGGTTTCCAGCAGATTTTGCTGTCTAGCGTCACCCCCAGAAACTTATTTTCCTGCACTGTTTGTATTCTGGTATCATCTATCGTTACCATTATTTCATGATTTATTTTATAATTTCCAAACACCATAATCTTTGTTTTTTTTAGATTTAGAGATAATTTATTTTTGCTGAACCACTGGGTTAATTTTTTCATTTCAGTTGTGACCACCTCTAAAACCTGCTGCAAATTCTCACCAGTGCAAAGGATATTTGTGTCATCCGCAAACAAAATAAATTTCAGAATTTTTGATACTTGGCATATGTCATTTATATACAAGATAAAGAGTTTGGGTCCCAAAACTGACCCCTGGGGCACACCACAAGTGATGTCCATGCAGGGTGATTTGTGCTCACCAATTTGTTGTCTGTTACTTAAAAAGTGTCTTGCCCAGGGACACAATGGCAGGAAACCCGGGGAGAGCGGGATTCGAACTGCCAACCATGCGGTTATTGGACAACCCGCTCTACCTCCAGAGCCACTGCCGCCCCACTTTCACCCTCAGAAGACCTTTCTGGCTCAAACCTGTAGCCATGTTGGACGAATTCTTCCTCAGAGTCTGACAATTCAGCCATAATAGAATAAAAACACTCACAAAAGCACCCTAGTCGCTCATACAGGCGGAGTATTGACTTTTCAGTAGCAACGTGGTGACGTCACATCCGCATGTGTCATGGCTGCGCGCAGAGTTTTCATTGGCTGGCCATGCCTGCGGTCGTATTTGCATATTTCTCTGGTGGTATATGGCTGGCAATAATTATTTAACCAAATAACAAATACTTTGCATAATGTTTTCAAGTTGAATGCGTTTAGACCACCACAACAGGTCCCCTTTAAGTTCTGTTCCACCTCTGTTTTCCTCGGGTTCCCTAGTCGTATGGTGTGAACAACACGCTTCATGTCCTGCCTAGTCCTGTATCCTGCCTTGAGTCATGTTCTAGTCCAGTCTGTTTTGCCTTAGCTTTTTGTTCCAGCTTCTGAGCTGAGTTCATGTTTGTTTTAAGCCCTCCAGCTGCATCTGGCTGCCCATCTCCCATTAAAACTGTTAAACTTGTGTCCAGCATTTGTGTCCAGTCATTACCCAACTGTGACATCATTTGTCCATCCATCCATCCATCCATCTTCTACCGCTTTTCCGGAGGTCCGGGTCGCGGAGGCAGCAGTTCAAGCAGAGAAGCCCAGACTTCCCTCTCCCCAGCCACCTGCTCCAGCTCTTCAGAGGGGATACCAAGGCGTTCCCAGACTAGCTGGGAGACATAGTCTCTCCACCGAGTCCTGGGTCTGCCCCGGGGTCTCCTCCCAGTGGGACGTGCCTGAAACACCTCAAGTGGGAGGCGTCCAGGAGGCATCCTAATCAGATGCCCATACCACCTCAACTGACTCCTTTCAATGTGGAGGAGCAGCGGTTCTACTCTGAGCCTCTCCCGGATGACTGAGCTCCTCACCCTATCTCTGAGGGTGAGTCCAGCAATCCTACGGAGAAAGCTCATTTCAGCCGCTTGTATCCGCGATCTCGTTCTTTCGGTCATTACCCAAAGCTCGTGACCATAGGTGAGAGTAGGAA
Source organism: Pholidichthys leucotaenia (assembly GCA_020510985.1). Taxonomy (NCBI): domain Eukaryota; kingdom Metazoa; phylum Chordata; class Actinopteri; order Cichliformes; family Pholidichthyidae; genus Pholidichthys; species Pholidichthys leucotaenia. The sequence continues at coordinate 353,773,358 of CM035845.1, read as the reverse complement.
CGTAGATTGACTGGTAAATCGACAGCTTTGCCTTAGAACTAAGCTCCCTCTTCACCACAACAGACCGGTACAACGTCCGCATCACTGCAGATGCTGCTCCAATCCGTCTGTCGATCTCTCGCTCCATTTTCCCCTCACTCGTGAACAAGACCCCAAGATACTTAAACTCCTCCACTTGGGGCAGGAGCCTGTCCCCAACCCAGAGAGGACAATCCACCTTTTTCCGGCTGAGGACCATGGACTCGGACTTGGAGGTGCTGATTCTCATCCCAGCCGCTTCACACTCAGCGGCAAACCGTCCCAGCAAGAGCTGTAGGTCATTGCTGGATGAAGCCAACAGGACAACATCATCTGCAAACAACAGAGATGAGATCCTGTGGTCACCAAGCATGACACCCTCCATTCCCTGGCTGCGCCTAGAAATCCTGTCCATAAAAATTATGAACAGGACCGGTGACAAAGGGCAGCCCTGGCGGAGTCCAACTCTCACTGGGAATGACTCCGACCGAGTGTTGGCAATACGAACTAAACTCTCACAACGGTCGTACAGAGACCGAATAGCTCGTAACAACAAGCCCGATACCCCATACTCCCGAAGCACCCCCCACAAAAATCCATGAGGGACGCGGTCAAATGCCTTCTCCAAGTCCACAAAACAGATGTAAACTGGTTGGGCAAACTCCCACGAACCCTCAAGAATTCTCGAGAGGGTAAAGAGCTGGTCCGATGTGCCACGGCCAGGACGAAAACCACATTGCTCCTCCTGAATCCGAGGTTCGACCAACGGCCGGACTCTCCTCTCCAGTACCTTGGCATAGACCTTCCCAGGGAGGCTGAGGAGTGTGATCCCTCTAAAGTTGGAGCACACCCTCCGGTCCCCTTTTTTGAAGAGAGGAACCACCACCCCGGTTTGCCATGCCAAAGGCACTGCCCCCGACCTCCACGCAATGTTGCAGAGGCGTGTCAACCATGACAACCCAACAACATCCAGGGCCTTGAGGTACTCGGGGCGAATCTCGTCCACCCCTGGGGCCCGGCCACCAAGGAGATTTTTAACCACCTTGGTGACCTCAGCCTCTGTGATAGGCGAGTCATCCCCCTTGTCCCCAAACCCTGCTTCCTCTGTGGAAGGCGTATCAGTGGGATTGAGGAGATCCTCGAAGTATTCCTTCCACCGCCCGACGATATCCCCAGTTGAAGTCAACAGTGTCCCATCCGCACCATACACAGTGTGGACGGGGAGCTGCTTTCCCCTCCTGAGCCGCCGAACAGTTTGCCAGAATCTCTTTGAAGCCGACTGAAAGTCTTGTTCCATGGCCTCACCGAACTCCTCCCATACCCGGGTTTTTGCTTCAGCAACCACCCGAGCTGCACTCCGCTTGGCCTGCCGGTACACCTCAGCTGCTTCGGGAGTCCCACAAGCCAACCAAGCTTGATAGGACTCCTTCTTCAGCTTAATGGCCCCCCTCACCACTGGTGTCCACCACTTGGTTCGGGGGTTGCCACCACGAGATGCACCGACCACCTTGCGGCCGCAGCTCTGGGCCGCCGCTTCAACAACAGAGGTGGAGAACATGGCCCATTCAGACTCCATGTCTCCAGACTCCCTCGGAATGTGGTTAAAGTTCTTCCGGAGGTGGGAGTTGAAGACCTCCCGGACAGGGGCCTCAGCCAGACGCTCCCAGCACACCCTCACTATACGTTTGGGTCTACCAGGTCTGAATGGCTTCCTCCCCTGCCATCAGATCCAACTCACCACCAGGTGGTGATCAGTTGACAGCTCTGCACCTCTCTTTACTCGGGTGTCCAAGACATACGGTCGCAGGTCTGATGATACGATAACAAAATCGATCATCGACCTGCGGCCTAGGGTGTCCTGGTGCCAGGTGCACATATGGACACCCTTATGCTTGAACATGGTGTTCGTTATGGACAGACTGTGGTTAGCACAGAAGTCCAATAACTGAACACCACTCAGGTTCAGATCGGGCAGGCCGTTCCTCCCAATCACCCTCCTCCAGGTTTCACTGTCGTTGCCCACGTGCGCATTGAAGTCCCCCAGTAGGACAATGGAGTCTCCAGGAGGAGCACCCTCCAGCACCCCAGTCACAGACTCCAAAAAGGGTGGGTACTCTGAAACATCATTTGGTGCATAGGCACAAATGATGGTCAGGACCCGTTTCCCAACCCGAAGGCGCAGGGAAGCAACCCTTTCGTCCACCGGGGAAAACTCCAATATAGAGGCAGCAAGGTGGGGTGATACAAGAATACCTACCCCTGCTCGTCGCCTCTCGCCCGGGGCAACTCCAGAAAAGGCCAAGCTCCAGCCCCTCTCCAGGAGACTGGTTCCGGAACCGGAGCTGTGTGTTGAGGTGAGGCCGACTATATCTAGCCGGTATCGCTCAATCTCGTACACCAGCTCAGGCTCCTTCCCCACCAGAGAGGTGACATTCCACGTACCAAAAGCCAGTTTAGAAAGCTTGGGATCAGTCCGCCAAGGTCTCCGCCTTTGACTGCCACCTAATCCACATAGCACCGGACTTCCATGATCCCTCCTGCAGGTGGTGAACCTACTGGAGGGCGGACCCATGTAACTCCTTCGGGCTGAGCCCGGCCGGGTCCCATGGGTGGAAACCCGGCCACCAGACGCTAGCCTTCGAGCCCCTCCCCCAGGCCTGGCTCCAGGGTGGGGCCCCGGTAACCCCATACCGGGCGGGGTACACTGAATCCTTGATATACAATTCATGAGAGTCTGTTGGATCGTTCTTAGTCTGGCCCTTCACCCAGGACCAGTTTGTCTTGGGAGACCCTATCAGAGGCAAACTGCCCCGGACAACATAGCTCCTGGGATCACTGGGGCACGCAAACCCCCCCACCACGATAAGGTGACGATTTGTGTTTTCCACTTTTTTGCAGTGGTGACTGCATTTTCCTTTTGATCACTTTTTTGATCAGATTCATTTCTTCACATGTTTTCAGACCCAAAATTGGTATGACATTCTATTTTTTTTTACCACAATGAGCATCAGGATCTGTATTTTTTTCTTGTGCTTCACTTGCAGACACCACTAGTCTTTGACTGGTACTTTTTGACCTGTATAAGTGACTAATTTATAATTTTGGTCATCATTTGCCAATTTGGGGACCTTCCTGTGGTAACGTATCGTCACTTCCTGTGTTGCTGACTGTCTGTCTGTGGTTTGCTCTCCTCGTTCTCCCGACGATTTTGCCTTTAATTGTATTTTAATCACTTTTTTCCATCTACCGTTAGCTCTCTCTTCTGTTTATCAAACCTCTTGCACCTGTGTGCGCACTCAGTGTTACCTAATCACCCTCTTTAGCCTTCTGTTCACCTTTCATTGGTCTTTGTGTTAGCTTCGGGTTAGCCACTAGCTATGGCTACTAGTTCTCCTTCCTCTCCTCTCCTGACGAAGGCTGCAGTGTACAGTTGAAACATGTAAAGAAGGAAAAGACATCTCCTTTCTATTTTATTTTTGTCTTTTATAAGAACAAAAGATAAATAATTGAGAGAAGACAAAATGAACTTATTTGACCAACTCCCTCTGGTTATTTAAACTGTCAAAATCCCAGAAGTTCTGGTCGTGGAGGAGGAGTAGCAACAATTTACCATTCCAAATTACTAGTTAATGTAAAGCAAAAAACACATTATAATTCCTTTGAGGGCCTGGTCCTCAGTATTGGGCATTTTAGCAATTTTAGGCTAAACCCAATTTTATTTACCATAGTTTATCGTCCCCCATCGATAAACCCCATCTCGTCTCAGAGTGATGCTGAGAAACTGATCCACGCTTTTGTTAGCTCTAGATTAGATTACTGTAACTCTTTATTATCAGGTTGTCCTAAAACATCTCTAAAAAGTCTTCAGTTGATCCAAAATCAATCAATCAATCAATCAATCAATCAATCAATCAATCAATCAATCAATCAATCAGTCTTTATTGTCATGATGCTATGCATACAACTGTAGTGCAAGCAAGATGAAATTGCATTTCTCTAGGCATCCGTATTGTAAAAGGAACATAGTTTAAAAACACACTCACACCCCCCACCCCGACAGCCATTCACACATCTCTGAGACACATTTGGATATTACAGTAATGTTAACTTATTACAGTTGCAGTTCCAAGGTTGTCATAGCCAGGAGTGGCACTGGGGTTAAGCTCCCAGTGCTCATAAAATGCTCCTTACGGCGTGCGTCTCGAAAAGCCTCTGACAACTAAGTCCAACTCCTAGCCTGCCCGTGTGGTTTAGTCTCTAAGCCCGGCGGAACTGCTTTTACTAATAGGAGAAGGGGCGAGGGCGGATCTCTGGCGCCTTAAAACCAGATGCTTCGGGTAGATGGTGGCTCGTCAACCTGGAAAGGTAGCCCATCTAGGGGAAGGTAAACCCTGATTTCAAACCTCCGTTGCCTTGCGGCACACCCAGTCATGGGAAAGGCTTCGGGAGTCAACCCTGAGGAAAAATCTGGAGTCGGAGCCCCTAAGGCAGTTCTCTGTTGTGCTCAACATTGTTCTGGCAGCTCCTGCGACGGCGCTGGTGCCAAACTATAGCAGCCCTGCTGTTCCTTTGGATTCATCAGTGACGTGGAGAGGGGGGACATGCTGCATGGGTAGCATCTTGTCCTCCATATCTTCCTGCCCAGGCTTGAATCCTACCAATGCCCAACGCTGGAAGGTAGAACACCGGTGCGCATCGGCCTGTTCAGCCACAGGCGGTGCTGTTCCAGCAGAGTAGACGTTTAGGATTCTCTTCCATGGTCATCATAGACTGACGGAGGCCGACAACGACAACAACGACAGTTGCTGTTAAAATGATAATAACTGCCTATGCATACTGTATATAAAACAATTAAAATGGCTAAGTGAATCTAAGTAGCTAAGAGAAATAAATACTTAAAACTGACTAAAACTATAATATACATATAATATACATAATGTCCATGAAGTGCAGTAATATGTGTAAAGTATTCCGGATCAACTGTTCGGCATCCTAACAGCTTGTGGAAGGAAGCTGTTGATCAGTCTGGTGGTTCTGCCTCTGATGCTCCAGAATCGTTTGCCAGATGGAAGAAGTTCAAAGTGTTTATGCAGATGGTGAGAGTGGTCCTTGACAATGTTCAGTGTCCTGCTCCTACAACGGCTCTGAAAAAGTTCTTGGACAGAGGGGAGGGAGACTCCAATTACCCTCTCAGCTCCCTTAACTATCCTCTGTAGAGGTTTTTTGTCTGACATACTGCAGCTGGAGTACCATGTAGCAATGCAGAACGTCAGAACACTCTCCACCACACCTCTGTAGAAGGTCCTGAGGATGCAGATGGGGAGAGAGGCCTGTTTGAGTTTCCTCAAGAAGTGCAGTCTCTGCTGGGCACAGTTCCTGATCCCCAAGGAATTCTTGCTCCAGGTCAGGTCCTGCGAGATCTGCATTCCGAGGAACTTGATGTTCTCCACTCTCTCCACCGAACGGCTGCTGATGCAGAGAGGGATGTGTTCAGGCTGTGACCGCCTGAAGTCGATAATCATCTCCTTCGTTTTGTTCACGTTGAGCACCAGATTGTTTTCCCTGCATTTTAAACTTTAATCAGTATGTCTCCTGCCCAACCAGGCGAAAAAAGACATTGGACCTGTGCTATGGATCCATTGAGAGGGCCTATAAATGTATTCCCCTTCCTCCTTTAGGATCCTCAGATCACAACTGTGTACATTTGCTGCCCGAATATAAAACTGCTCTCAAAAGAGGCAAGGCGGAGACCAGAGACATAAATGTGTGGACAGAGGATTCAGTGCTCTGCCTCCAGGAATCCTTTGACTGTACGGACTGGGAGGTGTTCACACTGGCCTGCAGAGATGATTTGGACTCTTTAGTGGGCGTAACATGCTCATACATGGCTTTTTGTAGAGACATGATCGTTCCATGTAAACGTGTCAAAATATATCCCAACAACAAGCCATGGGTTACTAAATCAGTTAAATCCTGCTTACAGAGGAAAGCACTTGCCTTTAAACTTTGGTCTGTTTCTGAGCTACAGGTTGCCACAGAAGAGCTGAAGTCTGAAATTTTAAGAGCAAAACAGAATTATAAATCAGAGTTTGAAAGCAAGATGGCAACAAAGAAACTTGGTTCAGCCTGGTTCAGTATGAAAACTATTGCAGGCCTTCAGAGCACAGAGCGCAGTAGTCGTGTGTTTTTAGATGGTTTTAATTCAGACACAGAGCTGGCTAATGCTCTTAATTGTTTTTATGGTCGTTTTGACTCCTTTGATTTCAGCACAGAAACCCAAGGTTTGAAACAGAATCTCAAAGACAATCAGCACTTTAATATTGAGGTACAGGATGTTAAAAGGGCGTTCTGTGCTGTAAAAGTGAACAAAAGTCAGGGCCCTGATAATATGTATGGACACTTGGTAAAGTCCTGTGCACATGAGCTGAGTCCTGTATTTCACTACATTTTCAATAAGTCCTTACAGACACAACATGTGCCTAAGATCTGGAAAGATGTCGTGGTTGTCCCTGTTCCAAAATCCAGCTGTCCTAAAATGGTAAATGATTTTAGACCAGTTGCTCTGACTTCAATTTTAATGAAAATTTTTGAAAAACTGGTCAGATTTGAGGTCCTAAAGCAGACTGAACATGCATTGGATCCTTTGCAGTTTGCCTATAGGCCTCACAGAGGAGTGGAGGACGCCACTGTCACTCTGTTTAACATGCTTTTTAAACATCTGGATTTTAATGGGACACACGCCAGGCTTTTATTTGTGGACTTTTCCTCCACCTTTAATACAATCCAACCTCATATCTTAGTTGAAAGGCTCCTGCAACAATTTGATTTAAGTTATAATCTGGTGGGTTGGATTCTGGATTTTTTAACCAGAGAGTAAGGGTCAATGGTACATTGTCTGACCTAAAGTGCTCTTCTACTGGCTCTCCTCAGGGGTGTGTGTTGTCACCACTACTCTTCATCCTGTACACAAACATGTGTCGGAGCAGACATGACAACAGACACATTATAAAGTATGCTGATGATTCAGTTGTTGTCAGTCTCCTCCAGGATGGTGAGAGTGGCCACGGCCCAGTAGTTGATGATTTTGTTCACTGGTGTGAGGATTCCTACCTGCAGCTGAATACGACAAAAACTAAAGACATGATTATTGACTTTAGGAGGAAAACTCCCAGGCACGAAGTCACTGTACTAAAAGGCCAGACCACTGAATGTGTACAATCCTACAAATATCTTGGGACGATTATTGATAGTATATGTATATACAGTATATTATTTGTTTATTTGACAGGGACAGTCCAATAAACATAGACAATTAATCAAATGACAATCAATCTGATGTGTTGCACAAAGAGTGTATAGCTATTAGCTAATTTGCAACTCTTGTCCCTGGATGGGCTTTAGAAAGGAGAAACAAGTAAAAAGAAAAAAATGAAAACAGAATAAACAATAACCACATACATCAATGCAAAAAAGATTATAAATACATTATACAGTGATCCCTCGCTACTTCGCGCCTCACCTTTCGCGCCCTCAATGCATCGCGGATTTTTCAAAAATATTCATCAAAAATTCAAAATTGAGAAAAAATGGGCGGGCGCTAGCAGAAGGCAGGGAGACTACATTAGAACATCAGGTATCAACATGGAGAGCCCGCACAACTCAAAATCCACCTCTCTGTTCGCTGTTCTCGTGTTGGCTCGGCTCGGGAATCTCGCAAGCTGATTGGCCGAGACGTTTTACCCAGCTTCTCTCCCTGCCGAGCGCCCATACCCAGCGAAGGAAGACCGCATTCATTGTTCTTTATCGCTCGTGTTGCTTAGTCTCGCTGTGTGGAACTTTTCGCTGTTCTCTTGTGCCTTTTTGTGCGAAATAGTCTTCCCGTCTAGCCACTACGCCGCCTCCTGCAGCTTCTCCAGCTCTATCGGAAGCTGCCCTCGACGATCCTGCGCCTCTAGCACCTGACGATGAGGCGTCACCTGAGGAGTAGTAAAGCTCTCATTAACCTGTGCAGTAAATCATCTTCATCTTGAGTTACGTATCTTGTTATAAGAATAAAAGAGTTCTAAAAACATATTTATGTACACTTTATTTACATCTACGTATGTATGTACACTTACACACACACACACGTATCATATGAGAGAGAGAGTGAGAGAATGAACATACGTATTATTTATGGGTGACGTCATTAGGGGTGACGCTACTTTGCGGTTTTTCACTTTTTGCGGTCGGTTCTGGAACCCATTAACCGCGATAAGTGAGGGATCACTGTAAATACACAATTATAAATATTATAAATATTATACATACACAATATAACAACCTGACTTACATTCGCCTATTTCAGGCCTCCCTCCCTTCGTCACTCACTATAAACAAACACATTCATTCCTTCCCTTCATTCACTCTCACCCTGTAGACAATCATTTTATACATGGGTACATTCTTGTTTATTTTTCAGCCAGTTTTTAACCTTTTTAGTGAATGTTTTAAAGACCGTTATTATTTTAATTACATTTGGCATTGTGTTCCAGATGTGACTGCCCTTTATAGAGAATGGTGTTTGTCCAAATGTGGTTCTGCGGTGGAATATTTTACAGTTATTGTTAACAGAACTCCTGGTGGCTCTGCTGCTGTCCTGTCTTTGGACGAAACCAGCAAGTGGCTCGGGTGCTGATTTATGGAAACATTTGAAAGTAAATTTCAGAAAACAGAGGTCAATGAAACTCTCAAAACTCAATAGATTGTATTTTTTTAAAATATAACAGTGATGCCACCTAATGGGCTTTTTTTCCAAGATTTTTAGAGTTTGATTATATAATGAACCTATATGTCTTATTGTGGAAGGGGCTGCTTGAGCCCAGACGTTTTTTTTTTTTGTTACTTATTTGTACCCGTAGGTAGATTTGGTTTGCAGTCTGGTGACAAGCCACCGGCTGCCGGTCGCTGCGTGCGCGAGCGCCCTAAACCTACATGTTTTGGTATGCGGGAGGAAACCGGAGAAATCCCGGAGTAAACCCACGCAACACAGGGAGAACATGCAAACTCCACACAGCTCACTGTTGGTCAGGGGCTGGGATCGAACCCACAATCTCATGATCCCCGCGATCCCCCGGCCAAGAGTAAACTATGCTGCCACAGTGCTAAACCACTGCGCCACCGTGCAGCCCAGACTGTCAAACAGTATGATATATGAGAAAAAAACCATAGAATGCATATACAGTACAGCTGCTTCGTAAGGTATGTAATATCTAATTAATTTAAAGCAGTTCAGATTTTTTTTTTTTTACTGTTTTTGAAATTTTCTTTATATGAAGATTAAATTTGAATTGAGGATCTAGTACAATGCCAAGGTATTTGAATTCTGTAACTAAACTGATGTCTTGATCATGTATATTAACTTTAAAACGTTGCAGGTTACATTTTTTGATTGAAAAGCACATTGAAACTGTTTTCTGAAGGTTCAGCAATATATGGTTCTGGAGGAGCCACTCTTGGACATCAACCATACTTGTGGACAGTACATCTGCAGCCTGAGCTGGAGTCTTAGCAGCTGTGTAAATAACTGCATCATCTGCATAAAGTTGACATGTTGCAGCTGAGCAGTGTAGCGGCAAGTCATTAATAAAAATGCTGAAAAGTAAAGGACCAAGAATGGACCCTTGTGGGATACCCATACGGTTGTTTAAAAATGAGGATTTATCCTGGTGAACTTTTACACACTGTTCTCTATTCTGGAGATAAGATGCAAACCATTCTAGTGTATCTGGAGAGAAGTTAAAAGATATCATTTTGGATAAAAGCAAACTGTGGTTTACAGTATCAAAAGCCTTTTTGAGATCAAGAAAAACAGCCCCTACCACATTACCCCTGTCCAAGGACTGTTTGACATTTTCAATAAGGCAACAATTTGCTTTTTCTGTTGAGTATCCTGGTCTAAAACCAAATTGATGTGGATGAAGAAGTTGACTGTCTTGTAAATAGTCTATCAGCTGTGTAGCTACAACTTTTTCAAGAACCTTAGACAGGACTGGTAAAATAGAGATTGGGCGGTAATTGCATATATCGTCTTTACTGCCTGATTTATGAACTGGTATGACGACAGCTTTTTTCCAACCAGATGGAAATGTACTAGACCTAATGGAGAGATTAATGAGATGAGTCAGTGGTTTGATTAATATTTTGCTGTGCGTTTTGAGAAAGGAAGTGCTCATATTGTAGATATCATTAGTTTTTGAGTTTGACAGTATTTTAACAATACCAGCAATTAACTCCTCATTTACCTCATCGATGTGAAAAGAATCTGCTGAAAGTATTGATTTTGTGTTGTTGAGCACATTTGGCAGCACAAAGTTTTTTGTTAAGTCTTCCACAGAGTCCACAAAATATGAATTAAATTCATTTGCCAATGTAGCCTTGTCACTGACGGTCTTGCCATTGATTCAAAGTTCCTTTACCCCCTTCTGAACATTTTTTTATTAGTTATTTAAATGCCTCCATAGGGAACTGTTGTTACCTTTGCATGATCTATCAGTTTATTGTAATAAGATACTTTTGATTTTCGCAGCTCTTTTACCACTTTATTTCTTAAACTTTTGTACACAAGGTGATCATTTTGTAGTTTAGAGGTTAATGATGTTTTCAATGCAGAGTCTCGCCTCTTCATAAGTTTTCTTATTTCATTATTTAACCATGGTAGGTTAATCTTCTGTTGTCTACTTTTAATTTGCTTTGTAAATTTTTCTATAGACTTTGTAATTGTTGCAGTTATAAAATTACAACAATCATCTACTTCATATATAGACATGAGCTGCTCCCAATTTTGATTCTCTAAGTAATGTTCAAACTCCTCATTTTTTGATTTGGGAATAATAAAATTTGATTTGTCAATATCGACTCCCCCAAAATACTGTAGTCACTTTTTAATAAGTTTTCTGACAGCAAGAACCATGTTATGATCTGAGAGACCAGTTACAAGATTATAGGTTCTGGTTATTCGTTCTGGTTTATTAGCAAATATCATGTCAATAAGTGTTCTAGATTGTTTGGTTATCCTGGTGGGTCCTTTGATCATTTGTTGGTAATTAAATTTAGTCATGAGGCTTTTCAGTTTCTGTTTGTCCTTTTTATCAGACCAGTTAATATTAAAGTCACAATGAAATATTGTTTCTCTGCTCCTCTCAAGTTGTTTAACCAGAGCACTTAATTCATTATAAAAAGAAGAATTGTGTGACGGTGGGTTGTACAATACTGCAATGTTGAAATTCATTACCGGTGAGAGACATACATTAACAGCTAAACATTCAAGTGAAGTATTCAAATCAACCAACTGACATTTAAATTTCTCTTTGATGTAAATTAAAACACCTCCTCCCCTCCCTACCTGCCTGTCTTTTCTAAAACACTGATAGCCCACAATATTGATCATATTAGTGTCTATGTTCCTGTGTAGCCAGCTTTCTGAAAGACAAAGATAGTCCAGATTTGAGTCCAACAGCAACACCGAAATCTCATCTCTTTTGGGGATTATGCTCCATATGTTTAAATGTCCGCCGAGGATCCCCTTTGGTTTAGCCTTTGTGTCCCAAAGAACTCGTGCACGATTAACAGTTTGGAAAAATAAATGTTGTTTTTGCTTTTGTACAGCTCGGTTTTCAGATCTCACCTCATTTGCAATTTGTTTAACTGCTCCTGTTTCCAAAAGTTTGGACGTAGCACAGCTGTTTACAGCAGGATCAGATTTGTGAGACTGTTCAGTGCAGTTCGACTCACCCGACTCGCTATGTCCAGCTGTACTGCGGCGAAGACAAGCATTATGCTGCTCCACCAGTTCAGATGTTAGCAGGGCCGTTGGCAGTAGCGGGCGATCAACCGGTTCAGATGTTAGCCAGGCCGTTGATGGCAGCGGGCGATCAGCCGGTTCAGATGTTAGCATGGCCGTTGATAGCAGCGGGCGATCAGCCGATTCAGATGTTAGCATGGCCGTTGATAACAGCGGGCAACCAGCCGGTTCAGATGTTAGCATGGCCGTTGATAGCAGCGGGCGATCAGCCGGTTCAGATGTTATCAGTGCCGATGATAGCAGCGGGCGATCAGCCGATTCAGATGTTAGCATGGCTGTTGATAGCAGCGGGCGACCAGCCGGTTCAGATGTTAGCATGGCCGTCGATGGCAGCGGGCGACCAGCCGGTTCAGATGTTAGCGGGGCGTTGATAGCAGCGGGCGACCAGCCGGTTCAGATGTTTGCAGGGCCGTTGATAGCAGCAGGCGACCAGCCGGTTCGGATGTTAGTAGGGTCGTTGATAGCAGCGGGCGATCAGCCGGTTCAGATGTTAGCTGGGCCGTAGATAGCAACAACCAATCCGCCGGCTCAGATGTTTGTGCTAACCCAGTGGTCTGCTGTTTAATAGTGGCAGGTCCAGGGTTAAGGTGAATATCCCCTGCCAGAAATAGCAGTACTAACAGTACTTTAACTGTATAGCCTCTGCCATATTGTGATATTTGCTTAACAGCCATGTTTGCCTTGTTTTGGAAGCTTTTTCTCAGGGCTTTTGAAGACCAGATAGAGTACAGGATGAAATGACCATGTCCATATCCATATAAATAAAACTTTTTAGCTTCACCTTTAGTTGAGTTGGCCGGAAAACCCTTCTTGTTGCAGGTCCAGACACACAAAGACAATAATAAGAAGAAGTAGATAAGCAGAAAGTGGCTAGAAGTGGAGCCCATCAAACCACTCCTCACTCCGGTGGCAGCCATCTTCAGTCGCCGCCGTAACCGAGCTCCTGTCCAGCTCCTCCACCGAGTCCCGTCGCACACCGCCGCTGCAACCGAGCTCCGCTGGGGTCACGGTAGATCCTCCACTGAGCACCACCGCCTACCGCCGTCTGCCTGGGTGGTACCTCCGCTGAGCCCCGTCGCCAACTGCCGTTTGCCTGGTAGTTCCTCCGCTGGGCCTCGCAACTGGGCTCCGACTCAGGCTATTGTCTGGCTGGGTCCAGGTGGTCCTCCACTGGTCCCCGTCTCCCACCAACGCCGCCCCCGAACTCCGATCCGGCTCACGTCCAACTGCCGCCTCGGTTAGTTCCTCCGGCGGGCCCTCACCGGGGACTGAGTCGCTTCGAGTCGGTGTTAGGCGGCACGACTGGCACCAGAGTTAAGCTAACTAGCATTAGCTTAGCAAACGCTTCGGGTACAGTGCAGCAGCGAACCACAAAGAAACGCTAGTCAGTTTACTCACAGTGGCCGGTGAAAGGCGATTAAAGGGGTATTCCAACGGAGGTGGAAATTCAGCCCATGCGTGTCCGTCACGAGCGCCGATCGCTGTAGGTTAGTTATTTTTGATGGCAAAATCAGTGACTTTGTCTCAGCACTGAAAAAGTGTGACCATCCCGGTCGCCATCTTGGAGCAAAAAAAAAAAAAAAGTAATTTAAACTTTGAAGAGAACTGTGAAAGGGTGTGCAAAAAGGGTCAGCAACATTTGCATTGTTTGAGGAAACTTGCACGCTTCCAAATTGACCAAGCCATAATGACAATGTTTTATCTGGCTTTTACTGAATCTGTTTTATCCTTTTCTTTAGTGTCATGGTTCATTCAGATAAAACTGAAACAGAGGAAATCCTTGGATCAGGTAGTTAGATGGTCCAGTTGTTTGCTTGGTGAGTCACAGCTGAGCCTGACATCCCTGTACACCAGACAGGTACAGAGGATGGCTACCTCCATTTTAAATGATGACTCCATCCCTTTGCACTGCCACTTTCAGCTTCTTCCCTCCAGACGGAGATTTGCTGTCCCAAAAAGTAAAACTCAGTGCTACAAAAACAGTTTTGTTCCTGCTGCTGTTAAAGAATTGAACAAGATGTAACAATATATTGCAACATAATTTAGTTACCGTACCTATTTATTCATTTTATTTTATATTTACTTATTTTTGTAGGTTTTTTAATTGGGTTCTAAATCTTTTATTGGGTTTTAGACTTTTGAGTTTTTAACCTCTTTGATTAGTCTTTAACTTTTTAATATGACCTTTCTCTCTTATCTCTTTGCTTTTTCTCTTATCTCTTTGTCCTATGTCCTGATTGGTGGAGCCTTGAGTCCTTTTATCCTGTTTGTAGTCAGCTACATGTGTGTCTGTGTTTGTGTTCATGTTGAATGTAATTGTGGTTTGTAAATATGGATGTCACCTTACTGCAAAACAAATCTACCTACGGGTACAAATAAAGTAACCTGAACCTGAACCTGAACCAGTCCTAAAGGTCTCTAACTTCTTCCCTGCTGCAAGAGTTTTAACAGGTACTAGAAAGAGAGATCATATCTCTCTGGTTCTGGCCTCCCTTCATTGGCTTCCAATAGAGTTTAGAATTAAGTTTAAAATCCTTCTTCTCACTTTCAAAGCGCTAAACAATCAGGCCCCTTTTTATTTAAAAGATCTGATACTACCGTATTATCTTAGCAGAGCACTACGCACCCAAAATGCAAGATTACTTGTAATACCTAGAATCTCCAAAAATACAGTTGGGGGCAGAGCCTTCAGTTATCAAGCTCCTCTCTTGTGGAATCAGCTGCCAATCTGGATTCGGGAGTCAGACTCGATCTCTGTTTTTAAGAATAGGGTTAAAACCTTCTTTTTGATATAATCTACAATTAGGGAGGGATCATGTGTCTCTGAACCCTCCCTTAGTTATGCTGCTATTAGGTTTAGTCAGCTGGGGGACCTCCAATAATTGCACTGGGCCTCACTCCTTTCTTCACTCTCAATTATTATTATTATTTTTTTTTTTGCTGGTCATTAACATCTGTTTGTTCTCTCCCATAGATTGAGTCCCCATCATGCTGTTTGCTCTCTACATGTCTGTTCTTTTCTTCTTCTCTATCCCCTCACCCCCCAGTCAGTTGCAGCAGATGACTGCCCCTCCCTGAACCTGGTTCTGCTGGAGGTTTCTTCCTGTTAAAAGGGAGTTTTTCCTCTCCACCTTCACCAAGCACTTGCTCATAGGAGATCGCCTGATTGCTGGTGTCTTTCTGCAATTGTGGGGGTTAAATAAAAAAAAAATAAATCACCCTTTATTGTCATTCAACTGAAAAAAAACAATCATGTACAGTAGAACGAGATTGTGTTTTACCTATCTACAGTGTTAATCACACACACCCCAAGTGTAGAATCAGAGGGCCGCTGCCATGCAAGGCGCCGCCACAAATTTCCCTCCTCCATTCCATTATTGCTGAGCACCAAGCTGGACGGCAGGAAGTTCCACTTTTATATGGTCTTCGGCATGACCCGGCCGGGATTTGAACACCTGCCTACCGGGTGTGGGGCGGATACTCTACCAACTGAGCCACCACTCCGGTTGTAGGGTTTCCCCTACAGTTGAAAGTGCTATTAAATGACTGTTGTTGTGAAATGGCACAATATAAATAAAGTGGAATTGAATTGAATTGAATTGAATTAATTTCACTTGTATCTGTTTTAGTCTGTGTGCTTTTCATAGTTTCTTCAACAGGCTGAATGATATCACATTTGCCTAAGATCTAGTGTGCAGTTTAAAATGGACAACTTTGTTTTCAAATTTTCTATCTGCTGTCTGTCCAGTTGTCTCTTTTCTGTCCATTTTATCTGTGTAAACAACACCCACAAAGAACTCTTTTTCCTCTCTCGATGTATCTCTAGTTACTGAATGCACTTTTTTGGCATTACACATCTTGATAAAGTTATTGCATTGTTTTCCAAGTACAGGGCAGCTATGATGTCTGTTCTCATTTCCACATCTTTTGCATTTGAACAATTCTTTGTTTGTTCATCTTGCAATCCTTTGTTTTGTGCTTTTCTTTCTGTCGTGGATTGTATTTTTCTTTTACTACATCCACGTGCTTGCTGTATTTGTATGCAAGTGCTCTTCACACATTTGTTTCAGCTGTGCCTTGGTGGTTTCTGCTGCTTGATATATACCAAAACCTTTTTACAGAGAAGTTGTCATAAACTCCCTTTTCAGGGCTGAATAAAGCAGGGATGTGATTTTTCCGGTAATTCGCAGAATTCTGCTTTTTTAAAAAATCTTTCTGGAAGATTAAAAAAAAAAAGCGGAAGTAAGTTAAGTATGTTAGCGGCTTGTGGTCCACGAACGCAGTGAAGGTGCGCCCTTTCAGCCAGAACTGGAAGTGGCGTATGGCCAGGTGGAGAGCCAGTAACTCTCTGTTGAACACGTTGTATTTACGCTCACTGTCGTGCAAAGACCTGCTAAAAAAAGGTGAGCAGCTGCCAGGAACCGGCGACGCATTGCTCCACGATGGCCGCTATGCCCATGTCCGAGGCATTGGTAGTGAGTGCTATCTGAGCCACTGGGTCTACGTGCGCCAGTAGTGCAGCGTTCGCGAGAGCTGTTTTAACCTCAGAGAACGCCTGCTCCCGCTCAGGAGTCCAGTCGACTCTGTCCACCGGTTTCCGTTTCTTGAGTGCGGCGTACAACGGCTGTAATGAGCTGGGCTGCGCAGGGGAGGAAACGGTTATAAAAGTTAACATCCCCAAAAACTTCTGCAGCGCCCTGACATTGATGTTGAGGAGAAAAAAATAGCAAAACAATTTAGTTATATTACTTTTATGATTCCAAACAGTTTGAAATTGACAGTGCACAGTGGACGTTGACTCATAACTTTTGAATATTTCTAAGACTTGGCTGCATCAGTGATTGTGCAAAATGAACTGCTCAAGACTCAATAGAGATTGAAACTGGTGATCTGAAATGAATGCTGAAATTATAAAAAGTAATGGTATGGTGGAATTTTATTTCTATTATGGTGTGGCAGATGGTATAATAAGGCACGACGAACTGAAGTTTAAAAGGGTGTTTATTTCATCCACCATCACAGAACTCACTCCAGCACTGTGTAAGCATGCTGGAGCGAGCCCTCAGGCTCTCGTCAGCAAACAGGCGAATGCGTGTGATCAAAAGCAGTAGTCAGAGCGAGAATGAGCAAGCGATATTCAGTCACTTATATACCCAGCTAGACAATGCATGCATGGCACATTAGCATCACAGTACAGCAGGAAAGCATGGGACATTTACATGAGAGTCACACATATCAATAGCAAGATTACTGGCAGGAAGGAGAGGCTGCCTAATGATATCAATCCATACATTTCACTGTTATGCTAATTGCTCCAGCTGAGCACTCTGCTTGTCTGTAGGCTGTGGGGGACACCCACAATGGAATAGATAAAATTAACTGATTTTGATTTGATCAAGTGTTAAAGCATGTGATGGATAATGCTTGTTGGAATATTTTAGGAATGCTATATTCTTGGAACGTAAGTCAATATTATACAGTAATAAGTGGCATTCAGCTGTTTGTTTTATGTCATTTAAGCACAGTTCTGGTACTTAAAAATCATAATATAAAGAAAATATAAGACATATAAGACAAATATATAAAATATAAGAAATAAAAATTTCAGATAATTTTCTGATAATTTTCTGATAATTTTCAGATAATTTTGCCGACCCCAAATCACATCCCTAATAAAGGCTCGAGATGCCAGCTGGGAGTTTGCAAATTTAATCGTGAAAATACACAAAAGAACAAGACCAAACCAAAAGCTAGTCGGAGTAAGAGACACAGGAGAAGCCAAAAATATCAAAGGCTAAGGCAAGAGGAGTCGCTGGCTCAACCTAGGAAACTAGCCATGGAGCACACGCTAGGAGAAATACAGAAGACAAATCAAAGACACTTACGTTTGTCAGTCGATAGTAGGGTGCTGCACCCAACAGTGGTGGACAGCCCCTTAAATAAGGTTACATACAAAATAAAACAAGTAGCAACAGGTGTGGGCAATCTGAGAGGGCAGGAGAAAACAAAGATACAATTCGAACCAGCTGGGAATAATGAGGGAGCAATCGTAGCTGACAACTGACAGGGCTACGCAAAACCCCAGAAAGCCATTGACAACTGTCAACCCCAAGAGAAAGAACACAAAAAAATATAAATATAATGATATGGCAGAAAATTGAGGCAGGCAACCTCAAAAATACAATAAACAAACTATAACAAATGGAAATGGAAAAATAAATCATACTGAGAAACAATATAGGATAACTAAAAATTACAGCACAGTACAAATATGAAAAAAAGCAGACAACCTGAGCCCCCCACACTCAGAAAGTGACAGAAATCTCTGCTTCTCATAGCATTGTTTCTCTTAGTGAATCTGATGTGATTACACAAACTATTTAAGATTCAAAGATTTTTTTTGTCTATACTTCTATACGTACAGGACATACAGGATAATTGAAATGGCATTTCTCTCTCGCTTCAGTGGAGTGCGCAATATAAAAAAAGAAAATGGAATAAGGCTGAAAAAACAACAGCGGTCTATGTACAGTAATGCTACCTGTAGTGCAAATAAAGATAAAAAAGATTAAACCTAGCACTCATATATACAGAGAAAGTGGAGCTTTAAAACCCATAATTGCAAGTTCAATGAAGTAGTGTAGGTGCAGACAGTGACAGATAGGACTGCACATGATAAATACTGCAATAACATGAAGCAGCAGGTATGGCATTTCTGCAAATGGCTGCAGTAAAGTGTAGAGACGTACAGCAGCAGATGTATTACTGTTGGTATGCCAGTCTTTCTGTGCCAACAGCTGAGGGAGTTAGTGTGCAGGTGAGTTCGTACCAGCCCGGGGGGGGGGGGGGTCAGGATACTGATGGCCTAATGAATGAAGCTGTTTAGCAGTCTTGTGGAGTGGGTCTGGAAGTTCTGGTACCTTTTCCCTGAGGGCAGGGGGCTGAAGAGGCAGTGTGAGGTGTCGTCTACAATGTTGATCAGAATCAGAATCAGAATCAGAATCAGGTTTATTGCCATTGTTCATGTAGTACACAAACTAGGAATTTGTCTCGGTACAATGCTGCAACATTAAACATGATAAGATAAGAGAAATAAACTATACATGTAATAAAGTGTAGGATAAGATTAAGTGATACTGGTCAACAGTTAAAATATATATTAGCCAGCAGCAGATACTGTGGAGAACTATATAGTGCAGTCGGTAATGCAGGAAGAAAACAGTGATGATTGACATGAGTCTGGTTGAGCTGCTGTACATGGTGCACGAGAGTCAATAAGTCACTTAGTGTTCAGCAGTCTAATGGCAGAGGGGAAGAAGCTGTTCATGTGACGGGAGGTTTTAGTCTGGATGGACCGAAGTCTTCTACCAGAGGGGAGGGGGGCAAACAGTACGTGACCAGGGTGTGAGGGATCGGCTATGATCCGGCCAGCACGCCTCCGGGTCCTGGAGATGTACAGATCCTGGAGAGATGGGAGCTTGCAGCCGATCACCTTCTCAGCAGTGCGCACGACGCGCTGCAGCCTTAGTCTGTCCCTGGCAGTGGCTCCTGCGTACCACACGGTTATGGAGGTGGTGAGGATGGACTCGATGATGGCTGTGTAGAACTGCACTAACATCTTGGTGGGTAGCTTGAGCTTCCTCAGCTGCCGCAGGAAGAACATCCTCTGCTGGGCTTTTTTGATGAGTGAGCTGATGGTCAGCTCCCATTTGAGGTCCCTGGTGATGGTAGTGCCTAGGAAGCGGAAGGAATCAGCAGTGGTGATGGGAGAGCCTGAGAGGGCTCTCCCATCTGTGATGGGAACAAGCATGTGATGGCTCTGTGGGTGAGGGAGAGGTCTGAGAGGAGGGGCAGAGGGGCACCGATGATCTTGCTGGCTGCTTTCACTGTGTGTTGGAGAGTGTTCAAGCAGGAGGCGGTACAGCTTCTGTACCACACCATGATACAGCTGGTAAGGATGCTCTCAATGGAGCCCCTGTACAATGATTCAACTTTATTTTATATAGCTAGCTCCATTTCACAACAAGAGTCATCTCATAGCACTTTCAACTGAAGGGGAAACCCCCACAATTGCAGAAAGACCCCAGCAATCAGGCGGTCCCCTATGAGCAAGCGCTTGGCAATGGTGGAGAGGAAAAGCTCCCTTTTAACAGGAAGGAACCTCCAGTAGAACCTAGCTCAGGGAGAGGCAAGGATCTGCTGTGACTGGCTGGGGGGTGAGGGGATAGAGAAGATGAAAAGAAAAGACATGTAGAGAGCAAACAGCATGATGGGGACTCAATCTATGGGAGAGAACAAGCAGATGTTAACGACTAGCAAAAAAAAAAAAAAAAAATGTGTGTGTGTGTGTATACACACACACACACACACACACACACATATATATATATATATATATATATATATACAGTATATATATATATATATTTCATTGAGAGTGAAGAAAGGAGTGAAGCCCAGTGCATTACTGGAGGTCCCCCGGCTGTCTAAACCCAATAGTAGCATAACTAAGGGAGGGTCCGGAAACATATGATCCCTCCCTAATTATAGGCTAAATCAAAAAGGTAGGTTTTAACCCTATTCTCAAAAACAGAGATCGAGTCTGACTCCCGGACCGAGATTGGCAGCTGGTTCCACAAGAGAGGAGCTTGTTAACTAAAGGCTCTGCCCCCCATTGTACTTTTGGAGATTCTAGGTATGACAAGTAATGCAGCGTTTTGGGAGCATAGTGCTCTGTTAGGATAATAGGGTAATATCAGATCTTTTAAATAAAAAGGGGCCTGATTGTTTAGAGCTTTGAAAGTGAGAAGAATGATTTTAAACTTAATTCTAAACTCTATGGGAAGCCAATGAAGGGAGGCCAGAACCGGACAGATATGATCTCTCTTTCTAGTACCTGTTAAAACTCTTGCTGCAGCATTTTGGATCAACTGAAGAGTTTTTAGAGATGTTTTAGGACAACCTGATAATAAAGAGTTACAATAATCTAATCTAGAGCTAACAAAAGTGTGGATCAGTTTCTCAGATTCACTCTGAGACAAGATGCTCCTAATCTTGGCAATATTACGTAAATGATAGAAGGCAGTCTTTGAAACAAATTTAATATGTGGATTGAAAAACAGATCTTGATCAAAAATAACTCCAAGGTTCCTCACAGAGCTATTAAGAGAAAGAGTAACTGCATCCAAACTAAAAGTTTGATTTGGAAAGGTATTTCTAAGGTTTTTTTGGACCAACAAGAATGACTTCAGTCTTATCTGAATTTAATAGCAGGAAATTACAAGTCATCCAAGCTTTGATTTCCTTAAGACAGGCTTCTAACTTGGCTAATTGATTACTATCATCTGGCTTCACTGACAGGTATAACTGT
Source organism: Pholidichthys leucotaenia (assembly GCA_020510985.1). Lineage (NCBI taxonomy): Eukaryota > Metazoa > Chordata > Actinopteri > Cichliformes > Pholidichthyidae > Pholidichthys > Pholidichthys leucotaenia. The sequence continues at coordinate 353,752,128 of CM035845.1, read as the reverse complement.
GTGTCATCTGCATAACAATGGAAATGTATACAGAGCTTCCTAATAATGTTGCCTAAAGGAAGCATATATAAACTAAAAAGAGTAGGGCCTAGCACAGATCCCTGTGGAACTCCATGACTGAGCTTTGAGTTGACAGAAAACTCATTAATGACATGAACAAACTGGAACCTATCAGATAAATAAGATCTGCAACGAAGTTCCATTAAGTCCAACATAATGTTCTAATCTATCAAGTAGAATATTATGATCGATAGTATCAAAAGCTGCACAAAGGTCTAAAAGGACAAGTACAGAAACCAGTCCATTATCAGATGCGATGAGGAGGTCGTTAGTGACCTTCGCTAAGGCTGTTTCAGTACTATGATGGATTCTAAACCCAGATTGAAACTCCTCAAGTAAACCATTTCCCTGCAGGTGGTCAAATAATTGCGTAGCAACAACTCTTTCTAAGATTTTTGAAATGAAAGGGAGATTAGAGATTGGTCTATAGTTAGCTAAAACTCCTGGATCTAGCATTGGCTTATTGAGTAAGGGTTTAATTACAGCCGTTTTAAAAGCCTGCGGTACATGGCCTAAAGTTAATGAAGAATTGATTATTTGACGAATAAAGCTACCAATAAGTGGGAAGACTTCTTTAAATAACCTGGTAGGAATAGGGTCTAAAAGACAAGTTGAAGGCTTGGATGAGGAAATTATTTTGTCTAACTCTAAAAGGTCAATTGGGGTAAACTCATCCAAACAGATATCAGTTGAAGGAGTTGTAGTAGTTACTGTATTTAAGTTAACTGTGGGAAGAATCTGATTGATTTTATCTCTGATGGATGAAATTTTATTATTAAAAAAGTTCATAAAGTCCTTACTAGTAAGCTCTAAGGGAATGCTAGGATTGACAGAGTCCCGACTCTTTGTCAACCTGGCTACAGTACTGAAAAGAAACCTGGGATTATTCTTGTTCTCTTCTATTAATGCAGAATAATAACTCGTTCTAGCTTTTCTAAGAGATTTTTTTTATAAATTAAAAAATGATTTCTCCAAGCAAAATAGATTTCATCTAAATTAGTGGAGCGCCATTTTCTTTCTAATTGATGAGTCTTCTGTTTTAAGCTACGAGTTTCTGTGTAGAACCAAGGAGTTAGAAATCTCTGATTAGACTTTTTCTTTTTTAAGGGGGCCACCAAGTCTAGAGTCTGATGCAGAGAAGCTGTAACACTATCTACCATGCCATCAATTACAGAAGGAGCAAGCTGTCTATAGCTTATTTCCGTTGTGTTGACACATGTCATAGAGGAAACAATCTGCATAAATTTGGTAACAGCATCATCTGAGAGGCATCTACTGTAGTAATATTTTTCTGTGGGAGTCAAATAGTCAGAAATAGTAAAATCAAAGGTTAACAGACAATGGTCTGACAGTACAGGGTTATGAGGAGACACTATAAGATTTTCTCTTTTTATGCCATACAGTATGTCAGAACAAGGTCCAAAGTATGGTGGAGATAATGAGTAGAATTTCTTACTTTCTGAGAAAACCTAATTGAGTCTAATATTGAATTAAATGCCACATTAAGGCAGTCACTATCTACATGTATATTAAAGTCCCCTACTATAATTATTCTATCAGATTTCAGCACTAAATCAGCTAAGAAATCAGCAAATTCGGATAAATATTCTGAGTAGGTTGATGGAGGACGATAAACTATGGCAAATAAAATTGGGTTTAACCTGAAATTGCTAAAGTGCCCAATACTGAGGACCAGGCCCTCAAAGGAATGATGACGTGTTTTTTGTTTTACACTAACTTATAATTTGGAATGTTAAATTGTCGCTACTCCTCCTCCACGACCAGAACTTCTGGGATTTTGACAGTTTAAATAACCAGAGGGAGCTGATTCATTTAAACCAACATAATCCTCTTGCCCTAACCAAGTCTCTGTAAGGGAAATTAAATCAATCTGATGATCAATTAACAGATCATTGACTAACAGAGACTTGGCAGTTAGAGACCTAATATTTAACAAACTGCATTTAATTTTTAAATTATGAGGAGGAACAGAGGCCAAATCATTCAATTTAGAGGCTTTATGTTTAATTTGAGTTTTACCAACTTTTTGTTTAATCACTTTGGGATGCTTATATATTATATTTTTATTTACTTTGGAGGGAGCAGACAATGATTCTCTGATGGGGAAGACAGGGGCTAAGTTGAGGGGTGGCAGATGAAGAGATGCTGCAGAGAGGAGTGTAAGACTGCGGCTCTGCTTCCTGGTCCCAACTCTGAGTTGTCAAGGTTTTAGAAATTTGGATAAAAAAGATGTTAGATTGTTAGATAAATGAGACACACCATCCAAAGTGGGATGGATGCTGTCTCGTCTCAAAAGACCAGGTTTTCCCCAGAATGAGCACCAATTGTCAATGTAGCCCACGTTGTTTGCAGGACACCACACAGACAGCCAGCGGTTGAAGGATGACAAGTGGCTAAACATGTCATCACTGGTCAGATTGGGGAGGGGCCCAGAGAATACTACAGAGGCAGACATTGTTTTGGCAAAGTCACACACCGATTCTACATTAAGTTTCGTGACTTCCGACTGCCGAAGACGGATGTCATTAATGCCAGCGTGGATAACATTTGTGGAATATTTACAGTTACTTTTAGCCAGCATTTTCAAATTTGACTCGATGTCGCCTGCTGTGGCCCCAGGAATGCATTTGACTATGGCCGCTGGAGTCTCTAGGTTCACGTTTCTGACTACAGAGTTGCCAATGAGCAGAGTTTTTTCCTCAGCGGGTGTGTCACTGAGCGGGGAAAAATGATTACAAACATAAAGAGGTAGGTGGTTAACCGGGGCTTTGCGACTAGACTTCCTTCTCACCGTCACCCACCCAGTCTCCTCGCTGCTAAGGAGAGCCGGAGGACCGCTAACAGGGCCTATGCTAGCTAGCTCGCTGCAGCTAGGGGTCGTCCGTCGAGAGTAACTAGCGCAGACGGTGTTTCAATGCAGCGGAGCCGGGATTCCAAATCAGACAACCTCACCTCAAGTGCCTCAAAAAGACAACATTTATTATATTTACCGTTATCACTAAAAGAGGCAGAGGTGTAGCTAAACATCTGACAGAGAGAGCACACCAGAGGAGGAGAGGAAGGAGAGCTAGTAGCCATAGCTAGTGGCTAACTTGAAGCTAACAAAAACATCGATGAAAGGTGAACAGAGGGTTAAAGAGGGTGGTTAGGTGACATGGAGTGCACACACAGGTGCGAGAGGCTTGATTAACAGAAATGAGAGCAAACGGTAGATGGAAAAAAGTGGTTAAAATACAATTAAAAGCAAAATCCCCAGGAGAGTGAGGAGAGCAAACCACACGGACAGACAGCAATACAGGAAGTGACGATACGTTACCACAAGTGACGTTCCTTTAGTCTTCAGTTCTGTCGGAGCATTGCAGCTAGGTGGAAAAAATATGTAAATATATAAACACACATTGCGGAGCATTGTAGCTAGATGGAATGAATATATAGATATATAAATATAAACATAAACATAAACACACACAGTGCAGAGCATTGTTGCTAGATGGGTTGAAACAACACAACCGTCTACTTAGTTATCCTACATGGTATGATTATGTGCCCATACGTATTCTCACCCTCCGTAGCTACCGGTATTTTCCTAGTTGTATGCCGGAGGGGACCATTGTGTAAGTCTATTGCATCTTTTGCATTCAAAAAAACTATTAGGTTGTTACGTCTTTTTGCTATCTCTGCGAGCAGCCCTGCTTAGGTTGTACAGTCTGACAGCCGTTGGTAGGAAGGACCTGTGAAACCTCTCGGTTGTGCACCTGGGATGATGTAGTCTGCTGCTAAATGAGCTCCTCAGTGCATTCAGTATGTCCTGCATAGGGTGGAACTCGGACTCCAGCAGAGATGACAGTTTAGCCACTGTCCTTCTCTCTCCTATCTCCTCCACCGGATCAAGGCGCTGCCCCAGGACGGAGCTAGCTTTCTTGATCAGTTTGTTCAGTCTCTTCCTATCGGCTGCAGTAATGCCACTGCCCCAGCAGACCCCTCCAAAAGTGATGGCTGATGCCACCACCGTGTCATAGTTGCAGTCTTTGAAACAGTTCAGGTCGTTCATTGATCTCTGATTTCAGCAACATGTAAATGATGTAATTAAACGTGTTGTTTCTGTTGTGTTTCAGAGTTGATAGCGTGTGGGATGGTTCCCATTCTGGACAGCGAGAAAAAAGATTCGCACCTCCGAATCGTTGGAGGGACGGTTTGTCCCAAAGGTGAATGTCCATGGCAGGTGAGGACAAGTTGAGCCAGGATAACTCTGGTTTATGTGGAGCAGAGGGAGGAACTTCATCATGAAAAACATGTTTAATGTTTGACCCCAAAAACATACACCTGTACAGTGGTACTGCACATGCCTGAGCCTTAAAGTGAAGATTAAATCGGTTCAATATTATTAGAAAATAGAATCAATGAAACTTTGTACACATGTTTCTGCAGAGGACATTTGATTATGAGTATTTAATATTATACAACAGTTAGTTCTGACCGAGCAATTTGATTGGACAAAAGGGATTCCAAGAGTTACTCTTCCATGATAATTACACTCCAGTTTCACTGAATATGTGTCAGTCTGCTTCAAAGGTGTTCATGTAACTGTTAATTAATAACAGTAATTTACTATCAGCACTCTGACAATTGCAGTACTATTTTGTATGTCATGACTGCCCTTCCGGGGCAAACAGTTGGACACATGCACAGGCTTTCTTTTTTGAGGCAATATTTATTTACAGAAACAAACTTTCAGGCATGATCAGAAAACAGGAACAAGAAAACAAGACTAGGACTTGAGTGTGTGTACGTGATAGCATGAAGATTGCCATGCCAAAGGCAGAGCACGGCCTCTATAAATAAAGCAACGAAAATCAGGAACACCCGTGAACAATCAATAATCAAGAAATCAAAAACAGCTGTGGACAATTAACAACAAAGCAATTACTCATGACACAAAACCAGAACCAAACAAGACACTGTCAAAAAAAAGAGCCCAAACCCAGACAATGACAAGAATAACAATACGAAACGTAATGACCATGAAAATAACAAAAGGTGAAGCCACGGGCTGTGCTCATGTCCCATCAAAAACAAAAACCCCAAAGCATAATTAAAAGCAAGGACATGGCACAGCCAATGTCCCGATCATGACAGGACCCCCCTCTTAATTCAATTCAATTCAATTCAATTCAACTTTATTTATATAGCGCCATTTCACAACAACAGTCATCTCATAGCACTATCAACTGTAGGGAGGACCCCCACAGTTGCAGAAAGACCCCAGCAATCAGGCGATCCCCTGTGAGCAAGCACTTGGCGACGGTGGAGAGGAAAAACTCCCTTTTAACAGGAAGAAACCTCCAGCAGAACCAGGCTCAGGGAGGGGCAGTCATCTGCTGCGACTGGCTGGGGGGTGAGGGGATAGAGAAGAAGAAAAGAACAGACATGTAGAGAGCAAACAGCACGATGGGGACTCAATCTATGGGAGAGAACAAACAAATGTTAATGACCAGCAAAAAAAAAAAAAAAAAATTTCATAGAGAGTGAGGAAAGGAGTGAGGCCCAGTGCATTACTGGAGGTCCCCCGGCTGACTAAACCTATTAGCAGCATAACTAAGGGAGGGTTCAGAAAACACATGATCCCTCCCTAATTGTAGGCTATATCAAAAAGGTAGGTTTTAGCCCTATTCTTAAAAACAGAGATCGAGTCTGACTCCCGAATCCAGATTGGCAGCTGATTCCACAGGAGAGGAGCTTGATAACTGAAGGCTCTGCCTCCCATTGTACTTTTGGAGATTCTAGGTATTACAAGTAAACCTGCATTTTGGGAGCGTAGTGCTCTGTTAGGATGATACGGTAGTATCAGATCTTTTAAATAAAAAGGAGCCTGATTGTTTAGAGCTTTGTAAGTAAGAAGAAGGATTTTAAACTTAATTCTAAACTCTATGGGAAGCCAATGAAGGGAGGCCAGAACCGGAGAGATATGATCTCTCTTTCTAGTACCTGTTAAAACTCTTGCTGCAGCATTTTGGATCAGCTGAAGACTTTTTAAAGATGTTTTAGGACAACCTGATAATAAAGAATTACAATAATCTAATCTCGAGCTAACAAAAGCGTGGATCAGCTTCTCAGCATCACTCTGAGACAAGATGCTCCTAATCTTGGCAATATTACGCAAATGATAGAAGGCAGTCTTAGAAACAAATTTAATATGTGAATTGAAGGACAAATCCTGATCAAAAATAACTCCAAGGTTCCTCACAGAGCTATTAAGAGAAAGAGTAACTACATCCAAACTGAAAGTTTGATTTGGAAAGGAATTTCTAAGGTTTTTTGGACCAACAAGAATGACTTCAGTCTTATCTGAATTTAATAGCAGGAAATTACAAGTCATCCAAACTTTGATTTCCTTAAGACAGGCTTCTAACTTGGCTAATTGATTAGTATCATCTGGCTTCATTGACAGGTATAATTGTGTGTCATCTGCATAACAGTGAAAATGTATACAGTGCTTTCTAATAATGTTGCCTAACGGAAGCATATATAAACTAAAAAGAGTAGGGCCTAGCACAGATCCCTGTGGAACTCCATGACTAAGCTTTGAGCTGAGAGAAAACTCATCATTTACATGAACAAACTGGAACCTATCAGATAAATAAGATCTAAACCACTGCAACGAAGTTCCATTAAGTCCAACATAGTGTTCTAATCTATCAAGTAGAATATTATGATCAATAGTATCAAAAGCTGCACTAAGATCTAAAAGGACAAGTACAGAAACTAGTCCATTATCAGATGCAATGAGGAGGTCGTTAGTGACCTTCGCTAAGGCTGTTTCAGTGCTATGATGGATTCTAAACCCAGATTGAAACTCCTCAAATAAACCATTTCCCTGCAGGTGGTCAAATAATTGCGTAGCAACAACTCTTTCTAAGATTTTTGAAATGAAAGGGAGATTAGAGATTGGTCTATAGTTAGCTAAAGCTCCTGGATCTAGCGTTGGCTTTTTGAGTAAGGGTTTAATTACAGCCGTTTTAAAAGCCTGCGGTACATGGCCTAAAGTTAATGAAGAATTGATTATATGAAGAATAAAGCTACCAATAAGTGGGAAGACTTCTTTAAATAACCTGGTAGGAATAGGGTCTAAAAGACAAGTTGAAGGTTTGGATGAGGAAACTATTTTGTCTAACTCACAAAGGTCGATTGGAGTAAACTCATCAAGACAGACATCAATAGAAGGAGTTGTAGTAGTTACAGTATTTAAGTTAACTGTGGGAAGAATCTGATTGATTTTATCTCTGATGGATGAAATTTTATTATTGAAAAAGTTCATAAAGTCCTGACTAGTAAGCTCTAAGGGGATGCTAGGATTGACAGAGTCCTGACTCTTTGTCAACCTGGCTACAGTACTGAAAAGAAACCTGGGATTATTCTTGTTCTCTTCTATTAATGCAGAGTAATAACTCGTTCTAGCTTTTCTAAGAGATTTTTTATAAATTAAAAGATGATTTGTCCAAGCTAAATAGATTTCATCTAAATTAGTAGAGCGCCATTTTCTTTCTAATTGACGAGTCTTCTGTTTTAAGCTACGAGTTTCTGTGTTGAACCAAGGAGTTAAAAATCTCTGATTAGACTTTTTCTTTTTTAAGGGGGCCACCAAGTCTAGAGCCTGATGCAGAGAAGCTGAAACACTATCCACCATGTTATCAATTACAGAAGGAGCAAGCTGTCTATAGCTTATTTCCGTTGTGTTGACACATGGCATAGAGGAAACAATCTGCATAAATTTGGAAACAGCATCATCTGAGAGGCATCTACTGTGATAATATTTTTCTTTAGGAGCCAAATAGTCAGAAATAGTAAAATCAAAGGTTAACAGACAATGGTCTGACAGTACAGGGTTATGAGGAGACACTACAAGATTTTCTATTTCTATGCCATATGTCAGAACAAGGTCCAATGTATGGTGGAGGTAATGAGTAGAATTTCCTACTTTCTGAGAAAACCCAATCGAGTCTAATATTGAATTAAAAGCCACATTAAGGCAGTCACTATCTACATCCACATGTATATTAAAGTCCCCTACTATAATTATTCTATCAGATTTCAGCACTAAATCAGCTAAGAAATCAGGAAATTCGGATAAAAATTCTGAATAGGTTGATGGGGGACGATAAACTATGGCAAATAAAATTGGGTTTAACCTGGAATTGCTAAAGTGCCCAACACTGAGGACCAGGCCCTCAAAGGAATTATAACATGTTTTTTGCTTTACATTAACTAGTAATTTGGAATGGTAAATTGATGCTACTCCTCCTCCACGACCAGAACTTCTGGGATTTTGACAGTTTAAATAACCAGAGGGAGTTGATTCATTTAAACCAACATAATCCTCTTGTCCTAACCAAGTCTCTGTAAGGGAAATTAAATCAATCTGATGATCAATTAACAGATCATGGACTAACAGAGACTTGGGAGTTAGAGACCTAATATTTAATAAACCACATTTAATTTTTAAATTATGAGGAGGAACAGAGGCCAAATCATTCAATTTAGAGGCTTTATGCATCTTAAGGGCGAACCCCAGATGCCCCAAAACAAACAAAAATCACCTGCCCAGGGTGAGTGGTGGGGGGCCAAGTACAGGTGGGCCAAAACCTCCTTGTCCCACAAATCAAAACAAAACAGTTAGTCGGTGCCAACTAGAGTCCATGGCCCCAGGCCATAGAATGTGATGCGTTGGGGGCCCGAGCATAGTCCATGGACCCCCAACCCAGAGAGCATGGTGAGTCAGGTGGCCGACCTGAGTCTCTGGACCACCAGACCAGAGGGCGTAATGCGCCGGGTGGCCTCCCAGCATCCCTGGGCTACAAGACCAGAGGGTGTGATGTGTTGGGGGGCCTCCCAGCATCCCTGGGACTCCAGACCAGAGAGTGTGACAGGTTGGGTGGCCTCCCAGTGACCCTGGGCCACCAGACCAGAGAGCTGGTGAAGGTTTGTATGCTACGAAAGAGAGAACATGCATCTCTGGTGTTGCTGAAGTGGCCAGATATTTTCTTGCTGTACTGTCGTTTTGGCTCCTTGATGCCACAAGACAGGTTGGCCCTAGCTGTTGTTAGTTCTGCAGTGTCACTGGCCCTGAAAGCTGCATCCTGAGCCCTGAGGACCCTGTGGACCTCTGCTGTCATTCATGACTTCTAGTTAGCATGAACAGAGACGGTTTTGCAGTGAGTGACATCATCAATGCATTTAGCTATGTACACTACAACAACCTCAGTGTACTCCTCTATGTTTGTGTGTCCATTGTGAGTGGCTGCATGTTTGAAAATGTCCCAGTTTGTAGTGCTGAAGCAGTCTTTGAGGGCATAGGAGGACCCCTCTGGCCACACACGTACTTGCTTTTTTGTTGGTCTGATGGTTTTCATTCTGGGTCTGTATGCCAGCCTTAGCAAGATGGTGATGTGATCAGAGAAACCAAGGTGGGGGAGGGGGAGGCTCAGTATGCAGTCTTGTGAGTTGTGTACACCAGGTCCTTCAAGTTTTCTCCACTTGTTGGACAGTCCACATGTTGATGTGGTGTAATTTTAGTAGGAGAGCCTTTAAATCCACATGGTTGAAGCCTCCTGCTATAATGAGGAATCCTTCTGGGTGCACTGTTTGTGTCTCACTGATGGCCTGATAGAGTTCAGTTAGTCCCTGGGCCACCAGACCAGAGAGCATGATGCATGGGATGGCCTCCCAGAGTCTCTGGACCACCGGACTAAAGAGCAAGATTCCCCCACCCCCACTCCCCGGAGACAACAGTTGAGAAACGTCGACCACTGATGATGATAGCTGACCAGTGGCGAAACCAGACATTAATGGCTGACTAGCGGTGAAACCAGATGATGACCATTGACCAGTGACAAAACCAGATAATGACGGCTGGCCAGCGGCATGCTCAGACTAAGACAGCTGACCAGTGGTGAAACCGACCAGTGATGACCAGTGATGATGCAGGCTGGTCGGTGGCTAGCCCAGGTGGCGAAGGGTGGAGGGCCTCAAACCCAGGCGCTTGGGAATCCATCTCGACACAGCCACATCAGGCAGGGAGGAAGACACATAAGCCTGGTCACTACAAACAGCAGCAGCAGAGCCTGGCGGAGAGAGATCGGAAGCAGATAGCTGGCTCTCCCCTTCAAGAGCAAAGCAAGACCTCTCTAGAGTAGATGTTAAAAACACAAAGAAGGGGACTTTCCTCAGCTCTTTCTCCACAGCAGTCGAGGACACAGGTGGCTCCATTGCTTTGACCATGATGACCTCAGGATGAATTGCAGCCAAGATGACAGACGTGGCTGCTGGCGAAGCACCAGACGGCGGAGTCGAACTGGCCTCAGCAGCAGATGACTGGGATGCACCAGCCCTTGGATATGATGACTGAGGTGCACCACCCTTAGGAACAGCAGGTGAAGGCACACCGGCCCCTGCAGCAGATGACGGAGGCAAACCAATCTCAGCAGCAGGTGACGGGGGCGTGTCGGCCTCTGGATGTGATGACTGAGGTGCACAGGCCTCAGGAACAGCAGGTGGAGGTGCACTGGCCTCTGCAGCAGATGGTGGAGACGCCTTGCCTCTGGAACACATGATGGTGGCACACCAGCCTCAGGAATAAACGGTGGAGGCACACCAGCCTCAGGAATAAACGGTGGAGGCACACCAGCCTCTGGAACACATGACGGGGGTGCACGGGTCTGGGATGTGGATAACAGAAGTGCACCAGGCTCAGGTACGGATGATGGAGGGCCACTGGCCTCAGAAATAGACAGTGGAGGTGCACCGGCCTCAGGAACAGATGACAGAGGTGCACTGGGCTCAGGAACAAACAGCGGAGGGACACCAGCCTCAGGAGCAGCAGGTGGAGGTGCACAGGCCTTAGCAGCAGATGGCGGGGACACACTGGCCCCTGGATGTGATGACTGAGGTGCACCGGCCTCATAAACAGCAGGTGGAGATGCATCAGCCTCTGCAGCAGATGGCAGAGGCACACCAACCTCAGCAGCAGATGGTGGGGACGCGCTGGCCCCCGGATGCAATGATTGAGGCTCGCCGGCCTCACGCAGAGCAGGTGGAGGTGCACCAGCCTCCGGAACAACAGGTGGGGTGGCCTGCTCAGGTGAAACAGGTGGAGTGAATAGCTCAGATGTAATAACAGCTGCCACTGATGGATCACCAGTCCAAGAGGCTACAGCTGCTTGGAACCCATCAGATGTGGAGGCAGCTGCTGCTGGTGGAGCATCGGCCATGATGACACCCCTCCTCTCTGATGTGATGCTTGGAGAAACACTAAATCGTGAACGTCCACACAACTGACCCGCACACTCTGGGAGGAGCCAAGGCTTATATTCCAACAACAATAATTCTATTTCTGACAGCAAAACAGGCAGGGGTCCCGCCAGCTCTTTGGCGGCGGCAGCACACGAAGACGCAGACACTTCAAACCCGATCCGGCAGACAGCGGGATCATCCGGCGCTGGCATGGAGGCACCTGGTGAAGGAGCGACTGGTGGCACTGGGGAGAGAACCGGCGGTAACATGGCGGCAGGTGGAGTGGAGGATGGGAGAGGACGGTGGTGTGCAGAAAGGTCACAGTCTCGAGGAAACCACCTGACGCACATCTGGTCTGCTCGCCGCGACCCTCCGAGCCTCCTCTAAACAATAACAATAACCTCTAACAATAACCCTAAAGTCGTTGTTGCAACCATTGATAATCAACCCAGATTTTAAAACCCCTTAACGCCTGAATTTATTTCCAATTATGAAAAAAAAAATCACTTGTGTTTTTGCTTTCAAGTAGATGCTAAATTAAGTTGAGAAAGTTAATTTGACTATAGCACATAAAATAGATATAATTTTAGGCATGATGCAAATTAGCGACAACAGGCATCTATGGTAAAAATGGTAAAAAAGCACAAACACTTTCACTTTTTCTAAACACTTTCACTGAGACAGCTGTCATCGCTGTCCACAGGTGGAGCCCTGGGCCGAGGTCCACATGCTGGCTTTCCATAGAATGAAGCTGCGTTCACTTTTAGATCTACAGATATAAAGAAAAATAATGGACAGAAATTACATTTATATCCCACCACATTATTTCTGTTATGATTAGAGATATGAGGTAGAATGGCAGTTTCTTTTTTTTTCCCTGTCCTGTTGGGCAGTTTAGGCAGGCAGTATGAAAATCTGGATGCCTAGCTCTGTTACAACAGTTTTGCTCTACAACGGGGTGATGAGGAAAAAGCTGCCGCTGTGAAGTCAGCTCCAGCTCTCCTCTCTCACATCCAGCATGCTATGTTATTTATTGTTCACGTGAACTATGGTGTAGAGTTTTACAATGGCAGTTTCTAAAGAAAATGTGTGTGAGTGTTGAACTCCATCTAAATACGGCACCTTATTGCATTCCATAGTGGCTGAATGTAGCGAATTAGCATCACACCGAAATCGTCTAATATCTTCAAAAATATTCATCATAGGTACTCCACTCCTTCGTGGTAGTGATAAAAGTACACAATAAACCTGTACATATTTTTTATCTTAGTACAGCTTACCTGAGATTGGACAATTTTTCGACGATTGTCTTCTGAAAATGCAGATGTGGCACTAGGCGAGCGTAGCATTAAGAAAATGGATGGTGCGCCGTCTCTGACCGTTCCTACGAGAAACTAATGCTTGCAAAAGGTTGCTAGATATGTGGTGGAAGGGCTCAAACCGGTAGTGGAGGAATACGGACGGTATTTTGGTTGCATTTGGAGCGGAAGCGGTTTGATGCGAATTCGCGACGCTCAACGTTAAGGGGTTTTAATAAACACACAATCCTGCGATCCAACTCTCTACGTGAGAGTTTTGCAGACCACTTAAGGTACAAGGTTGATTCTATTAGATCCGACATTTTATCTGACCAGAAAACAGCTTTTAATGGAATCTTGGACTCACTTTTAGCTGAGGAAACACTGGACTGTTTCATCCTGGTTGATGCTAAGGTGTGTGGTAGAGTTTTCTCCCAGGTAACCTTGACCTCCTGCCTTTTAGATCCAATTCCCGCATCACTTTTTAAAACATTTTATGTATTCTTTGAACATGCGATTTTAAACATTGTAAATTGCTCTCTTCACACTGGTGTTTTCCCCACTGACTTTAAAACAGCTGTGGTGCAGCTCCTTTTCAAGAAGAGTAATTTAGATCCTGATATTCTAAATAACTACCGACCTGTATCCAACTTACCGTTTTTAAGTAAAGTTTTAGAAGATTTTTTTTTCCAGTTAAACAATTTTCCTATTGACCAGAACATTTTTGAAAAAAATCAGTCTTGTTTCAGGAAAACCAAAGAACTGAGGCAGTCCTTTAAAAAATCGTTAATGATATCAGGTGTAACATGGACTCCCACAAATTGTCAGTCCTGGTGCTGCTTGATCTCAGCGCTGCCTTTGATACAGTAGATCACCACATTTTATTAAGCAGGACTCAAACACCTGGTGGGCCTCTCAGGTACTGTCTTGAAGGGTTTCATTCCTATCTCACAGATCGTCACTATTTTGAGCTTCATGGCAAAGGTTGTGAATACTTATGTATATGGGATTTCTTATTTTTTTTATTTTTAATAAATTTGCAAAAATCTCAAAAAAATGCATATCGTCATTAGAGGTATTGTGTCTGGAATTTTGAGGGAAAAAAATAATTTAATACCTTTTGGATTAAGGCTGTAACATAACAAAATGTGGAAAAAGTGAAGCGCTGTGAAGACTTTCTGGACACACTGTATGTTTTTGTGTGAAATAAAATTAAAGTCAGAGTAGAATAACGCCCAGGTTCTTGACACAATGTGAAGGTTTTAGACCCAGCAATTTGTCTAAAAAATTCTGTCTCTTGTCTTCAGGACCAATGATTAAAACTTCTGTTTTGTCCTGGTTGAGCTGTAGGAAGTTCTCTGCCATCCATGATTTTATATCTAAAATACAGTTCAAAAGGGCATTAATTGGTTTTGTGTCATCAGGAGACGTGGCAATGTACAGCTGTGTATCATCAGCATAGCTATGAAAATTGATGCCATGTCTCCTGATAACATCCCCAAGTGGTAACATACAAAGACTAAAAAGTATTGGCCCTAAGACTGAACCTTGGGGTACCCCACATTTGATTTCTTTGATTGCCGAAGAACATGTATCCATACTTACAAAATAGCGACGATCTGTGAGATAGGAATGAAACCATTGAAGAACGATACCTGAGGCCCACCAGGTGTTTGAGTCTGCTTAATAAAATGTTGTGATCTACTGTATCAAAGGCAACACTGAGATCAAGCAGCACCACGACTGACAGTTTGTGGGAGTCCATGTTACACCTGGTATTCAATTCAACTTTATTTATATAGAGCCCTTTCACAACAACAGTCATCTCATAGCACTTTCAACTGTAGAGGGAAAACCCCCCACAATTGCAAAAAGACCCCAGCAATCAGGAGATCCCCTGTGAGCAGCACTTGGCAATGGTGGAGAGGAAAAACTTCTTTTTAGCAGGAAGAAACCTCCAGCAGAACCAGGCTCAGGGAGGGGCAGTCATCTGCTGTGACTGGCTTGGGGGGGTGAGGGGATAGAGAGGAAGAAGAAAAGAACAGAGAGAGCAAACAGAACGGCGGGGACTCAATCTATGGGAGTGAACAAACAGATGTTTATGACCAGCAAAAATATTTCATTGAGAATGAAGAAAGGAGATAATAACAGTGCACTGTTGGAGGTCCCCCAGCTGTCAAAACCTATTAGCAGAATAACTAAGGGATGATTCAGGGGCACCTGATCCCACCCCAATTTTAGGCTGTGTCAAAAAAAGAAGGTTTTAACCCTATTCTTAAAAACAGATTGAGTCTGACTTCTGAATCCAAATTGGCAGCTGGTTCCAAAGGAGATTATTGTATATGAGTTTTGCTCTAAGGGCTTGTCGTAGCCTTCTGGGGGGAGTGACATCAGGCGGCCTGCGGCTGCTATATAGTTGTGTGTGTTCTCAGTAAAGTTCAGTTCACTGTTCGGCACAAGACAACTCCTGTCTGATTTCATGCATAACATTTTGGCGATGAAGAGAAACAATGGAGGTGTATGGACCACCTCCACCCCCGTTTGTAAAGTATCCGGGAGAGCCAGTGATCCTGTGGTCTAACTGGTTGGCCGTGTTTGACTGATACATTGCGGTGTTGGGCCTGAACAGTCTTGACGGAATATGGAGACAAGCACTTCTGGTCCACCATCTCGGCATAGAAGGTTGGAAAATTTTCCTTACATTGGGGGAGATGGAGTCTTATTTAGATGCTGTCAGACGGATGGCTGAACACTTTGCCGAACACACAAGAAGCATGATGTTGTGGGTGGAAAGGCTGTTGGCATCAAAAGTAGCTAAGCTAGCTAGATCGGAAAAGCTAACAGCTCAGCCAGTGGCAATGGCAAAGTTAGCCACGGAGCTAGATATGTGCCAAAAACTATCTAAAAGCTATAAGGTTGTTTTCATGGTGAAGTCGGAGCCACAAGAGAGGGAGCCTGCATCCACCGAAGATGACAAGCCAGCTGAAAAGCACAGCATGGTGAGTGACCGTATCACTCAAGGTGTACAAAACGTGCTGAGTGAAGATGGCACAGGGGAAGAGCAGTGACCAGACTCGGTTAAGTTTTCCCCGTAGCTAGGGTTAGAACAGCGGGAGGGAGAGCACGAGCATGCTGAGAGCCCCGAAGAGCAGCAGCACTGACTGAGCACAAACACAGCACATAGCGCGGAAAACCTTGGATGACAGAGAGGAGGTACCAAACTGTTTTTGTGCCCGAGACGAGCTGCAGTTGAAGACGGACACCAAGATTGAGAAGTGCAAGGAGTTGCCGGGCACCACGGAGGTCGAGCGGGACCGGCCTCGCTCAGGGTCGGCACGGGAGGATATCAGTGCTGGAACTCAGGACGCCTTGGAAGAGGGTGCTGGGCATAATGGCTAGGCACCTGGGTTGACGAGTGACAATGACAAGTGAGCTTCAGTTTTCGTCAGAGTTCAGCCACAGGGGGCCAGTGAATCTGGGGCTACAACGGCGATTGCTGTTGCAGTTTTGAAAATGGTTGGGGGCAGACCGACAGACATGGAGAAACCGTATGCCAAGCACGCAATACTGCAAGCCGAGCAAAACCCCTTTCAGAGTTATGGACTTAGTTCGGGTTTGAGGGGGAGAATGTCCACGGTGGATGTGGGCCAGATGACAGACGAAGGAACACCAGGAGCGGCTGTGCATCGTGGCTAAGCTGGGCGCAGCTTATTTCCAGCTGTCGGACGGCTCAAGCAGGCATGCGAACAAGGTGCGGTGTGTCCGGGAGAAGGCTTTGGATGGTGGGTCTGGACAAGAGGGGCGGTCACTGGTGACGAGAAAAGGCAGTGTCATCTTCAAGTTAAATATCTCTAACTCCCAAGTCTCTGCTAGTCCATGATCTGTTAATTGATCAACAGATTGATTTAATATCCCTTGCAGAGACTTGGTTAGGGCAAGAGGATTGTGTTGGTTTGAATGAATCAACTCCCTCTGATTATTTAAACTGTTAAAATCCCAGAAGTTCTGGTCGTGGAGGAGGAGTAGCAACAATTTACCATCCAAATTACTAGTTAATGTAAAGCAAAAAAACACGTTTTAATTCCTTTGAGGGCCTGGTCCTGTGTATTGGGCATTTTAGCAAATTTAGGCTAAGGCCAATTTTATTTGACATAGTTTATCATCCCCCATCAACCTACTCAGAGTTTTTAACCAAATTTGCAGAATTCTTAGCTGATTTAGTGCTGAAATCAGATAGAATCACAATAGTAGGGGACTTTAAGATACATGTAGATGTAGATAGTGACTGCCTTAATTTGGCATTTAATTCAATTTTAGACTCAATGGGGTTTTCTCAGAAAGTAGGAAATTCTACCCATTATCTCCACCATATGTTGGACCTTGTTCTGACGTATGGCAAAGAAAAAGAAAATCTGGTAGTGTCTCCTCATAACCCTGTACTGTCAGACCATTGTCTGTTAACCTTTGAGTTTACTATTTCTGACTATTTGGCTCCTAAAGAAAAATATTACTACAGTAGATGCCTCTCAGATGATGTTGTTACAAAATTTATGCAGATTGTTTCCTCTATGCCATGTGTCAACACAACGGAAATAAGCGATAGATAGCTTACTCTTTCTGTAATTGGTAGAATGGTAGATAGAGCTACAACTTCTCTGCATCAGACTTTAGACATGATGGCCCCTTTAAAAAAGAAAAAGTCTAATCAGAGATTTCTAACTCCTTGGATCAACACAGAAACTTGTAGCTTAAAACAGAAGATTCATCAATTAGAAAAAAGAAATGGTGCTCCAATAATTTAGATGAATTCTATTTAGCTTGGAGAAATCATCTTTTAATTTACAAAAAGTCTCTGAGAAAAGCTAGAACAAGTTATTATTCTGCATTAATAGAAGAGAACAAGAATAATCCCGGGTTTCTTTTCAGCACTGTAGCTAGGCTGACAAAGAGTCGGGACTCTGTCAATCCTAGCATTCCCTTACAGCTTACTAGTGAGGACTTTCTGAACTTTTTCAATGATAAAATTTCATCCATCAGAGATAAAATCAATCAAATTCTTCCCACAGTTAACTTAAATACAGTAACTACTACAACTAATTCAATTGACTTCTGTTTGGATGTGTTTACTCCAACTGACCTTTTAGAGTTAGACAAAATAGTTTCCTCATCCAAGCCTTAAACTTGTCTTTTAGACCCTGTTCCTACTTATTTAAAGAAGTCTTCCCATTTATTGGTAGCTTTATTCTTCAAATAATCAATTCTTCATTAACTTTAGGCCATGTACCGCAGGCTTTTAAAACTGCTGTAATTAAACCCTTACTCAGAAAGCCAAAGCTGGATCCAGGAGTTTTAGCTAACTATAGACCAATATCTAATATCCCTTTCTTTTCAAAAATCTTAGAAAGAGTGGTTGCTACGCAATTATTTGACCACTTGCAGGGAAATGGTTTATTTGAAGAGTTTCAGTCTGGGTTTAGAATCCATCATAGTACTGAAACAGCCTTAGTGAAGGTCACTAATGACCTCCTGATCGCATCTGATAATGGACTTGTTTCTGTACTTGTCCTTTTAGACCTTAGTGAAGCTTTTGATACTATCGATCATAATATTCTACTTGATAGATTAGAACACTATGTTGGACTTAATGGAACTTCGTTGCAGTGGTTTAGATCTTATTTAAGATAAGATAAGATAAGATAAGATAAGAAAAGATAAGATAAGCCTTTATTAGTCCCACAACGGGGAAATTCCAGGATTGCAACAGCACAGGGATAGCAACACTCAGAGCAACAATCAGAAGGCAAGAAAAAAAACAAGCAAGCAAGAGCAGCTAATATACATATGTACATATTACTATAAAATATATATATACACACACACAGACACAGTGCAGAGCATTGTAGCTGGATGGAATAAATATATGAATATATAAACACACAGTGCGGAGCATTGTAGCCAGATGGAATAAATATGTAAATATATAAACACCCACAGTACAGAGCATTGCAGCGAGGTGGAATAAATATGTAAATATATAAACACACACAGTGTGGTGCAATGTAGCTAGATGGAATAATATGTAGATATATAAACACACAGTGCGGAGCATTGTAGCTAGATGGAATAAATATGTAAATATATAAACACACACAGTGCAGAGCATTGTTGCTAGATGGGATGAAACAGCACAACCATCTATTTAGTTATCCTACATGGTATGATTATGTGCCCATACATATTCTCACTCTCCATAGCGACCGGTATTTTCCTAGTTGTATGCCGGAGGGGACCATTGTGTAAGTCTATTGCATCTTTTGCATTCAAAAAACTATTAGTTTGTTACGTCTTTTTGCTATCTCTGCGAGCAGCCCTGCTTAGGTTGTACAGTCTGACAGCCGTTGGTAGGAAAGACCTGCGAAACCTCTCGGTTGTGCACCTGGGATGATGTAGTCTGCTGCTAAATGAGCTCCTCAGTGCATTCAGTATGTCCTGCATAGGGTGGAACTCGGACTCCAGCAGAGATGACAGTTTAGCCACCGTCCTTCTCTCTCCTATCTCCTCCACCGGATCAAGGCGCTGCCCCAGGACAGAGCTAGCTTTCTTGATCAGTTTGTTCAGTCTCTTCCTATCGGCTGCAGTAATGCCACTGCCCCAGCAGACCACTCTAAAAGTGATGGCTGATGCCACCACCGTGTCATAGAATGTCTTCAGCAGTGCCCCTTGTACACCAAAAGACCTGAGTCTCCTCAGCAGGAACAGCCTGCGCTGTCCCTTCTTGTAGAGTGCGTCAGTATTGTGTGACCAGTCTAGTTTATTGTTCAGATGAACACCCAGGTACTTATAGGATGTCACCATCTCGATGTCTGTTCCCTGTATATTTACTGGTGCTGTGAGGGGTTGTCCTTGCCTGCGGCAGTCCACCACCAGCTCCTTAGTTTTCCTCGCGTTGATCTGGAGGCAGTTCCGATGGCACCAGTCCACGAAGTCTGGGATAAGCCCTCTGTACTCAGCTTCATCTCCATTGGAGATGAGGCCAACAATTGCAGAGTCATCAGAGAACTTCTGTAGATGGCAGTGTGTTGTGTTGTGTGAGAAGTCCGCAGTATAAAGAGTGAACAGGAAGGGAGCCAGCACCGTTCCCTGGGGGGCCCCCGTGCTACTGATGATCGTGTCGGACACACAGTCCCGGGTTCTCACAAACTGAGGCCGGTTCGTGAGGTAGTCCAGGATCCATGATGACAGGTGCTGGTCCACCCCTGCGCGCAGCAGCTTGTCCTTCAGGATCATCGGTTGGATGGTGTTGAAAGCACTGGAGAAGTCAAAGAACATGATCCTCACCATATTCCCGGGCTTCTCCAGGTGGGACAGAGAACGGTGAAGGAGGAAGATCACCGCATCCTCCACCCCAATGCCATGCTGGTAGGCGAACTGGAGTGGATCCATCGCTGGTTCCACCAGGGGGCGGAGGTGAGCAAGGAGCAGTCTCTCCAGGGTCTTCATCAAGTGGGACGTCAAGGCCACCGGTCTGTAGCTGTTCAGGTCTTTGGGGTGGGAAGTTTTTGGTACAGGTACCACACAAGATGTTTTCCACAGCTGTGGTACCCTCCCCAGCTTCAGGCTCAGATTGAAGATATACGTCACAATCCCACACAGCTGGTCTGCACAGGACTTGAGGAGCTTTGCGCTGATGCCGTCCAGTCGCGACGCCTTCCTCGCCTTGATCTTCCTCAGCTCCGTCCTCACCTGGGTCCTGGTCAGAGTCAGGATGGGGGGCTGTGTGTTGGGAGTGGGGGGGTGTTGGTGGAGTGGGGAGTGGGCAGCAGGACTTGATTTCTTTAGAGGCAGCAGTAGTTGTTGTGCAGTCAGGGGGGAGGGCGGTTGGTCAAACCTATTGAAAAACAGATTCAGGTTGTTCGCCCACTCCCTGCCCCCCGTGGCCTGGGGGGGAGGTATTCTGGAGCCCAGAGATGGTTTTGAGGTTTCTCCAGACCCCGCTGATGTCGCTCTGTTGCAGCTTGTCCTCCATCTTCTTCCTGAAGCTGTTCTTGCCTTCTCTGATCTTTCTCCTCAGCTCCCTCTGTACAGACTTCAGCATCTCCCTATTCCCCGACCTGAAGATCCTCTTCTTCTCTCTCAGAAGTATTTTTATCTCAGGGTTGATCCAGGGTTTGTTGTTTGAGCGACGCCGTATGGTCTTGGTGGGAACGGATTTGTCCACCCAGTAGCTGAGGTAGTCCGTGAAGGTGTGAGTGAGGCCATCGATGTCCTCACCATGTGGATCAAAGAGCTGCTTCCAGGCGGTGGCTTCAAAACAGCCCTTTAGAGTGTCCATTGTCTCCTCAGACCATAACTTCACTGTGTGCATGGCCGGAGGTTATCTGTGCACTAGGGGTTTGTACACCGGCCGGAGATGAACCAAGTTGTGATCCGATTTCCCGAGTGGGGGGAGTTGTGATGAGGTGTACGCCTCCTTAGTGTTTGCGTAGTGTAAGTCCAGTGTTCTATTGTCTCTAGTGTGGCATGTAACATACTGGGTGAACGTGGGTAGAATGGGAGATAGTGAAACATGGTTGAAATCGCCTGAGATGAGGAGAAGAGCATCTGGGTGTTCTGTCTGCAGCCTGCTGGTTACTGGATGGATGACGTCACGCGCTGTCCCAGTGTTCGCCGTCGGATTTGCATAAACAACAATGCAGATCACGTGTGAGTGTTCTCTCGGGAGATATGTAGGCCTCATGCTAACAGCTAGCAACTAAATGTCTTTGCTGCAGTGTCGTTGTTTAACAGTGATATGTCCCGGTCTGCACCAGTTGTTGTTAACATACATTATCACTCCACCGCCCCTTGCTTTGCCACTGTCTGGTGTTCGGTCAGCCCCTATCATGTGAAAACCCTCCAGCTCAATGTTAGCATCTGCTGCTAGTTCAGTTAGCCACGTCTCAGAAAACAAAAGGAGAGAGCACTCCCGATATGTGCTATCGTAACGGCAGATAGCCGCTAGCTCATCTACCTTTCCCTCATCTTTTATCTGTTCAGGTTCCAGTTTGTTCATGTCAATAATGAGTTTTCTTTCAACTCAAAGCTCAGTTACAGAGTTCCAAAGGGATCTGTGCTAGACCCTACTCTTTTTAGTTTATATATGCTTCCGTTAGGCAACATTATTTGGAAGCACTGTATACAATTTCATTGTTATGCAGATGACACACAATTATACCTGTCCATGAAGCCAGATGATAGTAATCAATTAGCCAAGTTAGAAGCCTGTCTTAAGGAAATCCAAGCTTGGATGACTTGTAATTTCCATCCATCCATCCATCCATCCATCCATCTCCTACCGCTTTTCCGGAGGTCCGGGTCGCGGAGGCAGCAGTTCAAGCAGAGAAGCCCAGACTTCCCTCTCCCCAGCCACCTGCTCCAGCTCTTCAGAGAGGATACCAAGGCATTCCCAGACCAGCTGGGAGACATAGTCTCTCCACCGAGTCCTGGGTCTGCCCCGGGGTCTCCTCCCAGTGGGACGTGCCTGAAACACCTCAAGTGGGAGGCGTCTGGGAGGCATCCTAATCAGATGCCCATACCACCTCAAGTGACTCCTTTCAATGTG
Organism: Pholidichthys leucotaenia; assembly: GCA_020510985.1. Classification (NCBI taxonomy): domain Eukaryota; kingdom Metazoa; phylum Chordata; class Actinopteri; order Cichliformes; family Pholidichthyidae; genus Pholidichthys; species Pholidichthys leucotaenia. Next base: position 353,729,862 of record CM035845.1, on the reverse strand, counting down.
GAGGAGTAGCGGTTCTACTCTGAGCCTCTCCCGGATGACTGAGCTCCTCACCGTATCTCTGAGGGTGAGTCCAGCAATCCTACGAAGAAAGCTCATTTCAGCCGCTTGTATCCGCAATCTTGTTCTTTCGGTCATTACCCAAAGCTCGTGGACATAGGTGAGAGTAGGAACGTAGATTTACTGGTAAATCGATAGCTTTGCCTTAGAACTTGGCTGCACGGTGGCGCAGTGGTTAGCAGTGCGGCAGCACAGTTTACCCTTGGCCAGGGGATCGTGGGATCGTGGGTTCGATCCCAGCCCCTGACCAACAGTGATCTGTGTGGAGTTTGCATGTTAAGATAAGAAAAGATAAGCCTTTATTAGTCCCATAATGGGGAAATTCCAGGATTGCAACAGCACAGGGGTAGCAACACTCAGAGCAACAATCAGAAGGCACAAAAAAAACAAAAAACAAAAAAGCAAGAGCAGCTAATATACATATCTACATATTACTATAAATATATAAATATATATACAGTGGGGCAAAAAAGTATTTAGTCAGCCACCAATTGTGCAAGTTCTCCCACTTAAACAATGAGCGAGGTCTCCAATTTTCATCATAGGTATACCTCAACTATGAGAGACAAAATGAGAAAAAAAAATCCAGAAAATCACATTGAAGGATTTTTAATGAATTAATTGGTAAATTCCTCGGTGAAATAAGTATTTGGTCACGTACAAACAAGCAAGATTTCTGGCTCTCACAGACCTGTAACAACTTATTTAAGAGTCTCCTCTGTCCTCCTCTCGTTACCTGTATTAATAGCACCTGTTTGAACTCGTTATCAGTATAAAAGACACCTGTCCACAACCTCAAACAGTCAGACTCCAAACTCCACTATGGCCAAGACCAAAGAGCTGTCAAAGGACACCAGAAACAAAATTGTAGACCTGCACCAGGCTGGGAAGACTGAATCTGCAATAGGTAAGCAGCTTGGTGTGAAGAAATCAACTGGGGAGCAATTATTTGAAAATGGAAGACTTACAAGACCACTGATAATCTCCCTCGATCTGAGGCTCCACACAAGAGCTCACCCTGTGGGGTCAAAATGATCACGAGAACAGGTGAGCAAAAATCCCAGAACCACACGGGGGGACCTAGTGAATGACCTGCAGAGAGCTCGGACCAAAGTAACAAAGGCTACCATCAGTAACACACTACGCCACCAGGGACTCAAATCCTGCAGTGTCAGATGTGTCCCCCTGCTTAAGCCAGTACATGTCCAGGCCCGTCTGAAGTTTGCTAGAGAGCATTTGGATGATCCAGAAGAGGATTGGGAGAATGTCATATGGTCAGATGAAACCAAAATAGAACTTTATTGTAAAAACTCAACTTGTCGTGTTTGGAGGAGAAAGAACACCATACCTACTGTGAAGCGTTGGGGTGGAAACATCATGCTTTGGGGCTGTTTTTCTGCAAAGGGACCAGGACGGCTGATCCGTGTAAAGGAAAGTATGAATGGGGCCATGTATCGTGAGATCTTGAGTGAAAACCTCCTTCCATCAGCAAAGGCATTGAAGATGAAACGTGGCTGGGTCTTTCAGCATGACAATGATCCCAAACACACCGCCCGGGCAATGAAGGAGTAGCTTCGAAAGAAGCATTTCAAGGTCCTGGAGTGGCCTAGCCAGTCTCCAGATCTCAACCCCATAGAAAATCTTTGGAGGGAGTTGAAAGTCTTTGTTGTCCAGTGACAGCCCCAAAACATCACTGCTCTAGAGGAGATCTGCATGGAGGAATGGGCCAAAATACCAGCAACAGTGTGTGAAAACCTTGTGAAGACTTACAGAAAACGTTTGACCTCTGTCTTTGCCAACAAAGGGTATATAACAAAGTATTGAGATGAACTTTTGTTATTGACCAAATAATTATTTTACCGAGGAATTTACCAATTAATTCAATAAAAATTCTTCAATGTGATTTTCTGGATTTTTTTTCCTCATTTTGTCTCTCATAGTTGAGGTATACCTATGATGAAAATTGGAGACCTCTCTCATCTTTTAAGTGGGAGAACTTGCGGAATTGGTGGCTGACTAAATACTTTTTTGCCCCACTGTATATACACAGACACACAGTGCAGAGCATTGTAGCTGGATGGAATAATATGTAGATATATAAACACACACAGTGCAGAGCATTGTTGCTAGCTGGGATGAAACAGCACAACCGTCTACTTAGTTATCCTACATGGTATGATTATGTGCCCATACATATTCTCACCCTCCACAGCGACCGGTATTTTCCTAGTTGTATGCCGGCGGGGACCATTGTGTAAGTCTATTGCATCTTTTGCATTCAAAACTATTAGGTTGTTACGTCTTTTTGCTATCTCTGCGAGCAGCCCTGCTTAGGTTGTACAGTCTGACAGCCGTTGGTAGGAAGGACCTGCGAAACCTCTCGGTTGTGCACCTGGGATGATGTAGCCTGCTGCTAAATGAGCTCCTCAGCTCATTTAGCATATTCTTCCCGTGTTTGTGTGCGTTTACTCCGGGATTTCTCCGGTTTCCTCCCACATGCCAAAAATATGCAGGTTAGGTTAATTGGAGACTCTAAAGTCGCCCTAGGTGTGAATGTGGGTTGAATGGTTAAGGGATAGCACCGTATCGTGGCTGCTTCATCCATGCAGGTGGTGGATGCCCTCAATTTCCCCTCTGGGGATCAATAAAGTATGCTAAATCTAAAAAAAAAAAATAATAATCTAAAACTAATCTCCCTATTCATCACAAAAGACCAGTAAAACCTCTGCATCACTGCAGATGCTGCTCCAATCCGTCTGTCAATCTCTCACTCCATTTTCCCCTCACTCGTGAACAAGACCCCAAGATACTTTAACTCCTCCACTTGGGGCAGGAGCCTGTCCCCAACCCAGAGAGGACAATCCACCTTTTTCCGTCTGAGGACCAGGGACTCGGACTTGGAGGTGCTGATTTTCATCCCAGCTGCTTCACACTCAGCGGCAAACCGTCCTAGCAAGAGCTGTAGGTCATTGCTGGATGAAGCCAACAGGACAACATCATCTGCAAACAACAGAGATGAGATCCTGTGGTCACCAAGCATGACACCCTCCATTCCCTGGATGCTCCTAGAAATCCTGTCCATAAAAATTATGAACAGGATCGGTGACAAAGGGCAGCCCTGGCGGAGTCCAATGCTCACTGGGAATGACTCCGACCGAGTGTTAGCAATAAGATAAGATAAGATAAGCCTTTATTAGTCCCACAATGGGGAAATTCCAGGATTGCAACAGCACAGGGATAGCAACACTCAGAGCAGCAATCAGAAGGCAAGAAAAAAAAACAAAAAAACAAGAGCAGCGAGTATACATATGTACATGTAAATATATAAATATATAAACACACAGTGCAGATCATTGTAGCTAGATGGAATAAATATATAAATATATAAACACACACAGTGCGGAGCATTGTAGCTAGATGGAATGAACAGCATAACCGTCTACTTAGTTATCCTACATGGTATGATTATGTACCCATACATACTGTCACCCTCCGTAGTGACCGGTATTTTCCTAGTTGTATATCGGAGGGGACCATTGTGTAAGTCTATTGCGTCTTTTGCATTCACTACTATTAGGTTGTCACGTTTTTTTGCTATCTCTGCGAGCAGCCCTGCTTAGGTTATATAGTTTGACAGCCGTAGGTAGGAAGGATCTGCAAAACCTCTCGGTTGTGCACCTAGGATGATGTAGTCTGCTGCTAAATGAGCTCCTCAGTGCGTTCAGTATGTCCTGCATAGGGTGGGACTCGGACTCCAGCAGAGATGACAGTTTAGCCACCATCCTTCTCTCTCCTATCTCCTCCACTGGGTCAAGACGTTGCCCCAGGACAGAGCTAGCTTTCTTGATCAGTTTGTTCAGTCTCTTCCTATCGGCTGCTGTAACGCCACTGCCCCAGCAATCCACTCCAAAAGTGATGGCTGATGCCACCACCGTGTAGTAGAATGTCTTCAGCAGCGCCCCTTGTACACCAAAAGACCTGAGTCTCCTCAGTAGGAACAGCCTGCGCTGTCCCTTCTTGTAGAGTGCGTCAGTATTGTGTGACCAGTCTAGTTTATTGTTCAGATGAACACCCAGGTACCTGTAGGATGTCACCATCTTGATGTCTGTTCCCTGTATGTTTACTGGTGCTGTGAGGGGTTGTCCTTGCCTGTGGCAGTCCACCAAAAGCTCCTTAGTTTTCCTCACGTTGTTCTGGAGGAAGTTCCGATGGCACCAGTTCACGAAGTCCTGGGAAATATGAACCAAATACCAAACTCTCCAAACCAGTATGAACCAAACTCTCACAACGGTCGTACAGAGACCGAATAGCTCGTAACAACAAGCCCAATACCCCATACACCCAAAGCACCCCCCACAAAAATCCACAAGGGATGCGGTCAAATGCCTTCTCCAAGTCCACAAAACACGTGTAAACTGGTTGGGCAAACTCCCACGAACCCTCAATAATTCACGAGAGGGTAAAGAGCTGGTCCGATGTGCCACGGCCAGGACGAAAACCACATTGCTCCTCCTGAATCCGAGGTTCGACCAACGGCCGGCCGGACTCTCCTCTCCAGTACCTTGGCATAGACCTTCCCAGGGATGCTAAGGAGTGTGATCCCTCTAAAGTTGGAGCACACCCTCCGGTCCCCATTTTTGAAGAGAGGAACCACCACCCCGGTTTGCCATGCCAAAGGGACTGCCCCCGACCTCCACGCAATGTTGCAGAGGTGTGTCAACCATGACAGCCAAACAACATCCAGGGCCTTGAGGTACTCAGGGCGAATGTGGTCCACCCCCGGGGCCCGGCCACCAAGGAGATTTTTAACCACCTTGGTGACCTCAGCCCCTGTGATAGGCGAGTCATCCCCCTTGTCCCCAAACCCTGCTTCCTCTGTGGAAGGCATACCAGTGGGATTGAGGAGATCCTCAAAGTATTCCTTCCACCACCCGACGATATCCCCAGTTAAAGTCAACAGTGTCCAATCCACACCATACACAGTGTGGACAGGGAGCTGCTTTCCCCTCCTGAGCCGCCGGACAGTTTGCCAGAATCTCTTTGAAGCCGACCGAAAGTCTTGTTCCATGGCCTCACCGAACTCCTCCCATACCCGGGTTTTTGCTTCAGCAACCACCTGAGCTGCACTCCACTTGGCCTGCCGGTACACCTCAGCTGCTTCGGGAGTCCCACAAGCCAACCAAGCTTGATAGGAGTCCTTCTTCAGCTTAATTGCAGCAGACTTGTAATTTCCCGCTATTAAATTCAGAAAAGACTGAAGTCATTCTTGTTGGTCAAAAAAACCTTAGAAATACCTTTCCAAATCAAACTTTCAGTTTGGATGCGGTTGCTATTTCTCTTAATAGCTCTGAGAGGAACCTTGGAATTATTTTTGATCAAGATCTGTCTTTCAATTCACATATTAAATTTGTTTCAAAGACTGTCCTCTATCATTTGCATAATATTGCCAAGATTAGGAACATCTTGTCTCAGAGTGATGCTGAAAAACTGATACAAGCTTTTGTTTGCTCTAGATTAGATTATTATAACTCTTTATTATCAGGTTGTCCTAAAACATCTCTTAAAAGTCTTCAGTTGATCCAAAAGGCTGCTGCAAGAGTTTTAACAGGTACTAGAAAGAGAGATCATATCTCTCCGGTTCTGGCCTCCCTTCATTGGCTTCCCATTGAGTTTAGAATTAAGTTTAAAATCCTTCTTCTCACTTTTAAAGCTCTAAACAATCAGGCCCCTTTTTATTTAAAAGATCTGATATTACCCTATTATCCAAACAGAACACTATGCTCCCAAAATGCTGGATTACTTGTAATACCTAGAATCTCCAAAAGTACAATGGGGGGCAGAGCCTTCAGTTATCAAGCTCCTCTCTTATGGAACCAGCTGTCAATCTGAATTCGGGAGTCAGACTCGATCTCTGTTTTTAAGAATAGGTTTAAAACCTTCCTTTTTGATCTAGCCTACAATTAGAGAGGATCATGTGTTTCTGAACCCTTCCTTAGATAAGATAAGATAAGATAAGCCTTTATTAGTCCCACAGTGGGGAAATTCCATGATTGCAACAGCACAGGGATAGCAACACTCAGAGCAATAATTAAGAAGATAAGAAAATAAGACCAGTGAATATACATATGTACACATAAATATATAAATATATATATACACAGTGTGGAGCATTGTAGCTCGATGGAATAAACAGCATCACCGTGTACTTAGTTATCCTACATAGTATGAATATGTACCCATACATATTGTCACCCTCTGTAGTGACCGATATTGCCCTAGTTGTATACTGGAGGGGACTATTTGTGTAAGTCTGTTGTGTCTTTTGCATTCAGTACTATTAGGTCATCACGTTTTTTTGTTATCTCTGAGAGCAGCCCTGCTTAGGTTATACAGTCTGACAGCCGTAGGTAGGAAGGACCTGCGAAACCTCTCGGTTGCGTACCTAGGATCAGAATCAGAATCAGAAAAAGATTTATTGCCAAGTACATTAACAGATCACTGATAACATACGAGAGAATTTGACTTGACACAGTAATGAACCTGCATTTCCGTGCCGCGGCGCATCTGCAACGCGCCTATCAGCAGGAGGGTACAGGTCGCATAAAGATGATACAATAGGAAGGAGCAAAAAAATCATTGATTCAAAATACTGGTTACATACTTAATCAATATTAAGAGTTCAAGGAAAAAAAAAGCTCATGCACATATATTCGCTGCACACAGAATTCACAGGACACAAGAGAGCAGTGTTATCTTTATTCAGTTCATGGATCAATGTGTGTGTGGTGTTGAGCAGTGTTGATGATAATAAGAGAGACGCAAGGACCCTTGGCAGAAGATGTTTTGTCTGTCTGGCGCCAGTCTTATCTGGCGCTGCAGCTGGCTGTCCAAGGCCTTGTGCTCATGATTTTGAAAAAACACAGTCTGCAGACAGCCAGGAGGAATTTTCATGGGGAATAATAATGCCAAATAGGACTGATCACAGAGAAGACTTGTATTTCTTCTGTAGATTCAGTACATTAATCCTTCATTGCGCAGCTTTGAATTCGTCGTGGAAAGACCTGAGCGAACCCATGATGTAATCCACCTTACGAGACAGTTCTCCAGTAGTCGCTATCAGGGTCTTCTCCAGTTTTTCAATTTGTTGGATGCACCTCGCCTGGCCAGCATTTTGATAGGTTGAATCCATCTTCAGCAATTTGCGGTAAACCAAGACAATTCCCGTCCCAATCAGAATTATCCCAATCACCAAGATTACGAAGATAAACAAATCTTCAATATCTTCGATAGAGAGATTAGAGAGACACAGCATTTTCCAATTACCTGTGTCACGTAAATAGCCCACTGGAGCCGTTCCAGCGGGGCAGACAGCTTCCCCCGGAGCACTTTTCCTTGTTGAAAAAATAGTGTCAATTGTGTTCAAAGCCCAGCTTATTAACTCCATAATTTCTTTTCGGCGGTCGCAGTTGGACGCAGACAGACAACAGCAAGCTGGGATCCAGTAGTTAGGAGGGGAGGAAAAAGTCAGAGCAGGAGAGAAGAAAAAAGCGTCTACTCTCTTGGGAGGGCGGAAGTGAGGCAGGAAGTGAGGCAGGATGATGTAGTCTACTGCTAAATGAGCTCCTCGGTGCATTCAGTATGTCCTGCATAGGGTGGGACTCGGACCCCAGCAGAGATGACAGTTTAGCCACCATCCTTCTCTCTCCTATCATCTCCACTGGGTCAAGGCGCTGCCCCAGGACAGAGCTAGCTTTCTTGATCCGTTTGTTCAGTCTCTTCCTATCAGCTGCTGTAATGCCACTGCCCCAGGAGACCACTCCAAAAGTGATGGCTGATGCCACCACCGTGTAGTAGAATGTCTTCAGCAGCGCCCCTTGTACACCAAAAGACCTGAGTCTCCTCAGTAGGAACAGCCAATCCCACACAGCTGGTCTGCACAGGACTTGAGGAGCTTTGTGCTGATGCCGTCCGGTCCCGAGGCCTTCCTCGCTTTGATCTTCCTCAGCTCCATCCTCACCTGGGTCTTAGTGAGAATCAGGTTGGGGGGCTGTGTGCTAGGAGTAGGGGGTATTGGTGGAGTGGGGTGTGGACAGCAGGTCTCGATGTCTTTAGAGGCAGCAGTGGTTGTTGTGCAGTCGGGGGGAGGGTGGTTGGTCAAACCTATTAAAAAACAGGTTCAGATTTTTCGCCCAAACCCTGACCCCCGTGGACTGGGGGGAGGTATTCTGGAGCCCAGAGATGGTTTTAAGGTTTCTCCAGACCCAGCCGATGTCACTCTGTTGCAGCTTGTCCTCCATCTTCTTCCTGAAGCTGTCTTTGACTTCTTTGATTTTCCTCCTCAGCTCCCTCTGTATGGACTTCAGCATCTCCCTGTTCCTCAACCTTAAGATCCTCTTCTTCTCTCTCAGAAGTGTTTGAATCTCAGGGTTGATCCAGGGTTTGTTGTTCGAGCAACACCGTATGGTCTTGGTGGGTACGGTGTTGTCCACACGGAAGCTGATGTAGTCCGTAATGGTGTGAGTGAGGCTATCGATGTCCTCACCATGTGGATCGCAGAGCTGCTCCCAGGCAGTGGTTTCAAAACAGTTCTTTAGAGCATCCATTACCTCCTCAGACCATAACTTCACTGTGCGCATGACCGGAGGTTGTCTGTGTACTAGGGGTTTGTACACCGGCCGGAGATGAACCAAGTTGTGATCCGATCTCCCGAGTGGGGGGAGTGGTGATGAGGTGTACGCCTCCTTAGTGTTTGCGTAGAATAAGTCCAATGTTTTATTGTCTCTAGTGTGGCATGTGACATGTGCTATGAGATGACTGTTGTTGTGAAATGGCGCTATATAAATAAAGTTGAATTGAATTGAATTGAATTGAATTCAGTTCAGTTACGACCTCGGGGGCAGGCTGCATCCAGGGGCACGCCTACTGAGGGGCTGCCCTGGGCCTCCAAGCTGGTTCTACCCTTTTCTGCATGAGGACAGTGGTGTAACTTAAAAAAATATTAAATAGTTTAAATATTCATATGGGTGCATGTGTTTAAAAATCAAAATTACTAAACTGTTATTGATCAGGGATTATTTTATGTATTCTTATTTTTTTTTCGAACATGGCAATATTTTAGTTTATGAAACAACTTTTGTTTAGTATAGGTGGCAGAATGCTCTGCCTAGCTGTGTGGGGGTTGGACGGTAGGCCACCCGTCCCCCCGAGTTTTAGTTTTTTGTATGAATGTGATAGGCCATTTAGTGATTTCAGTTTAGTTTTCTTAGTGCGTGAGTCGGGTCCTAAATTGGGGAGGTTTTCAATTGTGTGTGTGGTTTTGGACATTTTTAAAGGGGGGGGGGTGTATATGAGGTTGGCCCTAAGGGCTTGCTGTAGCCTGTAGTCATCTGGGGGGAGTGATGTCAGGCGGGCTGCGGCTGCTATACAGTTATGTGTGTTCTCAATAAAGTTCAGCTCACTGTTCGGCACAAGACGACTCCTGTCTGATTTAATACATAACAGAGAGGAACTTGATAACTGAAGGCTCTGCCTCCCATTGTACTTTTGGAGATTCTAGGTATTACAAATTGTCCTGCATTTTAGGAATGTAGTGCTCTGTTTGGATAATAGGCTAGTATCAGATCTTCAAATAAAAATGGGGCCTGATTATTTAGAGCTTTGTAAGTGAGAAGAAGGATTTTAAACTTAATTCTAAATTCTCTGGGAAGCCAATGAAAGGAGATATGATCTCTCTTTCTAGTACCCGTTAAAACTCTTGCTGCACCATTTTGGATCAGCTGAAGACTTTTTAAAGATGTTTTAGGACAGCCTGATAATAAAGAGTTACAATAATCTAACCTAGAGCTAACAAAAGCGTGGATCAGTTTCTCAGCTTCACTCTGAGACAAGATGCTCCTAATCTTGGCAATATTACGCAAATGATCAAGGCCAGTCTTTGAAACAAGTTTAATATGTGAATTAAAAAACAGATCTCAATCAAAAATAACTCCAAGATTCCTTGAAGAACTATTAAGAGAAAGAGTAACCCCATCCAAACTAAAAGTTAGATTTGGAAAGGTATTTCTATGGATTTTTGGACCAACTAGAATTACTTCAGTCTTATCTGAGTTTAATAGCAAGAAATTACAAGTCATCCAAGCTTTGATTTCCTGAAAAGAGGCCTCTAACTTGACTAATTGATTACTATCATCTGGCTTCATTGGGAAGTATAATTGTGTGGCAATTGCATAACAATAAAAAATGTATACAGTGCTTTCTAATAATGTTGCCTTGGACAGGACACTACCAGATTTTCTATTTCTATGCGATATGTCAGAACAAGGTCCAACGTGTGTTGGAGATAATGGGTAGAATTTCCAACTGTCTGAGAAAACCCCATCAAGTCTAATATTGAATTAAATGCCATATTAAAGTCATCACTATCTACATCTACATGTATATTAAAGTCCCCTGTAGGGAGCTTGAAATAAGGAAGCAAAGTGATTTTATAAATCAAGTTTTATTTTCGGCTTCCAGTCCCTAACATGTCTCATCTCGATGCAGAAGCAGAAGAGTCTGAGCACAGTCAGACCTTCATACTTATACCTCACACAACAAAAGACATTGCATAACAAAGCCGACATCACACATCTGCGTTATCTCCTTCTATTGTTCTCTCTCTCCTCCACCTGACCCTGGGGGGTCAGGAAGTCCATTCAGGTCTCCACCGCTGCGTCTCCGTCTGCTTGTTGCTCTTCGCCGGTGGTCGAGACCTATTGTCCTGCTCTGAGACGTGAGGTCATTCCACATATGCAATCTCTAAACATTCCTCTTATGTCTATACATATGTATAGTCAGGCAGATAGGTGAAACAATTGTTCACTTCTGGATAGAAGCATGAAATTTGGCATAAATGTAGCCCAATAAGTCCTCTTTCATATAAGATTAAGACCCACTTCAAATTTTTCTTGGTACTTGCATTATTCAAGATGGCGTCCAAATATGGCTGCCAAAAAACACATTTTTGCTTATAACTAGAAAATGTGAGCTTTTAGGGCATAATAATGTATTGTTGACTAATATAAATGTGTACATTCCGCACATTTTGAGCCCAAAATTAAGTCTGTATGACAAACGGTTCTTGAGATATAACATTTTGAAAATTGCCACAAACTGTATAATCTTAATCATATCAAAAGTTACAGAGATACAAATGCTGAACAATAGCAATTGAACATTTATGGTATATGTTCATTCGAATCACATTCGAAGATCAATAATAGCATAATGAGAAACCCCAAGAAAGTTAAAAATACAAAACGCAGTCAGTGATATGCCAAATATTATGTAATCGAGTGTAACCTCATTACAACCCATGCATCAACAGAGTGAAGTGATCGAGAAGACCTCCACTAACCTTCTGCCTGGTGACATGCACCACCACAATAACACAGAGAAGTGCAGCTTAAATTTGCCCTGCTGCACTTGCACAAGCCCCTACAAGCTTTCTTGCAACCACAGTGCACAAGCTCTTGACATACTTTGGAAGCTTCAGGGAGAGTGGTCCACTTTGGGACAAAGCCTTCCCTTGCTTCAGTCCATCCCCAATGTGTAGGACTTGGTAGATTTTGCACTGGATCCAGTGCTTGACCCCACACATAGCCACCTTGATAAGCAGCTCTTTTGATATGTTCTGTTAATGCTGCCTTTGTTGGTGGAATATTTTCAAGTGACTGTGTTCCTTGTGCAAAAAGGGTCTGACGAGCTTTGTTTACCTGATACAGAGGGCAGGTACGACTGTACATTATTACCGTGTACCGTTCAAGAACAGCTTCATCCTCTGCTGTTATAACTTCAGGAGTGAAGCTCAGTTTCCTGAATACAGGTGTCACTTCAGGAAAAACTTCCCAAGCATCAAATGCAGTCTTCTTGCCTCTGCCAGCAAACGAGGAAGTAGTGTCTCAGCCACTGAAAGCCTGGAAGAAGGGAAGGGCTTTGCACTTGTCAGGACCAAGGCTACCTGCCAAGCTGTTTGCTGATATGTAGTTGAAATGTTTTCCCACACCAAACGCCAGCCACAGGTCAATGTCCAGCTGATTTACATATGTAACAGCTAGAACAACAACATCTGTGTCAACTGTCCTTATCAATACACTCCTGTGGCCTTGAGCTGCACCATGGGCAACATGCAACATAAGCCTTGTATCAGCTTCTTCATGATCATTGGATCAATGCCAGCAGAAGCCACGTCACTTGGTCTGTTGCTCACAACATTCACATCAGAAGTTGAAACAAACAAGACACCTTCCACCTCTAGAGAAGCCAGTTCTCTACCAAGGAATTGGAATAGCTCTGCTTTGTTATTGGTGCAGCGCAAAAAGGTCTGCCAGTTACTGGGAATGACAGTGTCAGGAAGCACCCTTCTTCGGATACCTTTGCCTCGAGACACTCTGGTTGCCTTTTTGAGGCTGCTGTCAAGATATCGGTCCCACACTACATCAACACGTTTCACATCTTTAGCCTGATCAATGATGTAAGGCGAGAAAACAGGCACCTCGTCATGGCTGCCGCGTCATTGGGATGCGCCTTTCGTGCGCGCCCAATGTCAAGTCAAATTCCTCATATGTTTACTTGTTTACTTGTAAATGTGCTTGGCAATAAATCTTATTCTGATTCTGATTCTGATTCTGAAAACTCCCCTTGAATACTCTTGGAAAGTCTTTGCTTTACCAGGTGCAAGCATAGTCACAATAGCTGCTCCATCAAAGACCTTCATGGTAACAGCTGGTAACAACTGATTTTGTGATACCCCAATGCACTGAAGCAAATCTGACTTCTTGCCTTGACACAATTTGCCTAGAGCAGACAGTGAAGGAGGATGGGCATTGTTTTCATGTCTGAAAAACTCCTCTATGTTTCCATCACGGGTTTGACAGGCAATATAGAGCCGAGCAAAAAGATTGCAATCAGATTTCAAAGCAGACACCTTAGATTGACTGACATTGTTTGTCACTTCATAAGTACCAAACAGAGGTAGATTGTTTCTTGAAACTGTGTCAGTTAAAGCAACTGTACGCTTATTCAGTCTGTTATCAACAAACTCCTGATACTGAGCAATGCCTAATTCATGCGCTGATTTCACTGCATTAATAACATGGTGAGGCATTATTTCATTGGTGTCAAGTCTAACAAGGTCATTGCTTGTCTCTTTGAAGGGATTTCCCATGTCCTCTAATGAAACTACTAGGTTACAAACATTTTTTGCAAATGCAACCTGGACACTTGGAATTTGATCATGATGCTTGAGATTCATTGCCTTGGGCTTCAACAGAGATTCTTCTAGCTCACTAACAACCCTAGCAACTTCAGGGCCAGCAACCAACCACCTTCTTAAGGCAGAAGGATCCTCAGTGAGGCCTATAGCACCCCCTTGGCCTTTGATCTTGGCATTCTCTTGTTCATGACAGTGGTCCAAAGCAATCATCGAGAAAGCATGATCTGACTTTTTTACAACAAAATTTCCATCCATGAAGTTCGAATAAACATCAGGGTGAGTCTGATGTAGGTTAAGCATATCCCGTACATGGATGAACAGCCATCTGGCATAATGGTAGCAGTCTAAGGCGAACATCCAAGGTGTCAGTTGTCAAAGGACTTCAACGTACAAATTGAAGTTTCCTTCTCGGATGGACCTCACATACTCAAGGAGAAGCAGCTCTAGCTTCAACACAGTATCCCAGTACAGAAACTGGGGATACTTTCTAGTGTTATCCTCCACCCACCTCTCAAATTCAGGCATAACATTCTGATTGGCAGCATTTTCCTCATCATATGCCTTCTTCTGAAGGAGATAGAGTGCTACGGCACTGACCTGATGGGCGTATCTTGATCTCGTCACATGACTGCCCTTGGTAATGGCATCTGCTCGGCCAGGTGTTGTAATGCCTGCCTGCTCCAAAACCTGCTTTTCAAAACCCTCTCTAGTTTTAAATTGCTGAACTTGTTGAAACAAGATTTGTGCCATAAGGCTTCCTTAGACTTCAGAGTCTCTGCAATCCCTTGCCCATCATTCAAAAGTTTCAAATCAATTGTTACTGGAACTTCACCAGCCTCAGTAAATTTCATAATGTTTTCACCAAAAGTTTCATAGCCTGAGCCATATGATGCTCTTGTGCTTTTGGCAGGACAGATTAGCTTCTCTACAGTTTCCTACTGGCAAATGATACATTTTGTAAAATCCATCACATTCACTTGACTGTCACTTCCAGAACTTAAGCAGGCACTGTCTTCTCATGAATCCATGTTGTCTCGGTTCCTGGTATGCTACGTTAGATTAATTGGTTTCACCACCACCACTTCTACAGCACTACAATAACAACTTGGGATACCTGAAAAAAAAAAGAAATCATAGTAAGGCCTGAAAAAAAAAGCAATCTGGACATCCCTGTATCTCAATACTGACACTCCCACTGCTGTACCTGAAATGAACATAAGAAGTTGCATTATTGTGATAACTTGAATAAGCCATATCTCAAGAACCGTTTGTCATACAGACTTGATTTTGGGCTCAAAATGTGCGGAATGTACACATTTATATTAGTCAACGATACATTATTATGCCCTAAAAACTTACATTTTCTAGTTATAAACAAAAACGTGTTTTTTGGCGGCCATATTTGGACGCCATCTTGAATAATGCAAGTACCAAGCCAGATCCGAAGTGGGTCTTAATCTTATATGAAACAGGACTTATTGAACTACATTTGTGCCAAATTTCATGCTTCTATCCAGAAGTGAACAATTCTTTTGAAAATTGGCCCTTATCTGCCTGACTAGTAGGTATGGATATATGAATAATATAAGCCACAGCCCCACCCCCCCAAACGTCTAAGAAAAGGACAATAAAATTAAGTTTACAGCTTAAGGTAACATCCATGACATATTATACCGTTATTCACATCAACAGGAAAAAGGAAAAATATCTTCAGCAGCCATGCCAACCTTCAAGCTGTACAGCATGCTCATGTTAAAAATTCAGTGGTAATCAACAACAGTATAGTCTATGTCATATGTCAGCCCTAAAACTGCAACGGCACGATTCGACAGCATAGCTTACAACTCCTTGTTAATTTTACATCAGTCTATGTGTCGTCTGGGTTTCAATCTTCTCCCAAATCTGCTGTAGGCCTGCTTTGGCGTCTTGGCGGGGTCGTCCTGTAAGGCATCTGCAGCTTGAGGAGGAGAGTGGTTATTTGGTCCCTGCGGGGGGGTTGAAGTGTGTCTCTTGGGGGGTCTACCCCGTCGAGGTGCTCTCGCCACCCGTGCAGGTTCGTCGCTCAACATGAAAGCAGGCTTAAGTCTGTCAATGCTGACTGTTTCTTTTCTGTCCCCTAAATCAAGCACAAAATGCTTATCACCAGGTTCCAGCACTCTAAATGGTCCATCATATGGTGGGCGGAGGGTTGGTTTTAAAGCTTTGTGCCTAACAAAAATGAACTCGGCGTTTTTCAAAGCTTGGGGAACAAAAACCCGCGGAAAAGAGTGATGTACGGGTCCGGGGAGCGTGTCCGGTCCCTTGCTGCTTAGGGGCCTCAGAGCTGGGAGGCGCCCGGGCTCTGGATGTTCTGGTAAGAACTCACCCGGGAGCCTGAGAGGTTGTGCGAAAACTAATTCTGCCGGGGAGGCGTCTAGATCCTCCTTAGGCGCCGAACGCAACCCCAATAAAACCCATGGAAGTTTATTTACCCAATCTGTATACGTCAGTGAGGCCCTGAGGGCGGCCTTTAAAGACCTATGAAAATGCTCGCATAACCCGTTAGCCTGAGGGTGATACGCGGTAATGCGATGAATTGTCGCCCCTAAGCTGCTGGCCATGGCTGACCATAGCTCTGAGACAAATTGAGGTCCCCTATTGGACGTGATGTCCGATGGGATGCCGAAACGCGCCACCCAGGATGTAAAAAAATGCGAGCGACTTCCGCGGCTGTGGTTTACGCCAGTGGGACCGCTTCTGGCCAGCGTGTGGTACGGTCTACCACTGTTAAAAGGTGTGTGAACCCCTGCGACGACGGCAGTGGGCCCACGAGGTCGACGTGTACATGGTCAAACCTCCTGGCCGGGATTCGGAAAGGTTCTAGAGGAACTTTTGTGTGTTTGTGAATTTTGGCGCGTTGGCAAGACATGCAAGTCCTCGCCCACTCCTTTACATTTTTACACAGGCCTGGCCAAACAAACTTCTCCATTTTCACCATTTTCACCGGGAGTGAACTGAGTCAAAAGTGCGGCGGCGCCACGCGGCTGGGACTACCGGGCGAGGTCGACCGGTTGACACGTCACAGATTAGGGGGGGGGCACACCGTCACGCAAACCCCTTCCTCCAGCCTTAACCCTGTTGGTCCAGACTGGAGCACGCGCACGTCCACGTCACTGCTTTGTTCCGCTGCCATGGACGCGTAATCTATCCCTAAGTGAATTGGGGCCGCATACGCATCCGCGTTGGCCATGAGCTCTGCGGTTGTGGTAGTATAATCTGCTTCCTCGTGTCCTGACGATGTCACGGCGCGGGAGAGGCAGTCTGCTACCACATTAAGTTTGCCTGCCACGTGTCGAATATCCGTGGTAAACTCTGAAATTGCGGCCAGCTGTCTTTGTTGCCTGCCTGACCACGGTTCTGAAATTTTAGCCATCGCAAAAGTGACTGGTTTGTGGTCTACAAAAGCTGTGAAACGCCGCCCTTCCAGCCAGAACTGGAAAAGGTGGATGAATAAATGAAGCGCTAGCAGCTCTCTGTCAAAAGTGCTGTATTTGCGCTCAGTTTGGTTTAAGGATTTGCTAAAAAATGCTAGCGGTTGCCAGGCTCCGCCAACATGTTAAGATAAGATAAGATAAGATAAGCCTTTATTAGTCCCACAACGGGGAAATTCCAGGATTGCAACAGCACAGGGATAGCAACACTCAGAGCAACAATCAGAAGGCAAGTAAAAACAAGCAAGCAAGAGCAGCTAATATACATATGTACATATTACTATAAAATATATATATACACACACACACACACAGACACACAGTGCAGAGCATTGTAGCTGGATGGAATAAATATATGAATATATGAACACACAGTGCAGAGCATTGTAGCTAGATGGAATAAATATGTAAATATATAAACACCCACAGTATGGAGCATTGCAGCTAGGTGGAATAAATATGCAAGTATATAAACACACACAGTGCGGAGCAATGTAGCTAGATGGAATAATATGTAGATATATAAAAACACAGTGCGGAGCATTGTAGCTAGATGGAATAAATATATAGATATATAAATATAAACACACCCAGTGCAGAGCATTGTAGCTAGATGGAATAAATATGTAAATATATAAACACACACAGTGCAGAGCATTGTTGCTAGGTGGGATGAAACAGCATAACCGTCTATTTAGTTATCCTACATGGTATGATTATGTGCCCATACATATTCTCACCCTCCATAGCGACCGGTATGTTCCTAGTTGTATGCCGGAGAGGACCATTGTGTAAGTCTATTGCATCTTTTGCATTCAAAAAAAACAAAAAAAAAACCCCAAAAACTATTAGTTTGTTACGTCTTTTTGCTATGTCTGCGAGCAGCCCTGCTTAGGTTGTACAGTCTGACAGCCGTTGGTAGGAAGGACCTACGAAACCTCTCGGTTGTGCACCTGGGATGATGTAGTCTGCTGCTAAATGAGCTCCTCAGTGCATCCAGTATGTCCTGCATAGGGTGGAACTCGGACTCCAGCAGAGATGACAGTTTAGCCAATGTTGTTCCACGACCGCCCCTATGGCCAGGTCTGAAGCGTCTGTGGTCAGCGTTATGTGGGCCAAGGGATCGGGGTGGATCAACAATGAGGCA
The DNA here is from genome assembly GCA_020510985.1 of Pholidichthys leucotaenia. NCBI lineage: Eukaryota > Metazoa > Chordata > Actinopteri > Cichliformes > Pholidichthyidae > Pholidichthys > Pholidichthys leucotaenia. The sequence continues at coordinate 353,711,936 of CM035845.1, read as the reverse complement.
TCCGCTAGTGCTCTTTTTACTTCCGCAAAGGCGCGTTCCCACTCCGGGGTCCATTCGACCGCATTGGAGGGCTTTTGTTTTCTGAGCGCGGCATACAGGGGCTGCATGAGTTGAGCTGCGCGAGGGAGGAAACGGTTGTAAAAATTCACCATTCCTAAAAATTCCTTTAGTGATCTGACCGTTTGTGGTCGGGGGAAGTTTGCTACCGCGCGCACTGTGTCCGGCAATGGAACTGCCCCCTCTGGTGAAACTCTGTGCCCCAAAAAATCAATTTGTGACACACCGAATCGGCATTTGGCTGGGTTAATTATTAACCCGTGCTCTTCTAGCCTCTGAAAAACCGTAGTGAGGCGTTGTTCGTGTTCTTCCTCCGACGTGCTGGCTACCAGAATATCGTCGAGGTAGACAAACACGAAGGGGAGGTCGCGTAATACTGCGTCCATCATACGCTGAAAAGTTTGAGCAGCGCCTTTGAGGCCAAACAGCATTGGCAAAAATTCAAAAAGACCAAAAGGGGTTATTACAGCCGTTTTAGGAACGTCTTCAGGTCGAACCAGAACTTGGTGGTAGCCGCGGACCAGGTCTATTTTAGAAAAAATGCGCGCACCCGCCAGATGTAGTGAAAAATCCTGAATGTGAGGGATTGGGTAGCGGTTGTGCGCTGTCGCATTGTTTAATCTGTGGTAATCACCGCAAGGTCTCCAAGAACCGTCGGTTTTCTGGACCATATGTAGTGGCGATGCCCAAGGGCTTTTCGAGCGCCGAATAATGCCCATTTCTTCCAGTCTGGCAAACTCGTCGCATGCTATGGCGAGCTTGGTCGCGTCTAAGCGCCGAGCTTTAGCAAACACAGGTGGGCCTGTTGTGGGAAGGAAGTGTTCCACCCCGTGTTTCGCTACTGTTGCCGAAAATTTGGGAACTGTGAGTGCTGGAAATTGGGTGAGGAGTTGGTCAAACTTACCTCTTGCTGTGGTGATGCTGGCCTGCACGGGTGGTGGGGACACTCGAGCTGAACAGGGGATAGAAGAAGATGGCAAGATCGACTAACAACCCATGTGCACATAAGAAATCAGCGCCCAACAAGTTAAAACTCACTGCCGCTATAATAAAGGTCCACCTATAGTTGCGGCCGTGAATGGACAGAGGCAGGTTTCTTTCACCAAAGGTGTCGATGATCGAGCCATTAGCTGCCATCGCTCCGTTTCCACGGGGTCCTGTTGCCCGGTCTGCGTAGGATGGGTGATGAAGCTCACCTGAGCTCCGGTGTCGATGAGGAACTGCCTCCCAGAGCGTCCGTCAGTCACGTAGAGCAGCTTGTTTGTCTCGCCGAGAGCCGTAGCTGCTAACGGTTCCCGGCTTTGAAGTTTCCCGAGCTCTTGAAATTGCAGGGGGGCACGCATTTGTATGCCCTCTCGGCGAAATGTCTATGGTAATAGCAGAGGTCATCCCGTTTGCTGCGCCTTGGTCACGTCGCTGCCATGGTGGGCGGGCTCTGCTCCGTCGTCTGTGATTCTCCGATGCTCTGGGCTTTCACGCCGAGATCTGCCGATGCTGCTGTGGCCATCTGCTCGCCGCAGGAGTTGATGAGCCGCTGCGCTTCTCGGGCAAGTGCGCGGAAGTCCTGCTTGGTCTTACACCACATGTTGGCCAGGATCCCTCTCATGTGCGTCGGCAGAGTGCTGAGGAAGATGTGTTGAAAGAGGAAGTTGTCGTTGTCTGCCTCCCTCAGCTGCAGCATGTCTTCCATGAGGGCCATCGGTCTGCGTCCCCCGTGGCCGTAAATCGCCAGTATCCTCCCGGCCCTTTCCTCGGCCGAGGGAACGAAACTCTCGATGAGGGTCGCCTTCAGTTCCTTGTATTTGTCGTTGGCGGGCGGCTGTTGTATCATGCTCCGCGTGCATCGTGCCATGGCGGCATCGAGTCTGGCGACGATGTGGTAAAATTTTGTCTCGTCGGCTGTCACCCCCGCGAGTGCAAACTGAGCCTCAGCCTGCTGGAACCACGAGTTCGGGTCATTTTGCCAGAACTCTGGGAGTTTGACGGCGACGGCGCTTGCTTGGGCCGCCTCTGACGAGTCTGCAGCGCAAGAACGCCTTTCCTCCGTTCTCACGACAGGGTTGGGGACGGCGCTTGGCTGGGCCGTCTCCGACGATTCTGCTGTGGGCGAACGTATTCCATCCATTCCCCTGTCTGCGTTGGCGACGGCACTTGCTTTGGTTGCCTCTGACGAGCCTGTAGCGGGAGAACGTCTTTGGTCCATTCTCACGTCTGGTCACCAATGTAGGGAGCTTGAAATAAGGAAGCGAAGTGATTTTATAAATCAAGTTTTATTGTCGGCTTCCAGTCCCTAACATGTCTCATCTCAATGCAGAAGCAGAAGAGGCTGAGCGCAGTCAGACCTTCATACTTATACCTCACACAACAAAAGACATTGCATAACAAAGCCGACATCACACATCCGCATTATCTCCTTCTATTGTTCTCTCTCTCCTCCACCTTACCCCGGGGGGGTCAGGAAGTCCATTCAGGTCTCCACTGCTGCGTCTCCGTCTGCTCGTTGCTCTTCGCCAGTGGTCGAGACCTATTGTCCTGCTCTGAGACGTGAGGTCATTCCACATATGCAATCTCTAAACATTCCTCTTATGTCTATACATATGTAGGTAGGGATATATGAATAATATAAGACACATCCCCTACTATAATTATTCTATCTGATTTCAGCACTAAATCAGCTAAGAATTCAGCAAATTCAGATAAAAACTCTAAGTAAGCTGAAGAAGGACGATGTCTGTCAGCCTCCGTCGGTCTATGATGACCATGGAAGAGAATCCTAAAAGTCTACTCTGCTGGAACAGCACCGCCTGTGGCTTAACAGGCCAATGCGCAAATGGCAGTCCCTGTCACACAGGTCACACTTGTGGGTGGTCTCCGTGCTGCTGGGTCTGTGGCGGTTCTTCCTGCGGGTCCTTTTTTCATCTGCTGCAGCAGTCAGTCTCTCTTCATCCGCCTTGAGCTGTCTGGTCAGGGTGCCTCTCCATTTGGAGCGGTCCGTTGCAAGGTCTTCCCAGCGCTCTGTGTTGATCTCCAGGGCCTTCATGTCTCTCTTGCAGACGTCTCTAAAGCGCAGCTGTGGGCAGCCAACGTCTCTCCTGCCAGTCGCCAGTTCTCCATAGAGGATGTCTTTGGGGATTCTGCCATCCTCCATACGGTGAACGTGGCCTAGCCAGCGGAGCCTGTGCTGCCTGAGTAGAGTGAACATGGAGGGAAGGCCGGCGCGGGACAGAACTTCTGTGTTGGGCACTTTGTCCTGCCAGGATATGTCCAGGATGTGGCGAATGCAGCGCAAGTGGAAGGAGTTCAGTCTCTTTTCCTGCCGGGCATATGTTGTCCAGGTCTCACTCCCATAGAACAGTGTGCTGATGACGCAGGCGTTGTACACTGCCATCTTCGTCTTGACATAGAGTTTGGTAGTGTGTGGTGAGGCGAGCGAGTGTGAAGGCTGATTTTCAAATCCTCTTGTCGATCTCTGTATCAAGGGAGAGGTTGTTGCTGATTGTGGACCCCAGGTACATGAACTGATTCACGACCTCCAGCTCGTAGTCATTGATGGTGATGGTTGGTGGTGCTTCCGTGCCTTGCGCCAAGACGTTAGTCTTCTTCAGGCTGATGGTAAACCCGAAGTCATTGCATGCCTGGGAGAAGCGGTCCATCAGGGTGTGAAGCTCCTGCTGTGTGTGGGTTGCAACTGCACCATCGTCTGCGAACAGCATATCTCTGATTAGAGCCTCGTGTACTTTGGTTCTGGCTTTCAGGCGGGCGAAGTTGAAAAGCCTGCCATCAGATCTTGTGTGCAGGTAGATTCCCTCTGTTGTTGTGCTGAAGGCATGCCTCAGGAGCATAGCAAAGAAAATCCCAAAGAGGGTTGGTGCAAGTACACAGCCCTGTTTCACTCCGCTGCGTATGTTGAATGGCTCTGAGACGTTACCGTCGTGCTGCACTATGCCCTGCATGTTGGTGTGAAACGATTCGATGAGGCTTTGCAGCTTTGGTGGGCATCCTATCTTTGGCAGGATCTTGAAAAGGCCCTCTCTGCTGACCAGATCGAACGCTTTGGTGAGGTTGATGAAGGCGACGTACAGGGGCATGTTCTGTTCTCTGCATTTCTGCTGGAGTTGGTGGATGGAGAATATCATGTCTACCGTTGATCGCTCAGCGCGGAAGCCACACTGAGACTCGGGGTAGACACGTTCGGCAAGCTTCTGTAGACGAACGAGAACAACTCGTGCGTAGACTTTGCCAGCAACGCTGAGGAGGGAGATGCCCCTGTAGTTGTTGCAGTCACTTCTCTCCCCTTTGTTTTTGTAGAGGGTGATGATCTTGGCGTCCCTCATGTCCTGTGGTACGGCACCTTCCTTCCAGCACTGGCAGAGGACGTCATGCAATGGCAGCAGTAGGGCGGTCTTGCAGTGCTTGATCAGGTCTGGGGGTATGCCGTCGTTGCCGGGTGCCTTGCCAGCGGCCAAGCTATCAATGGCTTGCTGAGTTCGTCGATGGTTGGCTCGGCGTCAAGTTCGTCCATGGATGGCAGGTAGTCGATGGCATCAAGGGCTAACGGTGTCACGGTGTTCTGTCTGGAGTAGAGGTCGGAGTAGTGTTCCACCCATCTCTCCATCTGCTTGTTCTTTTCTGTGATCATCTCCCCAGTGGAGGATTTGAGGGGGGCCGTCTTTCTCTGAGCCAGACCAAGTGCTTTCTTGATGCCATCGTACATACCACGGATGTTCCCTGTTATGGCAGCGGTTTGAATGTCTTGGCTGAGCTGAGTCCAGTACTCGTTGGCACAGCGCCGAGCAGTCTGCTGAACTTTGCTTCTCGCAGCCCTGAGAATCTGGAGATTCTTCTCGTTTGGCTACTTCTTGTACTCAGCAAGTGCTGAGCGTTTGGCTTCATTGACGGGTGTCATCTCGGTCAACTTGGCATCAAACCAGTCCTGTGACTTCGAGGTCTTCCTCCCAAAGGTAGCCAAGGCTATGCGGTGGATGGTGTTTCGCAGCTCTTCCCACTTCTGCTTTGCAGATTCTCCTTCTTGTGGTACACCAAGTTCCTTCTCAAAGGTGGAGGCAAACTGCTCAACAAATTCTGGTTGGGCCATCTTAAGAAAGCTAGCTCTGTCCTGGGGCAGTGCCTTGATCCGATGGAGGAGATAGGAGAGAGAAGGACGGTGGCTAAACTGTCATCTCTGCTGGAGTCCGAGTTCCACCCTATGCAGGACATACTGGATGCACTGAGGAGCTCATTTAGCAGCAGACTACATCATCCCAGGTGCACAACCGAGAGGTTTCGTAGGTCCTTCCTACCAACGGCTGTCAGACTGTACAACCTAAGCAGGGCTGCTCGCAGACATAGCAAAAAGACGTAACAAACTAATAGTTTTTTTGAATGCAAAAGATGCAATAGACTTACACAATGGTCCTCTCCGGCATACAACTAGGAACATACCGGTCGCTATGGAGGGTGAGAATATGTATGGGCACATAATCATACCATGTAGGATAACTAAATAGACGGTTATGCTGTTTCATCCCACCTAGCAACAATGCTCTGCACTGTGTGTGTTTATATATTTACATATTTATTCCAGCTAGCTACAATGCTCAGCACTGGGTGTGTTTATATTTATATATCTATATATTTATTCCATCTAGCTACAATGCTCCGCACTGTGTTTTATATATCTACATATTATTCCATCTAGCTACATTGCTCCGCACTGTGTGTTTATATACTTGCATATTTATTCCACCTAGCTGCAATGCTCCGTACTGTGTGTGTTTATATATTTACATATTTATTCCATCTAGCTACAATGCTCTGCACTGTGTGTTCATATATGCATATATTTATTCCATCCAGCTACAATGCTCTGCACTGTGTGTCTGTGTGTGTGTGTGTTTATATATATTTTATAGTAATATGTACATATGTATATTAGCTGCTCTTGCTTGCTTGTTTTTTTTCTTGCCTTCTGATTGTTGCTCTGAGTGTTGCTATCCCTGTGCTGTTGCAATCCTGGAATTTCCCCGTTGTGGGACTAATAAAGGCTTATCTTATCTTATCTTATCTTGCTGGTGTCAATCCGTACCTTTCCAGGCTGTCTAGCACGATGGAATTTCTTCAGCTGCAGCTTGACCTTGCAACACACCAATGAATGGTCTGTGTCGCAATCTGCACTCTGGAACGAACAGGTGATTAGCACGTTCTTCAGTGAGGTGCGCCTGGTCAGGATCAAGTCCAGCTGGTGCCAGTGCTTTGAGCGCGGATGTCACCAGGAAACCTTGTGTTGGGGCTTGGTCTTGAAGAACGAGTTTGTGATGCACAGATCGTGATATGTGCAGAACTCGAGCAGCCACTGTCCGTTGTCGTTCATTCTGCCCACGCCAAATGATCCAAGACAGGAGGGCTAGGAGTCGTGGTCAGCACCCACTCTGGCATTGAAGTCTCCAAGGAGAATGAGTTGTTCAGAGTTGGGGATGATCCTGACAGTTGTTGCGAGATTCTCGTAGAACTCGTCTTTTGCCTCTGGTGTGGCTGTCAGTGTTGGGGCATACACACTGACGAGGGTGACTGGGCCTTGAGTGGTGTTCAAGCGGAGGGTGAGGAGTCGTGCAGAGCCATTGCTGCCCAGTTCCACCATCTTCAGCAAGGTGTTCTTTACTGCGAAGCCCACTCTGTGTTCCCTGTATTCGTCACTGCCCTTTCCCTGCCAGTAGAACGTGTAGTCCTTCTCTCTCAGTGTGCCTGCGTCAGCCAACCGTGTTTCCTGGAGAGTGGCAATATCCACTCCCAGTCTCTTCAGCTCATTATTGATGATGACAGTCTTCCTGGTGTCAATGTTCTTGAGGTTAGCAGCGAGTCCTGTCATCATAGTGCGGACGTTCCAAGTTCTCAGTTTTAGAGTTGGTCTCTTGTTTTTTTGTCTTGCCTGGTGCGAAGGTTCTCAGCTTGCTGTTCGGACTTCTCCTCATCCCCATGCACCGAATGAGGAAAGCAAACTGTGGCGGGAAAACACCTTATTGGCTGGGGGCTGCCCAGCTTGAGGCGGGCGGTAGCTGTCCAGTGAGATCCGATGATCCCTCCCACCATCGGGAACAACCCCTGGCGCTGCGCTCTACGCCAATTGAGCGGTGGTTTATAACCGGTAACTGTCATTCCCCATGTTTTGTCTACGCCAAAGGCAAAGCTGGAGTGTCCTCTCCAGTGATCCGGTGTTCTACCTTCCAGCTTTGGGCGTTGGTAGGATTCAAGCCTGGGCAGGAAGATATGGAGGACAAGATGTTGCCCATGCAGCATGTCCCCTCTCTCCACGTCACTGATGAATCCACAGGAACAGCAGTGCTGCTACAGTTTGGCACCAGCACCGTCACAGGAGCTGCCAGAACGATGTTGATCACAACAGAGAACTGCCTTAGGGGCACCGACTCCGGATTCTTCCTCAGGGTTGACTCCCAAAGCCTTTCCCGTGACCGGGTGTGCCACAAGGCAGTGGAGGTTTGAAATCAGGGTTTACCTTCCCCTAGATGGGCTACCTTCCCAGGTTGATGAGCCACCATCTACCTGAAGCATCTGGTTTTAATGTGCCCTCGCCCCTTCTCCTATTAGTAAAAGCAGTTCCTCCGGGCTTACAGACTAAACCACACGGGCAGGCTAGGAGTTGGACTTAGTTGTCAGAGGCTTTTCGAGACACACGCCGTAAAGAGCATTTTATGAGTACTGGAAGCTTAACTCCAGTGCCGCTCCTGGCTATGACAACCTTGGAACCGAAACTATGGAAAATAAAATTGGATTTAACCTAAAATTACTAACATGCCCAATACTGAAAACTAGGCCTTCAAAGCAATTACAACTGTCATGGCAGCTGCGGGGCCATCATCAGTCCCAGCTGCGTGCACACCTGCCGCTAATTCCCAGCGGACTATAAGAGCCAGACCTGCCAGCGACTCAGCATGGAGTCGTTTGTCATCGTTGCGGAGGCACGTCCCTCGTCCACAGTCATGGAGTGACTCTTTGCCTGACCAAGTTCATCACGTCTTACCACGTAAGCAAACCAAGCTCTTACCTTGCCAAGCTATTCTCCCCTGTGCACAGGTGGATCCTCCAGGCGGCGGATTATCTCTCCCCGGCGGCAGCTCAGCTCCTCCCCGGCACCGGAGTCTTCCCCCTGCCTCACGACATCGAGCAGGACTCTCCCCTCCTGGCAGTCGCTCGCAAGGCAAGTGGAGGCTCAGCATCGCCACCTGCAAGTAAGCAGCAGACTTTGTTACATCTCCCGCTGTGGTGCAGTACTAATCACTCTGCATTGTCTCCCTAGGGTTGCCAGCTAGCACGAAGACCTGCTCAGCTCCAGCACGAGCCCAGCACACCACACTACTGCACATACACGCACTTACACTCCACTTGGGTGAATAAAAGGTTAATTGTAACACCTCAAGTCTGTCTTCTCTCCCCTGGGTCCAGTCATTATGTCAGTACAGCTCCGTCAAGGTGACCCAGCGGACAAGCGTGCTAGCACGCCGTCTTAACACCATAGACGCTCGAGTTGAGCAGTTAACTTTTCAGCAAAATGTCATCCTCTCCCAATTAACTCAAATTAACAGCTGGTTGGATCGCCTGGAAGGACAGCGGCCATTTCCACCGGCCTCCGGAGTTCTACCGGGCCCCGCTAGCTCCCCGCCTAGCCAGGTTAGCCAGACTCCCCCAACCCGTCTCACACCGGTGCCTACGCCCGCTCGCTTCGGTGGGAAGCTCGGGGAGGCTCGGGGATTTATTTTACAATGTGAGACAGTTTTCCATCGGGTGCCGGGGGATTTTCCCACAGACCATAGTAAGATTGGCTACATAGCTAACCTGCTAGAGGGTAGGGTGTTAGCTTGGGCCTATGCTGTCATGGCCAAGCCCAGCTATGAAAATTTGTGACTTTGTGCTCACTACCCAGCTATTAAACCTTCGACAAGGCGGCAGGTCCGCTGCGGACTACGCGGTCGACTTCTGGGTAGTAGCTGCGGAGGTCGGGTGGGAGGATGCTTCGCTGTGTAGCATATTTGTCCGTAGTCTAAACCCTGGGCTAAGGGATGAGCTAGCTACCCGGGATAAGCCAGAGCGGTTAAATGAGCCAATTTCCCTTACCATCAGTTTAGATAACAGGCTGAAGAAGCGTGCCGTCGAGCGAAGAGCTTACAGTCGCTCGAGCGCGCAGTATTTTTGTTTCTCTCGGCCGTCCCAGTTGGCCCTGCCCTTCTTGGAGGAACTTCCGGGGCAGGAGGATATGGTGATCGGGCGCTCTGGGATTTCTGCTGCTGAAAGACAGCGCCATAGGGAGTTGGGGTTGTGTTTTTAATCTGGGAGTGCTTCACATAAGTTGGCTGAGTGTATGAATAGGGTAAAAGAGGAGGTCTGTGGGTCACAGTAGGGGGATTCACGGACGTGTCCCAGTCAAAACCCCTCACCAGCTGTCTCATTCCCATCCGGCTCATCTCTAAACATACGGAACACTCCACTCATGCACTCATTGATTCGGGGGCTGAGCAGAGTTTCATTTCAGGAGACCTGGCAACCCGGTTGGGGCACCCATGTCAAACTCTTTGGCCTCCTCTCAAACTGATCACCCTGTCAAAAGCCCCATTAACCGCTGTCTCTCAGCAGACTGCCCCGGTGTCGGTGATTGTCTCTGGAAACCACCGGGAGGACATTCGTTTTCTGGTGCTGCCCTCCTCCACCTCTCCAGTCATCCTGGGCTACCCCTGGCTGCGACTGCATAACCCTTCATTTGATTGGCAGACTGGGAGCATCTTATCATGGAGCCCTTTTTGTCTCAGCGCATGCCTGCAGTTGGCGGCATGTGCCCCGTCAGTGTCTGTGGCCCCACGTGTGTTGCCCCCCCCCCCCGAACCTGTCCAGGGTACCGGAGGTATATCACGATCTGGGGGCTGTCTTCAGTAAATCGCGGGTGCTGTCCCTCCCCCCCACCACTCCTATGACTGCGCCATTAATCTGTGGGCTGGTGCCCCACTGCCATCGAGCCATTCATACATCCTGTCTCCTCCAGAACGGGAGGCAATGGACACCTAAATTAAAGAATCGCTCAGCTCCGGGATCATCCGCCCGTTGTCCTCAGCGGTGGGGGCGGGATTTTCTTTGTTGGTAAGAAGGATGGCTCCCTGTGCCCATGTATTGATTTCAGGGGTCTTAATGACATCACAATTAAGGACAAGTACACTTTGCCCCTTTGGACTCGGCTTTTGACTCCCTCCAGGGTCCTCTTGGTTCACCAAGTTGGATCGCCGCAACGCATACCATCTCGTGCCGATCAAGGAGGGCGATGAGTGGAAGATGGGCTTCCAGACCCCAAGCGGCCACTTTGAGTAACTGGTGATGCCGTTTGGGCTGAACAACGCTCCGGCCGTCTTCCAGCATTTGATCAGCGACATCCTCCGGGACTTCCTGGGTGCCTTCGTCTTCGTATATCTCGATGACATCCTCATCTTCTCCTGATCCTTGGAGGAGCACCAGGTACATGTTAGGCGGGTCCTCCAGTGACTCCTGGAGAATCAGTTGTTTGTCAAAGCCGAGAAGTGCGAGTTTCACGCCAGGAAGACGTCCTTTTTGGGATTTGTGATCTTGCACAACCAGGTCCTCCCCAACCCAGCCAAGGTCAAGGCAGTGGTGGATCCCCCCTCCCCGTCCAGGAAGCAGCTGCAGCGGTTTTTGGGATTTGCTAATTTTTATCGCCACTTTGTGCCTAGGTTTGGCATAATAGCTCACCCGCTGACCGGTCTCACATCCCCTAAGATCCCCTTCTGCTGGATGAAGGAGGCTGCAGCGGCATTTGAGACGCTCAAGAAGGAGTTTGCTTCGTCCCGCGTCCTGACGCAGGTGGATCCAGTACTCCAGGGTGGGGGCAGTACTCTCCCAGCGCTCCCCAGTTGACGGAGTGATTCGGCCCTGCGCCTTCTTCTCTCGCCGCCTACTGCCCATGGAGAGGAATTACAGCATCATGACAGGGAGCTGTTGGCGGTTAAGCTTGCCCTGGAGGAATGACATCATTGGCTGGAGGGTGCTGCTCATCCTTTTGTTGTATGGACCGACCATAAGAACTTGGAATATCTGAGGACCGCGAGGTGGTTGAACTCTCGTCAGGCCCGCTGGTCTCTCCTTTTTGGTCAGTTCAACTTCACCATCACCTACTGCCCTGGAGACAAGAATATCAAGCCGGCCACCCTCTCCAGGCAGTTCTCGGCAAAGGCATCCGAGGACCAGGAGCAGACCATCCTCCCTCCGTCCTGCGTTGTGGGCACCCTCGTGTGGGACATCCGGGAGAAGGTGATGAAGGTGCAGGAGGCTGAGCCCAATCTGGGAGGCGGCCCCCCGGGGGTTCGTTCGCTCTGGGGCGAGGTTATCCAGTGGGCCCACGGCTCAAAGTTGGCATGTCACCCTGGGGTGTCTCGCACTGTTGCGCTTCTCCTAAGGGCGTTCTGGTGACCGGGGCTGCGGAGAGATGTTGACAGCTACATCCGGGCTGCTCTCAATGCGCCACCGGGAAATTCTCCTCTTCTCCTCTGGCCGGACTGCTCCATCCTCTGCCAGTTCCTAGTCGCCCTTGGTCACACGTTGCTCTGGACTTCGTGACAGGCCTTCCTCCATCAAACCACTTCACCACAAACCTAACCATCGTTCATCGCTTCTCCAAGGCGGCCCACTTTATTCCCCTTCAGGGGTTGCTGATGGTGCGGGAGACGGCGGACCTTCTAGTGCAGCATGTAGTCTGCCTCCATGGAATCCCCACAGACGTCGTCTCAGATCGGGGCCCCCAGTTTGTGTCTCAGAATTGGAGGGCATTCTGCCAGGCATTGGGGTCGACGGCGAGCCTGTCATCGGGTTACCATCACCAGAATAATGGGCATTGTGAGCAAGCGAATCAGGAGCTGGAGGCCACCCTTCGCTGCATCATTGCAGCGAAGGATGCATCCATCTCCTCCTCTTGGAGCAGTTACCTGCCGTGGATCGAATATGCCCACAACTCCACGGTGTCCTCCGCGACTGGGATGTCCCCTTCAGGGCGTCATTGGGGTACGACCTGCCACTGTTCCCAGAGGAGGAGAAGGAGGTGGCAGTGCTTTCTGTCCAAGCCCACGTCAGGCGCTGCCGCCGGCTCTGGACCACCACCCACAGAGTCCTCTTCTGGACCATGGAACGCATTATCAGGATGGCCAACCGCCTCTGTCCCAAATTTCATGTTTCTCAGGTGAAGCCCTTCGTTGATGATCCCCTCTGCCCGCCCCCCGCGGCGTCCCCCCCCCCCCCCCCAGGATGATTGATGGCCGCCCGGCATGGGGAGTTACTGCAATCTTGGATGTCCGCCGGCTGGGTCGTGGCTTGCAATGTCTGGTGGACTGGGAAGGATTCCGCCCCGAACATAGATCCTGGACACTCCCGGCCTTGATTCTTGATAAGCAACTTATCTGCGACTTCCACCGGGCGCATCCAGGTAAGATAGGACAGGTGCCAGGAGGCACCTCTAGAGGGGGGAGTAGTGTCATGGCAGCAGCGGGGCCATCATCAGCCCCGGCTGCGTGCACACCTGTCGCTAATTCCCAGCGGACTATAAGAGCCAGACCTGCCAGCGACTCAGCACGGAGCTGTCTGCCATCGTTACGGAGGCATGTCCCTCTTCCATAGTCACGGAGTGACTCTTCGCCTGACCAAGTTCGTCACGTCTTAGCACGTAAGCAAACCAAGCTCTTACCTTGCCAAACTATTCTCCCCTGTGCACAGGTGGATCCTCCAGGCGGTGGATTATCTCTCCCCGGCAGCGGCTCAGCTCATCTACAGCACCGGAGTCTTCCCCCTGCCTCACGACACCGAGCAGGACGCTCCCCTCCTGGCAGTCGCTCGCAAGGCAAACGGAGGCTCAGCATTGCCACCTGCACGTAAGCAGCAGACTTTGTTACATCTCCCACTGCGGTGCAGTACTAATCACTCTGCTTTGTCTCCCTAGGGTTGCCAGGCAGCACGGAGACCTGCTCAGCTCCAGCACGAGCCCAGCACACCCCACTACTGCACATACACACACTTACACTCTTCACTTGGGTGAATAAAAGGTTAATTGTAACACCTCAAGTCTGTCTTCTGTCCCCTGGGTCCAGTCATTATGTCAACAACTTGTTTTTTGCTTTACATTAACTAGTAATTTGGAATGGTACATTGTTGCTACTCCTCCTCCAAGACCAGAACTCCTGGGATTTTAACTGTTAAAATAACCAGAGGGAGTTGATTCATTTAAAGCAACATAATCCTCTTGTCCTAGCCAAGTCTCTTTAAAGGATGTTGAATCAATCTGATGATCAATTAACAGATCATGGACTAGCAGAGACTTGGGAGTTAGAGACCTGATATTTAACAAACAACATTTAATTGTTAAATTATGTGGAGGAAAAGAGACCAAGTCATTAGCTTTAGAGGCTTCATGTTTAATTTGAGTTTTTCCAACTTTTTGTTTAATCACTTTGGGATGCTTATATATATTATATTTTTATTTACTTTGGAGGGAGCAGACATTGATTCTCTGACTGGGAAGACAGGGGCTAAGTGGGGCTGTTACATTTACCATTATCACTAAAAGAGGCAGCGGTGTAGCTAAACATCTGACACAGAGACCACACCAGTTTGAGAAGTAGAAGGAGAGCTAGTAGTCATAGCTAGTTGCTAAGCCAAAGCTAGGTCCCGGGGCTGTGTCAGTTGCCATGGCCAATATGTGTAGAGTGATGATATAGAGTAAAGTACAAGGAGACGAAGAAGAGTGATGTCTGAAGATAGAGTTGAGGTTCAGCTGGACACAGCAATGATGATAGAAGGACTACAGCACCTGACCAGATAGAGGGATGATATAGAGTTAAGTACGTGGCGGTAATGCACCTGTGGGCTGTTTGCCAACCGCTAATCAAATCTTAAAGAAGAAGAAGAAGACCGATGAAAGGTGAACAGTAGGCTAAAGAGAGGGATTAGCTGACACTGAGTGTGCACACAGGTGCAAGAGGCTTGATAAACAGAAGTGAGAGGTGACGATAGATGGAAAAAAAGTGATTAAAATGCAATTAAAGGCAATTATCCGCAGGAAAGTGAAAACAGCTAAGCACAGAGCAAACTACACCAACAGCCAGCAACACAGGAAGTGACGATACATTACCACAGGAAGAAGCCCATCATTAACGATTTTTAAAAGGGATGTCTCGGTACTGTGGTTTGTTCTAAAATCAGACATCCATCCATCTATCCATCTTCTACCGCTTAATCCTTTCGGGTCGCGGGGGGGCTGGAGTCTATCCCAGCATCTTTTGGGCGAGAGGCAGGGTACACCCTGAACAGATCGCCAGTCCATCACAGGGCCAACACAGAGAGACAGACAACCATTCACTCTCACATCCATACCTAAGGACAATTTAGAATCCCCAGTTTTGATGCCAATTAACCTAACTTGCATGTTTTTGGCATGTGGGAGGAAACCGGAGTGCCCGGAGTAAACCCACGCAGACACGGGGAGAACATGCAAACTCCACACAGAAGGGTCACCGATGGTCTGGGGGTGGGATCGAACCCACGATGGTCAAGGGTGGAATCGATCCCATGACCTTCTTGCTGTGCTGCCACTGTGCTAACCACTGCGCCACCGTGCTGCCCCTAAAACCAGACAATTTTTTCAAAAATGTTGTGGTCAATAGGAAAATTGTTTAACTGGAAAAAAACAAATATTTTCTGAAACTTTACATAAAAACGGTAAGTTGGATACAGGTCGATAGTTAATGAGAATATCAGGATCAAAATTACTCTTCTTCAAGATGGGCTTCACCACAGCTGTTTTAAAGGCAGTGGGGAAAACACCAGTCTAAAGAGAGCAATTTACATTGTTTAAAAGCTCATGTTCCAAGAATACATAAAATGTTTTAAAAGTGACGTGGGAATTGGATCTGAGAGACAGAAGGTCAAGTTTACCTGGGAGAAAACTCTACCATGCATCTTAGCATCAACCAGGGCAAAGGAGTTCAGTGTTTCCTCAGCTAAAGGTGAGCCCAAGATTCCAGTAAAAGCAGTATTCTGTTCAGACAAAATGTTGGATCTAAGAGAATCAACCTTGCACCTTAAGTGCTCTGCAAAACTCTCAGAGAGTTGGATGGCAGCTTTGTGGTTTTAATTCAATTCAATTCAATTCAACTTTATTTATATAGCGCCATTTCACAACAACAGTCATCTCATAGCACTATCAACTGTAGGGGGAACCCCCACAGTTGCAGAAAGACCCCAGCAATCAGGCGATCCAATGTGAGCAAGCACTTGGCGACGGTGGAGAGGAAAAACTCCCTTTTAACAGGAAGAAACCTCCAGCAGAACCAGGATCAGGGAGGGGCAGTCATCTGCTGCGACTGGCTGGAGGTGAGGGGATAGAGAAGAAGAAAAGAACAGACATGTAAAGAGCAAACAGCACGATGGGGACTAAATCTATGGGAGATAACAAACAAATGTTAATGACCAGCAAAAAAAATATTTCATTGAGAGTGAGAAAAGGAGTGAGGCCCAGTGCATTACTGGAGGTCCCCCGGCTGACTAAATCTATTAGCAGCATAACTAAGGGAGGGTTCAGAAACACATGATCCCTCCCTAATTGTAGGCTATATCAAAAAGGTAGGCTTTAGCCCTATTCTTAAAAACAGAGATCGAGTCTGACTCCCGAATCCAGATTGGCAGCTGATTCCACAGGAGAGGAGCTTGATAACTGAAGGCTCTGCCTCCCATTGTACTTTTGGAGATTCTAGGTATTACAAGTAATTCTGCATTTTGGGAGCGTAGTGCTCTGTTAGGATAATACAGTAGTATCAGATCTTTTAAATAAAAAGGAGCCTGATTGTTTAGAGCTTTGTAAGTAAGAAGAAGGATTTTAAACTTAATTCTAAACTCTATGGGAAGCCAATGAAGGGAGGCCAGAACCGGAGAGATATGATCTCTCTTTCTAGTACCTGTTAAAACTCTTGCTGCAGCATTTTGGATCAGCTGAAGACTTTTTAAAGATGTTTTAGGACAGCCTGATAATAAAGAATTACAATAATCTAATCTCGAGCTAACAAAAGCGTGGATCAGTTTCTCAGCATCACTCTGAGACAAGATGCTCCTAATCTTGGCAATATTACGCAAATGATAGAAGGCAGTCTTAGAAACAAATTTAATATGTGAATTGAAGGACAAATCCTGATCAAAAATAACTCTAAGGTTCCTCAGAGAGCTATTAAGAGAAAGAGTAACTGCATCCAAACTGAAAGTTTGATTTGGAAAAGTATTTCTAAGGTTTTTTGGACCAACAAGAATGACTTCAGTCTTATCTGAATTTAATAGCAGGAAATTACAAGTCATCCAAGCTTTGATTTCCTTAAGACAGGCTTCTAACTTGGCTAATTGATTAGTATCATCTGGCTTCATTGACAGGTATAATTGTGTGTCATCAGCATAACAATGAAAATGTATACAGTGCTTTCTAATAATGTTGCCTAACGGAAGCATATATAAACTAAAAAGAGTAGGGCCTAGCACAGATCCCTGTGGAACTCCATGAATGAGCTTTGAGTTGAAAGGAAACTCATTATTTACATGAACAAACTGGAACCTATCAGATAAATAAGATCTAAACCACTGCAACGAAGTTCCATTAAGTCCAACATAGTGTTCTAATCTATCAAGTAGAATATTATGATCGATAGTATCAAAAGCTGCACTAAGGTCTAAAAGAACAAGTACAGAAACGAGTCCATTATCAGATGCAATGAGGAGGTCGTTAGTGACGTTCGCTAAGGCTGTTTCAGTACTATGATGGATTCTAAACCCAGAATGAAACTCTTCAAGTAAACCATTTCCCTGCAGGTGGTCAAATAATTGCATAGCAACAACTCTTTCTAAGATTTTTGAAATGAAAGGGAGATTAGAGATTGGTCTATAGTTAGCTAAAGCTCCTGGATCTAGCGTTGGCTTTTTGAGTAAGGGTTTAATTACAGCCATTTTTAAAGCCTGCGGTACATGGCCTAAAGTTAATGAAGAATTGATTATATGAAGAATAAAGCTACCAATAAGTGGGAAGACTTCTTTAAATAACCTGGTAGGAATAGGGTCTAAAAGACAAGTTGAAGGTTTGGATGAGGAAACTATTTTGTCTAACTCACAAAGGTCGATTGGAGTAAACTCATCAAGACAGACATCAATAGAAGGAGTTGTAGTAGTTACAGTATTTAAGTTAACTTTGAGAAGAATCTGATTGATTTTATCTCTGATGGATGAAATTTTATTATTGAAAAAGTTCATCAAGTCCTGACTAGTAAGCTCTAAGGGAATGCTAGGATTGACAGAGTCCTGACTCTTTGTCAACCTGGCTACAGTACTGAAAAGAAACCTGGGATTATTCTTGTTCTCTTCTATTAATGCAGAGTAATAACTCGTTCTAGCTTTTCTAAGAGATTTTTTATAAATTAAAAGATGATTTCTCCAAGCTAAATAGATTTCATCTAAATTAGTGGAGCACCATTTTCTTTCTAATTGACAAGTCTTCTGTTTTAAGCTACAAGTTTCTGTGTTGAACCAAGGAGTTAGAAATCTCTGATTAGATTTTTTCTTTTTTAAGGGGGCCACCAAGTCTAGAGTCTGATGCAGAGAAGCTGAAACACTATCCACCATGTTATCAATTACAGAAGGAGCAAGTTGTCTATAGCTTATTTCCGTTGTGTTGACACATGGCATTAGAGGAAACAATCTGCATAAATTTGGTAACAGCATCATCTGAGAGGCATCTACTGTAATAATATTTTTCTTTAGGAGCCAAATAGTCAGAAATAGTAAAATCAAAGGTTAACAGACAATGGTCTGACAGTACAGGGTTATGAGGAGACACTACAAGATTTTCTATTTCTATGCCATATGTCAAAACAAGGTCCAATGTATGGTGGAGGTAATGAGTAGAATTTCCTACTTTCTGAGAAAACCCAATCGAGTCTAATATTGAATTAAATGCCACATTAAGGCAGTCACTATCTACATCCACATGTATATTAAAGTCCCCTACTATAATTATTCTATCAGATTTCAGCACTAAATCAGCTAAGAAATCAGCAAATTCGGATTAAATTTCTGAGTAGGTTGATGGGGGACGATAAACTATGGCAAATAAAATTGGGTTTAACTTAAAATTGCTAAAGTGCCCAATACTGAGGACCAGGCCCTCAAAGGAATTATAACATGTTTTTTGCTTTACATTAACTAGTAATTTGGAATGGTAAATTGTTGCTACTTTTCC
Organism: Pholidichthys leucotaenia; assembly: GCA_020510985.1. Taxonomy (NCBI): domain Eukaryota; kingdom Metazoa; phylum Chordata; class Actinopteri; order Cichliformes; family Pholidichthyidae; genus Pholidichthys; species Pholidichthys leucotaenia. The sequence goes on along the minus strand of CM035845.1, from coordinate 353,693,560 downwards.
TCCACGACCAGAACTTCTGGGATTTTGACAGTTTAAATAACCAGAGGGAGTTGATTCATTTAAACCAACATGATCCTCTTGCCCTAACCAAGTCTCTGTAAGGGAAATTAAATCAATCTGATGATCAATTAACAGATCATGGACTAACAGAGACTTGGGAGTTAGAGACCTAATATTTAATAAACCACATTTAGTTTTTAAATTATGAGGAGGAACAGAGGCCAATTCATTCAATTTAAAGGCTTTATGTTTAATTTGAGTTTTACCAATATTTTGCTTAATCACTTTGAGATGCTTATGCATTATATTTTTATTTACTTTGGAGGGAGCAGACAACGATTCTCTGATGGGGAAGACAGGGGCTAAGTTGAGGGGTGGCGGATGAAGAGGAGCTGCAGAGAGGCGTGTAAGACTGCGACTCTGCTTCCTGGTCCCAACTCTGAGTAGTCAGGGTTTTGGAAATTTGGATAAAAAAGATGCCAGATTGTTAGATAAATGCAAAGCACCATCCAAAGTGGGATGAATGCTGTCTCGTCTCATAAGACCAGGTTTTCCCCAAAAAGAGCTCCAATTGTCCAATTTTATTAAAATCTGGGTTGATTAAGTGATCAATGGTTGCAAAAATGACTTTAGTGTTATTGTTAATGTGTTGAGATTATATTGGCAAAATACTTTTTTCAATGTTTTGACTGTATTATTGTATATTTTTAATTTATTCTGTAGTATTTGGTAATTGATAGTTAATTTGTTTTTCCTCCCTTTCCTCTCAGCCATCCTGCACTCTCTCTTCAGTTGTTGCATTTGGTTATTTCTCCATGGAGGCTTTGGTTTATTCCTAACTGTCCTTGTGATTATTGGAGCAACTCTGTCAATAGTTGATTTTAATTTACTGCTAAAATTATCCACAATAAAATCTCAGGATGCAGATGAAATAACCGGGGAGTGTTGGGTAAGAGTTTGATAAAATCAGCAGACACTTCAGGTGTCAGATGGCGCTTTCTCACAGTTCTCACCGAAGTCTCCCATTGCATAAAACCAGTGATGTTAAAAAACACACAGTAATGGTCAGATTCATCCAAATCAACAACAGAGGACACACTGGGCAGGCCATGGCTAATGACAAGATCCAGACTGTGTCCCTTGTTGTGAGTCAGCTGCATGACATGTTGAGTAAAATTCATGGACGTGAGCAGGTCATTAAAATCTTCTGACATATGGTCGCCCTGCTTATCAGTGTATAGATTAAAATTACCGGAAATGAGAATAAAATAATATGAGGAGTGGATTATTGATAAAAACTCAGAGAACTCATTAATAAAAACATGGCAGTATTTGGGTGGTCTGTAAACTGTGATGCATAAAATTGCAGGGTTTCTAAAGACCAAAGCGTGGTGCTCAAATGTTGTATATTGATCGGGTAAGATTTGCTTTACTGCAACTGAGGAAGAAAAAATAGAAGCAGTACTCCTACCCTTCCTGCTCTTTCTTTTGGAAAAAACAAATTCAAATTTAGTGGGGATGCCTCAGTGAGAACCACTGGTGCATCTGTGCAGAGCCACGTCTCCGTTAAAAATAAACAGTCAATCTTATTATCTGAAATCAGGTCATTGATGATAAAAGTCTTGTTAGCAAGTGACCATATATTTAAAAGAACCATATTTAGGGTAGGTGGTGAGTTATTTATTGACAGGTAGTTTGTTTTCTGTGGATTATTGTCAGGAGACTGATCCACAGAACATAGGCAGCACGGGCGTAAGTTCTTAAGAGCTAAATGTTTTTTGGGTGAAGATCTGTCCGTGATCAGTGTCCTAATGGGGAAGTTGGATTGGGAATAGATTTCAAGACCAGATGGTGGAGGCTGTCAAAAAAGGGACTGGTGCTGGATAGTAGTCTTCCTGGAGATCAGAGTTGTGAGTGGATTCTGGGGGGGAGAGGACATGGGATGTAAACAGTCAATTGCATGTTGTGGTTTCAATGACGTGCATCAGGTTTGCTGATAAAAGCCAGCTACCTGATGCATTTAAATGTATGCTGTCAGATTTGTAGACAGTATGGTGGCCCAAAACAAGTTAAAATTGTCAATAAAATTAATGTTGTTTCTACTGCAGGCAGACTTAAGCAAAGTTGAGAGGGCAAGAACACGGCTAAAATGGTCTGATCCATGGCACAGTGTGGGAATGGGGCCAGAAATAAAAACAGACTTTTTATTGTTTGATAAAATGTTAAAAAGTTTGCAGAAGTCATTTTTAGTGATTTCAGACTGTCTGCTGGTGGTGTCATTGGTCCCTACATGAAAAATAATCCGTGTAATGGAGGGGGGTTGTGACTGCAGCAGATCTGGGAGCTTTTCTAACAGGTCGGGGACAGTAGCTCCTGGTAAACAATGAGTGATAGAGCTAAAATACCTGATGTGCCTTATGATGGAGTCACCGACGATCATCGTGGTTGGAGGAAGAAGCGGGCGGGATGTTGATGGTTGCAGGGTCTCTTGATGAGAGTCAGTGTAGTGAGGTGGCGGCAGGGTGGAGGTCCCATCACTGGGAGAGGTAGGGCCCCGTACCTCACTAGCCGACGAGCAGGGCAGCAAAACACCGCCAGAACCGGAGGAGAGATTCCCTGACCGCTCCGTGCAGTGAGGCCTCCCGGAGTACCAGCAAACAGCCTCCCTCAGAATCATACGTTGGGCACAGGACTCTCCAGAACGGGGCCAGAGCTGCCAAGACTCAGTTGGGGCCACACCAGCCACCCCACTGCAGTTAGTCCTCAGTGGAGGAAAGGCCACTGGGTTGTCCAGCAAAGGGATGAGTGTGACATCAGCAGGAGCTGCACGTTGCACCGAGCCCAGGCAAACTGGAACTGATCAAGCAGGACAATCGGTAGAAGGTGGATTATCAGCTGTTGTCAGAGCCTCGTAGCAGTTGGAGATGGACAGAGGAGGGCCGGTGGTAGATGCGTCTCAGACTCGTTTTTTGCCCCGGACCACCACTTCAGACCAGGCCATTTGATTTGATGTTGAGCAAGAGGAGGGCCGTGGACAGGTGGAGTGGTCCCAGGCAACTGTGTCTTGGAGGGCTGAGTCACTCAAGGCCATTTTTTTTAGACTCCTGGGCTACAAAAAGACTCATAGTCTGTGACAGCAGTGGAAGACCTAAGGTGAATTTTGCGAGGAGCATGTTTTTCTGCTGCAGCTCAACAGAGAGCCATCAGATATCCTCCTCCCTGTCAGCAATTTTCTTTTGTGCTTTCTGCAGAAGAATGTTCTCGTCCTCAGGCACTGACATGTCCATTTTTGACTTTAAAAATATAAACGGTCCAGCCGTCGGGAGCTGTATGATCAACATCGCTGATCAATAAAGTTCTAGCTCCAGTTTAAAAAGTTAATTGCACTAAGTAAATGTTAGTATCAAAAAAAGAGATAAAAATTTAAAACAGAGTAGGGAAAATAGATAAAAACAGATAAAATCAATTCAATTGAACTTTATTTATATAGCTCCATTTCATAACAACAGTCATCTCATAGCACTATCAACTGTAGGGGGGACCCCCACAGTTGCAGAAAGACCCCAGCAATCAGGCGATCCCCTGTGAGCAAGCACTTGGTGACGGTGGAGAGGAAAACTCCCTTTTAACAGGAAGAAACCTCCAGCAGAACCAGGCTCAGGGAGGGGCAGTCATCTGCTGCGACTGGCTGGGGGGTGAGGGGATAGAGAAGAAGAAAAGAACAGACATGTAGAGAGCAAACAGCACGATGGGGACTCAATCTATGGGAGAGAACAAACAAATGTTAATGACCAGCAAAAAAAAAATATTTCATAGAGAGTGAGGAAAGGAGTGAGGCCCAGTGCATTACTGGAGGTCCCCCGGCTGACTAAACCTATTAGCAGCATAACTAAGGGAGGGTTCAGAAAACACATGATCCCTCCCTAATTGTAGGCTATATCAAAAAGGTAGGTTTTAGCCCTATTCTTAAAAACAGAGATCGAGTCTGACTCCCGAATCCAGATTGGCAGCTGATTCCACAGGAGAGGAGCTTGATAACTGAAGGCTCTGCCTCCCATTGTACTTTTGGAGATTCTAGGTATTACAAGTAATCCTGCATTTTGGGAGCGTAGTGCTCTGTTAGGGTAATACGGTAGTATCAGATCTTTTAAATAAAAAGGAGCCTGATCGTTTAGAGCTTTGTAAGTAAGAAGAAGGATTTTAAACTTAATTCTAAACTCTAAAATCACCAATACATGTAAGAGTGACCGAGTTTTCAAACAGACACCGACACATGTGCAGTAAATAAATGTTGTACCAGTCAGGGAATGGTCAGGGAAGAATTTCTTAACTGAAACCCATTTCAGCACTGACCTCACAGTGGCGGGGTCTAGCAGAAATAGCAAGTCGGCGTTGTCCAGTTTCACCATGCACCCCATATACACCAAGTCTCCAGAGTTTACAGCACGGATGGTGATCATCGGTGGGGTTTATTGGGCTGTGTGGCTAGTCTGATGTGCTTTGTGATGATTGGTACACCTTGGCGAAGTGGTTGAGTTTGCCACAGCATCTGCATCGCTGCCCCCTGGCCGAGCAGGAAGGCACTCCCTCTCGGTGCTTCGGGGAGCTGCAGTTACTGCATGAATGGTGTTCCATGATGTTCCGTTGCCTTGTAATCTTCACCTTGGCATCCTCCAAGTGAGTCGCAGTGCTAACATATACTTCTGCTGGGGTAACTTCATAATTCAATGAAAAGATGGCGGCAGCACGCATGGACGCAACGGCCCCTCTTGGCATCAGCGAGTGTGAGAGTTTTGAGTGTTTTGATCTTCCCAGATGTACATTCTGTAAAACTTACAACCGTGAGACCTTATTAAACATCAAGGTACTGCACGCTGCAAGAATCGCGGCGATCGGTTGTGATTTAGACATTCTACGCCAGCATGGAATTCTGGCGGAGTCCCCACTGGAAGCTACCCGAGAGAGGAGGAGACGTAAGCGGAGCGAACGCAATCAAAAGCGTGGAAAAAGAGCCGGGATCCACAATAGGCTAAAGGCTAACCCCTCTAGACCAGCAGTACCATCACTCATTCTCTCTAACGTCCGCTCCCTCGACAACAAGCTGGACGAGCTGCGTCTGCTGAGAGAAACCCGGAGAGAATGGAGGGACTGCTGTGTGCTTGTGTTCACGGAGACATGGCTCCATGACAACATCCCTGACGAGGCTATTCAACTGGAAGATATGGCGATGTTCCGAGCTGACAGGGAAACGGCGAGCTCCGGTAGGAGCCGTGGGGGTGGGCTATGCATCTATGTTAAAAAGAACTGGTGCGTTAATGCCACGTTAGTGTCTAAACACTGCTCTCCGTTGGCGGAGTTCCTTATTGTAAATTGTCGGCCATATTATTTGCCAAGGGAATTCAGCAACGTGTTTGTAGCGGCTGTTTACATAGCGCCGAGTGCTAACGCTAATGCTAATGCTAAGAAGGCACTCGGGGAACTGCACGATGCTATTAGCAAAATCCAAACTTCACACCCGGACAGTTTTGTGGTGGTTGCGGGGGATTTTAACCACACCAGCTTAAAGACTGTGCTCCCCAAGTTTAAACAATGTGTAGACTTTAAGACCAGAGAAGAGAATATGTTGGACTTAGTGTACACAAACACAGATGCATATAAGGCAATACCCCGCCCCCATCTCGGCCTTTCTGACCACATATCTGTGATGCTGGTGCCTGCCTACAAACCTTTATTGAAGCGCAGCAGGCCAGCAGTGAAACAAATCAGAATTTGGCCAGAGAGTGCAACCTCTGCACTGAAAGACTGTTTTCTGCACACAGACTGGGAGGTCTTCAAAATAGCAGCCTCCCAGGAAGACAAGACAGATGTGGAGGAGTATGCTAAAATGGTCAGCAGCTACATCGCAAAGTGCACAGAGGATGTCACTACAGTGAAGACCATCACTATGCGGGGTAACCATAAGCCCTGGTTGCCTGCAGAGGTGCGCTCGCTGCTTACAGCCAGGGATGCAGCCTTCAGAGCGAAGGACAGGATCGCCCTCCGTTCAGCCAGGTCTGCACTCTCAAACAGAATTAAGGTGGCGATGCGCGCCTATGCAGAGAAAATCCAGAGACACCTCTGTGACACTAGGAACACCAAGCAGATGTGGCAGGGAGTTCGGACTCTGACGGGCTATAAGTCTAGGCAGGGGGTCGATGATGATGACGACGCTTTGCTTCCAGACAGGCTCAGTGACTTCTTTGCACATTTTGAAGCATCAAACTCGACAATCAGAGGGAGGGCTGGCCCACCCCACCATCGGTCGGACAAACTTTTGCCATCAACACAGCGGACACACGGAGGACCCTAACCAGAGTCAACCCACGTAAAGCTGCAGGTCCGGACAACATCCCGGGTTGTGTGCTCTGAGACTGCGCGAGCGAGTTGGCGGATGTCCTGACTGACATTTATAACATCTCCCTGAGTCAGGCCATCATTCCCAGATGCTTCAAGACCTCTATCATTGTACCGGCGGCAAAGAAACCAGTTGTGTCCTGTTTGAATGACTATTGTCCTTTTGCACTGACACCAATTGTGATGAATTGTTTTGAACGGCTTGTCAAACCACACATTACAGCCTTCCTCCCTGCATTACACGACCCGCTCCAGTTTGCATATCGTTAAAATTGCTCCACAGAGGACGCTATAGCCACCACCCTACACTCTGTTATCACCCACCTGGACCAGAAAGACACCTACGCCAGACTCCTGTACATTGATTTCAGTTCAGCATTCAACACCATTATTCCCCAGAGACTGATGGAGAAATTACTCCTTCTTGGTCTGAACACCGCCACATGTCTCTGGATCCTGGATTTCCTGACTGAGAGACCTCAGTCTGTCCGGGTTGGAAAAAACATCTCCAACTCTGTCACGCTGAGCACCAGATCCCCTCAAGGCTGCGTAGTCAGTCCACTGTTGTTTACACTTCTAACACATGACTGTGTATCCAGACAAGAGGAAAAACAGATTACGAATGTTTGCAGATGACACCACGGTGGTGGGACTTATTCAGAGGGATGAGGAATCAATATACAGGGAAGAAGTGAGAGACCTGGAGGGCTGGTGCAGGGAGAACAATCTGGTGCTCAAAATGGACAAAATGAAGGAGATGATTATCGACTTCCGGCGGTCACAGCCTCAGCACGTCCCCCTCAGCATCGGCAGCCGTTTCATGGAGAGAGTGGAGAACATCAAGTTCCTCGGAGTGCAGATCTCGCAGGACCTGACCTGGAGCAAGAATTCCTTGGGGATCAGGAAGCAGGCTCAGCAGAGACTGCACTTCTTGAGGAAACTCAAACAGGCCTCTCTCCCCATGTGCATCCTCGGGACCTTCTACAGAGGTGTGGTGGAGAGTGTTCTGACGTACTGCATTGCTACATGGTACTCCAGCTGCAGTATGTCAGACAAAAACGCCCTGCAGAGGATAGTCAAGGGAGCTGAGAGGGTAATTGGAGTCTCCCTCCCCTCTGTCCAAGAACTTTTTCAGAACCGTTGTGGGAGCAGGGCACTGAACATTGTCGAGGACCGTTCTCACCCTCTGCATAAATACTTTGAACTTCTTCCATCTGGTAAACGATTCCGGAGCATCAGTGGCAGAACCACCAGACTGATCAACAGCTTCCTTCCACAAGCTGTCAGGATGCTGAACAGTTGACCCGGAATCTCTCATACACACTACTGCACCTACGGACATTTTGAATATTATTTGTATATTATAGTTAGCTACTTTTTTCCCAAGTATGTCTCAGGGATGTGTGAATGGGTGGGGTGGGGGGGTAGGGGGGTGAAGCGATGTGTGAGTGTGTCTTAAATCATGCTGCTTCTATTTATATAATGTTATTATATAATGTTAACAACAACTGGTGCAGACCGGGACATATCACTGTTAAACAACGACACTGCAGCAAAGACATTGAGTTGCTAGCTGTTAGCATGCGGCCTACATATCTCCCGAGGGAATACTCACACGTGATCTGCATTGTGTTTATGCAAATCCGACGGCGAACGCTGGGACTGCGCGTGGCGTCATCCATTCAGTAACTGGCAGGCTGCAGACAGAACACCCAGATGCTCTTCTCCTCATCTCAGGCGATTTCAACCATGTTTCACTGTCTTCCATTCTACACACGTTTACCCAGTATGTCACATGCCACACTAGAGACAATAAAACACTGGACTTATTCTATGCAAACACTAAGGAGGCGTACACCTCATCACCATTCCCCCCACTCGGGAGATCGGATCACAACTTGGTTCATCTCCGGCCAGTGTACAAACCCCTAGTGCACAGACAACCTCCGGCCATGCGCACAGTGAAGTTATGGTCTGAGGAGGCAATGGACACTCTAAAGGGCTGCTTTGAAACCACTGCCTGGGAGCAGCTCTGCGATCCACATGGTGAGGACATCAATGGCCTCACTCACACCATCATGGACTACATCAGCTTCTGTGCTGACAACACCGCTCCCACCAAGACCATACGGTGTTGCTCAAACAACAAACCCTGGATCAACCCTGAGATAAAAACACTTCTGAGAGAGAAGAAGAGGATCTTCAGGTCGGGGAACAGGGAGATGCTGAAGTCCGTACAGAGGGAGCTGAGGAGAAAGGTCAGAGAAGGCAAGGATAGCTTCAGGAAGAAGATGGAGGACAAGCTGCAACAGAGCGACATCAGCGGGGTCTGGAGAAACCTTAAAACCATCTCTTGGCTCCAGAATACCACCCCCCAGGCCACGGGGGGCAGGGAGTGGGTGAACAATCTGAATCTGTTTTTCAATAGGTTTGACCAACCGCCCTCCCCCCCTGACTGCACAGCAACCACTGCTGCCTCTAAAGACATCAAGTCCTGCTGCCCACTCCCCACTCCACCAACATCCCCCCACTCCCAACACACAGCCCCCCAACCTGACCCTCACTAAGACCCAGGTGAGGACGGAGCTGAGGAAGATCAAGGGGAGGAAAGCGTTGGGACCGGACGGCATCAGCGCAAAGCTCCTCAAGTCCTGTGCAGACCAGCTGTGTGGGATTGTGGAGTATCTCTTCAATCTGAGCCTGAAGCTGGGGAGGGTACCACAGCTGTGGAAAACATCTTGTGTGGTACCTGTACCAAAGGCTTCCCACCCCAAAGATCTGAACAGCTACAGACCAGTGGCCTTGGCGTCCCACATGAAGAAGACCCTGGAGAGACAGCTCCTTTCTCAACTCCGCCCCCTGGTTGGACCAGCGATGGATCCAGTCCAGTTTGCCTACCAGCATGGCATTGTGGTGGAGGATGCGGTGATCTTCCTCCTTCACCGTTCTCTGTCCCACCTTGAGAAGCCCAGGAATGCGATGAGGATCATGTTCTTTGACTTCTCCTGTGCTTTCAACACCATCCAACCGATGATCCTGAAGGACAAGCTGCTGTGTGCAGGGGTGGACCAGCACCTGTCATCATGGATCCTGGACTACCACACGAACCGGTCTCAGTTTGTGAGAACCCGGGAGTGTGTGTCCGACACGATCATCGGTAGCACGGGGGCCCCCCAGGGAACAGTTTTGGTTCCTTTCCTGTTCACCCTTTATACTGCGGACTTCTCACACAACACAACACACTGCCATCTACAGAATTTCTCTGATGACTGCGATCGTTGGCCTCATCTCCAACGGAGATGAAGCTGAGTACAGAGGGCTTATCCAGGACTTCGTGGACTGGTGCCATCGGAACTGCCTCCAGATCAACGCGAGGAAAACTAAGGAGCTGGTGGTGGACTGCCGCAGGCAAGGACAACCCCTCACAGCACCAGTAAATATATAGGTAACAGACATCGAGATGGTGACATCCTACAAGTACCTGGGTGTTCATCTGAACAATAAACTAGACTTGTCACACAATACTGACGCACTCTACAAGAAGGGACAGCGCAGGCTGTTCCTACTGAGGAGACTCAGGTCTTTTGGTGTACAAGGGGCACTGCTGAAGACATTCAATGACACGGTGGTGGCATCAGCCATCACTTTTGGAGTGGTCTGATGGGGCAGTGGCATTATAGCAGCCGATAGGAAGAGACTGAGCAAACTGATGAAGAAAGCTAGATCTGTCCTGGGGCAGCGCCTTGACCCAGTCGAGGAGATAGGAGAGAGAAGGATGGTGGCTAAACTGTCATCTCTGCTGGAGTCCGCATTCCACCCTATGCAGGACGTACTGAATGCACTGAGGAGCTCATATAGCAGCAGACTACATCATCCTAGGTGCACAACCGAGAGGTTTCGCAGGTCCTTCCTACCTACGGCTGTCAGACTGTACAACCTAAGCAGGGCTGCTCGCAGAGATAGCAAAACGACGTGACAACCTAATAGTATTGAATGCAAAAGACACAATAGACGTACACAATGGTCCCCTCCGGTATATAACTAGGAAAATACCGGTCGCTATGGAGGGTGAGAATATGTATGGGTACATAATCATACCATGAAGGATAACTAAGTAGATGGCTGTGCTGTTTCATTCCATCTAGCTACAATGCTCCGCACTGTGTGTGTTTATATATTTACATATTTATTCCATCTAGCTACAATGCTCCGCACTGTGTGTTTATATATTTACATATTTATTCCATCTAGCTACAATGCTCCGCACTGTGTGTGTTTATATATCTACAAATTTATTCCATCTAGCTACAATGCTCCGCACTGTGTGTCTACTGTATATATATATATATATATATATACGTATATATATATATATATATATATACAGTGGGGTAAAAAAGTATTTAGTTAGCCAATTGTGCAAGTTCTCCCACTTAAAAGATGAGAGAGGTCTCCAATTTTCATCATAGGTATACCTCAACTATGAGAGACAAAATGAGAAAAAAAAAATCCAGAAAATCACATTGAAGGATTTTTAATGAGCAAACTGATCACCACCTGGTGGTGAGTTGGATCCGATGGCAGGGGAGGAAGCCATTCAGACCTTGAAGACCCAAACGTATAGTGAGGGTGTGCTGGGAGCGTCTGGCTGAGGTCCCTGTCCAGGAGGTCTTCAACTCCCACCTCCGGAAGAACTTCAACCACATTCCGAGGGAGTCTGGCGACATGGAGTCTGAATGGGCCATGTTCTCCACCTCTGTTGTTGAAGCAGTGGCCCAGAGCTGCGGCCGCAAGGTGGTTGGTGCATCTCGTGGTGGCAACCCCCGAACCAAGTGGTGGACACCAGTGGTGAGGGGGGCCATTAAGCTGAAGAAGGTGTCCTATCAAGCTTGGTTAGCTTGTGGGACTCCCGAAGCAGCTGAGGTGTACCGGCAGGCCAAGCGGAGTGCAGTTCGGGTGGTTGCTTAAACAAAAACCCGGGTATGGGAGGAGTTCGGTGAGGCCATGGAACAAGACTTTCGGTCAGCCTCAAAGAGATTCTGGCAAACTGTCCGGCGGCTCAGGAGGGGAAAGTAGCTCCCCGTCCACACTGTGTATGGTGCGGATGGGACACTGTTGACTTCGACTGGGGACATCGTCGGGCGGTGGAAGGAATACTTCGAGGATCTCCTCAATCCCACTGATACGCCTTCCACAGAGGAAGCAGGGTTTGGGGACGAGGGGGATGACTTGCATATCACAGGGGCTGAGGTTGCCAAGGTGGTTAAAAATCTCCTTGGTGGCCAGGCCCCTGGGGTGGACGAGATTCGCCCCGAGTACCTCAAGGCCCTGGATGTTGTTGGGTTGTCATGGTTGACACGCCTCTGCAACATTGCGTGGAGGTCGGGGGCAGTGCCTTTGGCATGGCAAACCGGGGTGGTGGTTCCTCTCTTTAAAAAAGGGGACCGGAGGGTGTGCTCCAACTTTAGAGGGATCACACTCCTCAGCCTCCCTGGGAAGGTCTATGCCAAGGTACTGGAGAGGAGAGTCCGGCCGTTGGTCAAACCTCGGATTCAGGAGGAGCAATGTGGTTTTCGTCCTGGCCGTGGCACATCGGACCAGCTCTTTACCCTTTCGAGAATTCTCAAGGGTTGGGATGGGTTGGGGTTGGGATGTCTCTCGATGGGTTGGGATGTCTCTCGAGGGTTGGGAGTTTGCCCAACCAGTTTACATGTGTTTTGTGGACTTGGAGAAGGCACTTGACCGCATCCCTTGTGGATTTTTGTGGGGGGTGCTTCGGGAGTATGGGGTATCGGGCTTGTTGTTACGAGCTATTCGGTCTCTGTACGACTGTTGTGAGAGTTTGGTTCGTATTGCCAACACTCGGTCGGAGCCATTCCCAGTGAGAGTTGGACTCCGCCAGGGCTGCCCTTTGTCACCGATCCTGTTCATAATTTTTATGGACAGGATTTCTAGGTGCAGCCAGGGAATGGAGGGTGTCATGCTTGGTGACCACAGGATCTCATCTCTGGTGTTTGCAGATGATGTTGTCCTGTTGGCTTCATCCAGCAATGACCTACAGCTCTTGCTGGGACGGTTTACCGCTGAGTGTGAAGCGGCTGGGATGAGAATCAGCACCTCCAAGTCCGAGTCCATGGTCCTCAGCCGGAAAAAGGTGGATTGTCCTCTCCGGGTTGGGGACAGGCTCCTGCCCCAAGTGGAGGAGTTTAAGTATCTTGGGGTCTTGTTCACGAGTGAGGGGAGAATGGAGCAAGAGATCGACAGACGGATTGGAGCAGCATCTGCAGTGATGTGGACGTTGTACCGGTCTGTTGTGGTGAAGAGGGAGCTTAGTTCTAAGGCAAAGCTGTCGATTTATCAGTCAATCTACGTTCCTACTCTCACCTATGGTCACGAGCTTTGGGTAATGACCGAAAGAACGAGATTGCGGATACAAGCGGCTGAAATGAGCTTTCTCCGTAGGATTGCTGGACTCACCCTCAGAGATAGGGTGAGGAGCTCAGTCATCCGGGAGAGGCTCAGAGTAGAACCGCTGCTCCTCCACATTGAAAGGAGTCAGTTGAGGTGGTATGGGCATCTGATTAGGATGCCTCCTGGACGCCTCCCACTTGAGGTGTTTCAGGCACGTCTCACTGGGAGGAGACCCCGGGGCAGACCCAGGACTCGGTGGAGAGACTATGTCTCCCAGCTGGTCTGGGAATGCCTTGGTATCCCCTCTGAAGAGCTGGAGCAGGTGGCTGGGGAGAGGGAAGTCTGGGCTTCTCTGCTTGAACTGCTGCCTCCGCGACCCGGACCTCCGGAAAAGTGGTAGAATATGGATGGATGGATGGTTGGATGGATTTTTAATGAATTAATTGGCAAATTCCTCGGTAAAATAAGTATTTGGTCAATAACAAAGTTCATCTCAATACTTTGTTATATACCCTTTGTTGGCAATGACAGAGGTCAAATGTTTTCTGTAAGTCTTCACAAGGTTTTCACACACTGTTGCTGGTATTTTGGCCCATTCCTCCATGCAGATCTCCTCTAGAGCAATGATGTTTTGGGGCTGTCGCTGGGCAACACAGACTTTCAACTCCCTCCAAGGCTTTTCTATGGGGTTGAGATCTGGAGACTGGCTAGGCCACTCAAGGACCTTGAAATGCTTCTTACAAAGCCACTCCTTCGTTGCCCGGGTGGTGTGTTTGGGATCATTGTCATGCTGAAAGACCCAGCCACGTTTCATCTTCAATTCCCTTGTTGGTAGAAGGAGGTTTTCACTCAAAATCTCATGATATATGGCCCCATTCATTCTTTCCTTTACACGGATCAGTCGACCTGGTCCCTTTGCAGAAAAACAGCCCCGAAGCATCATGTTTCAACCCCCATGCTTCACAGTAGGTATGGTGTTCTTTCTCCTCCAAACACGACAAGTTGAGTTTTTACCAAAAAGTTCTATTTTGGTTTCATCTGACCATCTGAAATTCTTCCAATCCTCTTCTGGATCATCCAAATGCTCTCTAGCAAACTTCAGATGGGCCTTGACATGTACTGACTTAAGCAGGGGGACATGTCTGGCACTGCAGGATTTGAGTCCCTGGTGGCATAGTGTGTTTCTGATGTAGCCTTTGTTACTTTGGTCCCAGCTCTCTGCAGGTCATTCACTAGGTCCCCCCATGCGGTTCTGGGATTTTTGTTCACCGTTCTCGTGATAATTTTGACCCCCACGGGGTGAGATCTTGCGTGGAGCCCCAGATCGAGGGAGATTATCAGTGGTCTTGTATGTCTTCCATTTTCTAATAATTTTTTTTTTTTTGTTACTTATTTGTACCCGTAGGTAGATTTGGTTTGCAGTCTGGTGACAAGCCACCGGCTGCCGTTCGCTGCGTGCGCGAGCGCCCTAAACCTACATGGTTTTTTTTGGTATGCGGGAGGAAACCGGAGAAATCCCGGAGTAAACCCGCGCAACACGGGGAGAACATGCAAACTCCAGACAGCTCACTGTTGGTCGGGGGCTGGGATCGAACCCACGATCCCCGCGATCCCCTGGCCGAGGGTAAACTGTGCTGCCACAGTGCTAAACCACTGCGCCACCGTGCAGCCCCGGTTGCACGGTTAATTGCTCCCACAGTTGATTTCTTCACATCAAGCTGCTTACCTATTGCAGATTCAGTCTTCCCAGCCTGGTGCAGGTCTACAATTTTCTTTCTGGTGCCCTTTGACAGCTCTTTGGTCTTGGCCATAGTGGAGTTTGGAGTCTGACTGTTTGAGGTTGTGGACAGGTGTCTTTTATACTGTTAACGAGTTCAAACAGGTGCCATTAATACAGGTAACGAGTGGAGGACAGAGGACCCTCTGAAAGAAGAAGTTACAGGTCTGTAAGAGCTAGAAATCTTGCTTGTTTGTAGGTGACCAAATACTTATTTTACTCAGGAATTGGCCCTTTCATACTCTGTAGCAGAATATTGTGCCCCTGTCTGGTCCAGGTCATCTTACACACACCATGTAGACACCCAGCTCAACTCAACCATGAGAACTATAACTGGAACAATCCGCTCAACACCACTCCCCTGGCTCTCTGTACTGTCAAACATAGCCCCTCCACACATCCGGCGAGCAGCATTAACTCAAAGGATGCTCCAAAAAGTTAAAGATTTTCCTCACTTGCCAATCCATGCAGATATCTACACCCCACCCACTGCCCGACTTTCATCCAGACGGCCGATTTGGAAAAACCCTCCCCCAGCTGACTTTACCATCCAGACAGCTTGGCAAGAGGAATGGGAGACCAAGGAGGTCCCAAACAAACAGCTGGTGATAAACCCCAACCAACAGGTCCCGGGCACCAACCTCCCAAGGAGACAGTGGTCTACGCTCAATCGCTTCAGGACTGGACATGGCCCCTGCTTGGCCAGCCTTCACAGATGGGGCAGTAGCCCTAGCCCACTGTGCGCATGTGGAGAGGAGCAAACAGTGGAACACATCATAGAGGTTTGCCCGCTCCAAAGACTGGAAGGAGGATTACACACCCTCCATACAGCAAACCAGGAGGCAACTGCTTGGCTTAAGGACTTTGCATTCGCTAAATAAATAATAAAACTCAGGAATTTACCAATTTATTAATTAAAAATCCTTCAATGTGATTTTCTGGATTTTTTTTTTCTCATTTTGTCTCTCATAGTTGAGGTATACCTATGATGAAAATTGGAGACCTCTCTCATCTTTTAAGTGGGAGAACTCAGACAATTGGTGGCTGACTAAATACTTTTTTGCCCCACTGTACATATGTACTGTATATTTGCTGCTCTTGTTTTTTTTTTTTTTTTTTTTCTCTTACCTTCTGATTGTTGCTCTGAGTGTTGCTATCCCTGTGCTGTTGCAATCCTGGAATTTCCCCATTGTGGGACTTCGTCGTCCTCCGTCGGTCTATGATGACCATGGAAGAGAATCCTAAACGTTTACTCTGCTGGAACAGCACCGCCTGTGGCTGAACAGGCCGATGCGTGAATGGCAGTCCCTGTCACACAGGTCGCACTTGTGGGTGGTCTCCGTGCTGCTGGGTCTGTGGCGGTTCTTCCTGCCGGTCCTTTTTTCATCTGCTGCAGCAGTCAGTCTCTCTTCACCCGCCTTGAGCTGTCTGGTCAGGGCGCCTCTCCATTTGGAGTGGTCCGTTGCAAGGTCCTCCCAGCGCTCTGTGTTGATCTCCAGGGCCTTCATGTCTCTCTTGCAGACGTCTCTAAAGCGCAGCTGTGGGCGACCAACGTCTCTCCTGCCAGTTGCCAGTTCTCCGTAGAGTATGTCTTTGGGGATTCTGCCATCCTCCGTGCGGTGAACGTGGCCTAGCCAGCGGAGCCTGCGCTGCCTGAGTAGAGTGAACATGGAGGGAAGGCCGGCGCGGGACAGAACTTCTGTGTTGGGCACTTTGTCCTGCCAGGATATGTCCAGGATGTGACGAATTCAGCGCAAGTGGAAGGAGTTCAGTCTCTTTTCCTGCCGCGCGTATGTTGTCCATGTCTCACTCCCATAGAGCAGTGTGCTGATGACGCAGGCGTTGTACACTGCCATCTTCGTCTTGACAGAGAGTTTGGGATTCTCCCACACTCGTGTGGTGAGGCGAGTGAGTGCGAAGGCTGATTTTCCAATCCTCTTATTGATCTCTGTATCAAGGGAGAGGTTGTTGCTGATCGTGGACTCCAGGTATGTGAACTGATTCATGACCTCCAGCTCATAGTCGTCGATGGTGATGGTTGGTGGTGCTTCCGTGCCTTGCGCCAAGACGTTAGTCTTCTTCAGGCTGATGGTACGCCCGAAGTCCTTGCATACCTGGGAGAAGCGGTCCATCAGGGTCTGAAGCTCCTGCTGTGTGTGGGTTGTGACTGCAGTGTCATCTGCGAACAGCATGTCTCTGATTAGAGCCTCGCGTACTTTGGTTCTGGCTTTCAGGCGGGCGAGGTTGAAAAGCCTGCCGTCAGATCTTGTGTGCAGGTAGATTCCCTCTGTTGCTGTGCTTAAGGCATGCCTCAGGAGCATAGCAAAGAAAATCCCAAAGAGGGTTGTTGCAAGTACACAGCCCTGTTTCACTCTGCTGCATATGTTGAATGGCTCTGAGACGTTGCCATCATGCTGCACTATCCCCTGCATGTTGGTGTGAAACGATTCAATGAGGCTTTGCAACTTTGGTGGGCATCCTATCTTTGGCAGGATCTTGAAAAGGCCCTCTCTGCTGACCAGATCGAATGCTTTGGTGAGGTCGATGAAGGCAATATAGAGGGGCATGTTCTGTTCTCTGCATTTCTCCTGGAGTTGGCGGATGGAGAATATCATGTCTACCGTCGATCGCTCAGCGCAGAAGCCACACTGAGACTCGGGGTAGACACGTTCGGCAAGCTTCTGTAGACGAACGAGAACAACTCGTGCGTAGACTTTGCCAACAATGCTGAGGAGGGAGATGCCCCTGTAGTTGTTGCAGTCGCTTCTCTCCCCTTTGTTTTTGTAGAGGGTGATGATCTTGGCGTCTCTCATGTCCTGTAGTATGGCACCTTCCTTCCAACACTGGCAGAGGACATCATGCAATGGCAGCAGTAGGGCGGTCTTGAAGTGCTTGATCAGGTCGGGGGGTTTGCCGTCGTTGGGGGTGCCTTGCCAGCGGCCAAGCTATCAATGGCCTTGCTGATTTCATCGATGGTTGGCTTGGCATCAAGTTCGTCCATGGATGGCAGGCAGTCGATGGCATCAAGGGCTAACGGTGTCACGGTGTTCTGTCTGGAGTAGAGGTCGGAGTAGTGTTCCACCCATCTCTCCATCTGCTTGTTCTTTTCTGTGATCATCTCCCCAGTGGAGGATTTGAGGGGGGCCGTCTTGCTATGAGCAAGACCAAGTGCTTTCTTGATGCCATCGTACATACCACGGATGTTCCCTGTTATGGCAGCGGTTTGAATGTCTTGGCTGAGCTTAGTCCAGTACTCGTTGGCACAGCGCCGAGCAGTCTGCTGAACTTTGCTTCTCGCAGCCTTGAGAATCTGGAGATTCTTCTCGTTTGGGGACCTCTTGTACTTATCAAGTGCTGAGCGCTTGGCTTCAATGACGATGGTCATCTCGGTCAACTTGGCATCAAACCAGTCCTGTGACTTCGAGGTCTTCCTCCCAAAGGTAGCCAAGGCTGTGCGGTGGATGGTGTTTCGCAGCTCTTCCCACTTCTGCTTTGCAGATTCTCCTTCCTGTGGTACACCAAGTTCCTTCTCAAAGGTGGAGGCAAACTGCTCAACAAGTTCTGGTTGAGCCATCTTGCTGGTGTCAATCTGTGCCTTTCCAGGTTTTTTTTTTTTTGTTACTTATTTGTACCCGTGGGTAGATTTGTTTTGCAGTCTGGTGACAAGCCACCAGGTTGTCTAGCACGATGGAATTTCTTCAGCTGCAGCTTGACCTTGCAACACACCAATGAATGGTCTGTTTCACAATCTGCACTCTGGAACGAACGGGTGATTAGCACGTTCTTCAGTGAGGTGCGCCTGGTCAGGATCAAGTCCAGCTGGTGCCAGTGCTTTGAATGCGGATGTTGCCAAGAAACCTTGTGTTGGGGCTTGGTCTTGAAGAACGAGTTTGTGATGCACAAATCGTGATATGTGCAGAACTCGAGCAGCCACTGTCCGTTGTCGTTCATTCTGCCCACGCCAAAAGGTCCAAGACAGGAGGGCCAGGAGTCATGGTCAGCACCCACGCTGGGATTGAAGTCTCCAAGGAGAATGAGTTGTTCAGAGTTGGGGATGATCCTGACAGTTGTTGCGAGATTCTCGTAGAACTCGTCTTTTGCCTCTGGTGTGGCTGACAGTGTTGGGGAATACACACTGACGAGGGTGACTGGGCCTTGAGTTGTGTTCAGGCGGAGGGTGAGGAGTCGTGCAGAGCCAGTGCTGCTCGGTTCCACCATCTTCATCAAGGTGTTCTTCACTGCGAAGCCCACTCCGTGTTCCCTGTGTCCGTCACTGCCCTTTCCCTGCCAGTAGAACGTGTAGTCCTTCTCTCTCAGTGTGCCTGCGTCAGCCAACCGTGTTTCCTGGAGAGTGGCGATATCCACTCCCAGTCTCTTCAGCTCATTATTGATGATGGCAGTCTTCCTGGTGTCATTGATGTCCTTGAGGTTAGCAGCGAGTCCTGTCATCATAGTGCGGATGTTCCAAGTTCCCAGTTTTAGAGTTGGTCTCTTTTGTTTTATTGTCTTGCCTGGTGCGAAGGTTCTCAGCCTGCTGTTCGGACTTCTCCTCATCCCCATGCACCCAATGAGGAAAGCAAGCTGTGGTGGGACAACACCTTATTGGCTGGGGGCTGCCCAGCTTTAGGCGGGCGGTAGCTGTCCAGTGAGATCCGATGATCCCTCCCACCGTCGGGAACTACCCCTGGTACCGCGCTCTATGCCAATTGAGCGGTGGCTTATAACCGGTTACTGCCATTCCCCGTGTTTTGTCTATGCCAAAGGCGAAGCTGGAGTGTCCTCTCCAGTGATCCGGTGTTCTACCTCCCAGCGTTGGGCATTGGTAGGATTCAAGCCTGGGCAGGAAGATATGGAGGACAAGATGTTGCCCATGCAGCATGTCCCCCCTCTCCACATCACTGATGAATCCAAAGGAACAGCAGTGCTGCTACAGTTTGGCACCAGTGCCTTTGTAGGAGCTGCCAGAATGATGTTGAGCAAAACATAGAACTGCCTTAGGTGCTCTGACTCCGGATTTTTCCTCAGGGTTGACTCCCGAAGCCTTTCCCTTGCCCGGGTATGCCGCAAGGCAGCGGAGGTTTGAAATCAGGGTTTACCTTCCCCTAGATGGGCTACCTTCCCAGGTTGATGAGCCACCATCTACTCGAAGCATCTGGTTTTAAGGCGCCAGAGATCCGCCCTCACCCCTTCTCCTATTAGTAAAAGCAGTTCCTCCGGGCTTAGAGACTAAACCACACGGGCAGGCTAGGAGTTGGACTTAGTTGTCAGAGGCTTTTCGAGACGCACGCCATAAGGAGCATTTTATGAGCACTGGGAGCTTAACCCCAGTGACGCTTCTGGCTATGACAACCTTGGAATCTGGGGCTAATAAAGGCTTATCTTATCTTATATGGATGTTGAGAGAAACACCAATTTCATCTTGCCTGCACTACAGTTGTATGTACAGCAATATGACAATAAAGTTTGATTTGATTTGATTTGATTTGATAAGCTAGTGAGAATTGCCATTGTGGATCACTTAGTTCAATTCAATTCAACTTTATTTATATAGCACCATTTCACAACAACAGTAATCTCATAGCACTTTCAACTGTAGGGGAACCCCTACAGTTGCAGAAAGACCCCAGCAATCAGGCAATTCCCTGTGAGCAGGTGCTTTGCGACGGTGGAGAGGAAAAACTCCCTTTTAACAGGAAGAAACCTCCAGCAGAACCAGGCTCAGGGAGGCTCAGGGAGGGGCAGTCATCTGCTGCGACTGGCTGGGGGGTGAGAGGATAGAGAAGATTAAAAGAACAGACATGTAGAGAGCAAACAGCATGATGGGGACTCAATCTATGGGAGAGAACAAACAGGTGTTAATGGCCATATATATATATATATATATATATATATATATATATATATATATATATATATATATATACAGTATATATATATATATATATATATATATATATATATATATATATATATATATATACTGTATATATATATTTCATTGAGAGTGAAGAAAGGAGTGAGGCCCAGTGCATTATTGGAGGCTTAGGGCCTCCAATAATAGCTTAGGGCGACCTCTTAATGGTCCTCCGGCTCTCCTCAGCAGTGAGGAGACTGGGTGGGCGACGGTGAGAAGGAAGCCTAGTCACAAAGCCCCGGTACACCTCCAACCTGTTCACGTTTCTAATCATTTTTTCCCGCTCAGCGACACACCCGCTTAGGAAAAAACTCTGATCATTGGCGACTCTGTAGTCAGAAACGTTAACCTAGAGACTCCAGCAGACATAATCAAATGCATTCCTGGGGCCAGAGCAGGCGACATTGAGTCAAATTTGAAAATGCTGGCTAAAAGTAACTGTAAATACTCCACAATTGTTATTCATGTTGGCATTAATGACATCCGTCTCCGGCAGTCGGAAGTCACGAAACTTAATGTAGAATCGATGTGTGACTTTGCCAAAACAATGCCGGACTCTGTAGTATTCTCTGGGCCCCTCCCCAATCTGACCAGTGATGACATGTTTAGCTGCTCGTCATCCTTGAACTGCTGGCTGTCTGTGTGGTGTCCTGCAAACAACGTGGGCTACATTGACAATTGGAGCTCATTTTGGGGAAAACCTGGTCTTATTAGACGAGATGACGTCCATCCCACTTTGGATGGCGCGTCTCATTTATCTAACAATCTTACATCATTTTTATCCAAATTTCCAAAACCTTGACTACTCAGAGTTGGGACCAGGAAGCAGAGTCGCAGTCTTACACGCCTCTCTGCAGCTCCTCTTCATCCGCCACCCCTCAACTTAGCCCCTGTCTTCCCCATCAGAGAACCCTTGTCCGCTCCCTCCAAAGCAAATAAAAATATAATGTATAAGCATCCCAAAGCGATTAAACAAAAAGTTGATAAAAGTCAAATTAAACATGAAGCCTCTAAATTGAATGATTTGGCCTCTGTTCCTCCTCATAATTTAAAAATTAAATGTAGTTTATTAAATATTAGGTCTCTAACTCTCAAGTCTCTGTTAGTCCATGATCTGTTAATTGATCAACAGATTGATTTAATATCACTTACAGAGACTTGGTTAGGACAAGAGGATTATGGTGGTTTAAATGAATCAACTCCCTCTGGTTATTTAAACTGTCAAAATCCCAGAAGTTCTGGTCGTGGAGGAGGAGTAGCAACAATTTACCATTCCAAACTATTACTTAATGTAAAGCAAAAAACGTGTTATAATTCCTTTGAGGGCCTGGTCCTCAGTATTGGGCACTTTAGCAATTTTAGGCTAAACCCAATTTTATTTGCCATAGTTTATCTTCTTCCATCAACCCACTCAGAATTTTTATCCAAATTTGCCAAATTCTTAGCTGAATTAGTGCTGAAATCAGATAGAATAATTATAGTAGGGGACTTTAATATACATGTAGATGTAGATAGTGACTGCCTTAATGTGGCATTTAATTCAATATCAGACTCAATTGGGTTTTCTCAGAAAGCAGGATATTCTACTCATTACCTCCACCATACATTGGACCTTGTTCTGACATATGGCATAAAAAGAGAAAATCTTGTAGTGTCTCCTCATAACCCTGTACTGTCAGACCATTGTCTGTTAACCTTTGATTTTACTATTTCTGACTATTTGGCTCCTAAAGAAAAATATTATTACAGTAGATGCCTCTCAGATGATGCTTTTACCAAATTTATGCAGATTGTTTCCTCTATGTCATGTGTCAACAAAACGGAAATAAGCTATAGACAGCTTGCTCCTTCTGTAAATGATAACATGGTGGATAGTGTTACATCTTCTCTGCATCAGACTCTAGACTTGGTGGCCCCCTTAAAAAAGAAAAAGTCTAATCAGAGATTTCTAACTCCTTGGTTCAACACAGAAACTCGTAGTTTAAAACAGAAGACTCGTCAATTAGAAAGAAAATGGTGCTGCACTAATTTAGATGAAATCTATTTAGCTTGGAGAAATCATCTTTTAATTGATAAAAAAATCTCTTAGAATGAGTTATTATTCTGCATTAATAGAAGAGAACAAGAATAATCCCAGGTTTCTTTTCAGCACTGTAGCCAAGTTGACAACGAGTCAGGACTCTGTCAATCCAAGCATTCCCTTAGAGCTTACTAGTCAGGACTTTATGAACTTTTTCAATCATAAAATTTCATCCATCAGAGATAAAATCAATCAAATTCTTCCCACAGTTAACTTAAATATAGTAACTACTACAACTCCTTCTATTGATGTCTGTCTTGATGAGTTTACTCCAATCGACCTTTGTGAGTTAGACAAAATAGTTTCCTCATCCAAACCTTCAACTTGTCTTTTAGACCCTATTCCTACCAGGTTATTTAAAGAAGTCTTCCCACTTATTGGTAGCTATATTCTTCATATAATCAATTCTTCATTAACTTTAGGCCATGTACCGCAGGCTTTTAAAACAGCTGTAATTAAACCCTTACTCAAAAAGCCAATGCTAGATCCAGGAGCTTTAGCTAACTATAGACCAATCTCTAATCTCCCTTTCATTTCAAAAATCTTAGAAAGAGTTGTTGCTACGCAATTATTTGACCACCTGCGGGGAAATGGTTTACTTGAAGAGTTTCATTCTGGGTTTAGAATTCATCATAGTACTGAAACAGCCTTAGCGAAGGTCACTAATGACCTCCTCATCACATCTGATAATGAACTGGTTTCTGTACTTGTCCCTTTAGACCTTAGTGCAGCTTTTGATACTATCGATCATAATATTCTACTTGATAGATTAGAACACTATGTTGATCTTATTTATCTAATAGGTTCTAGTTTGTTCATGTCAATAATGAGTTTTCTTTCAACTCAAAGCTTTGTCATGGAGTTCCACAGGGATCTGTGCTAGGCCCTGCTCTTTTTAGTTTATATATGCTTCCATTAGGCAACATTATTAGAAAGCACTTTATACATTTTCATTGTTATGCAGATGATACACAATTATACCTGTCAATGAAGCCAGATGGTAGTAATCAATTAGCCAATTTTGAAGCCTGTCTTAAGGAAATCAAAGCTTGGATGACTTGTAATTTCCTGCTATTAAATTCAGATAAGACTGAAGTCATTCTTGTTTGTCAAAAAAACCTTAGAAATACTTTTCCAAATCAAACTTTCAGTTTGGATGCGGTTACTCTTTCTCTTAATAGCTCTGTGAGGAACCTTGGAATTATTTTTGATCAAGATCTGCCTTTCAATTCACATATTAAATTGGTTTCTCAGACTGCCTTCTATCATTTGTGTAATATTGCCAAGATTAGGAGCATCTTTTCTCAGAGTGATGCTGAGAAACTGAGCCACACTTTTGTTAGCTCTCAATTAGATTATTGTAATTCTTTATTATCAGGCTGTCCTAAAACATCTTTAAAAAGTCTTCATCTGATCCAAAATGCTGCAGCAAGAGTTTTAACAGGTACTAGAAAGAGAGATCATATCTCTCCGGTTCTGGCCTCCCTTCACTGGCTTCCCATAGAGTTTAGAATTAAGTTTAAAATCCTTCTTCTTACTTACAAAGCTCTAAACAATCAGGCTCCTTTTTATTGAAAAAATCTGATACTATTGTATTATCCTAACAGAGCACTACGCTCCCAAAATGCAGGATTACTTGTAATACCTAGAATCTCCAAAAGTACAATGGGAGGCAGAGCCTTCAGTTTTCAAGCTCCTCTCCTGTGGAACCAGCTGCCAATCTGGATTTGGGAGTCACACTCTAAGTCTGTTTTTAAGAATCGGGCTAAAACCTACCTTTTTGATATAGCCTACAATTAGGGAGGGATCGTATGTTTCTGAACCCTCCCTTAGTTATGCTGCTAATAGGTTTAGTCAGCTGGGGGACCTCCAATAATGCACTGGGCCTCACTCCTTTCTTCACTCTCAATGAAATATTTTTTTTTTTTTTTTTGCTGGTCATTAACATCTGTTTGTTCTCTCCCATAGATTGAGTCCCCATCATGCTGTTTGCTCTCTACATGTCTGTTCTTTTCATCTTCTCTATCCCCTCACCCCCCAGCCAGTCGCAGCAGATGACTGCTCCTCCTTGAGCCTGGTTCTGCTGGAGGTTTCTTCCTGTTAAAAGGGAGATTTTCCTCTCCACCATCACCAAGTGCTGCTCACAGGGGATTGCCTGATTGCTGGGGTCTTTCTGCAAGTGTGGGGGTCCCCCCTACAGTTGAAAGTGCTATGATAGATAGATTAGTTTATTTGACAGGGACAGTGCAATAAACATAGACAATTAATCAATGACAATCAATCTGATGTGTTGCACATGGAGTGTATAGCTATTAGCTAATTTGCAACTCTTGTCCCTGGATGGGGACAAGAGATGGGGATGGGATGAGATTACTGTTGTTGTGAAATGGCGCTATATAAATAAAGTTGAATTGAATTGAATTGAATATGTGTCTGCTTGTCCTAGAGTGTTAAATATCCGCTGACCCTCGGCACCCAGGGAGTGGAGTAAAATTTCTCCCAGTCTCAGTTTACCATGCCTTCCTAGGTCCATCACCGCCAAATATGTGCTGAACAACTCAATCCAACAGCTCCATGGGATGGGCAGCTCGACTGGGGTCGCGAGGAATGGTATATGTGGTGCCAGACATGTTTCCATCTTTGGGAAAATTATTAGTTTTCCTCCATAAGACGAAGTTTTCTTCTCGTCACCAATTGCTATGTCTGGAAATAGGACAGTGGAGACAGGCGTTGCACCAAAATCGAACTTTATTATACAGAGACACAGATGGTACACATGTTGGGGGTAGTAGCTAACAAGCTAATAATAGGCTGCTATAGACTGTGGTTGGATTGAAGGCAACACGGCAAAGTGGACGACTCCCGCCATCAGACTCCTAATATAGGCACAGCATGATGACTTCACATTGTGCCTTTGACCACACGTCCGTGCTGCATACTGTTAATATGTCAATATCTAACACCGATCATGACATTGGATACATTAATCTCCACAGTGAGATGCTGTTTGACAAGAAATTATATATCTGTGACCTGGAAGTCCCACCCTTTTGAAAAAGACTGTTTCCGCTTGCCTTGTATCAACATCATTAAGCTCATTAAGTGATTTCACATTTGTTTAACTAACTGCTAACTAACTTGCACTTATATAGTGCTTTTCTAGTCACAAAGACCACTCAAAGCGCTTTCACTAGTGCTAACCCTATATTCTAAGGGCCTATAGGAAACAGATATCTAGGGACAATTTAGAACAGCCAATTAACCTAACATGCATGCCTTTGAATTGTGGGAGGAAACCGAAGCCCCTGGAGTAAACCCACGTAGCACAGGAAGAACATGCAAACTCCACACAGAAAGGTTCCAACCCCTGCCAGCCTGGGGATTTGAACCAGGAACCTTCTAGCTGTAAGGCAACAGTGCTAACCACTGCAAAACCGTGCTGCCCTTGTTTAAAAAATACGCAGTGCCAGAGTTTGATTTATTGTCTTGATTAACAAACCACAATATCTTTGTGGTGATGGACTCTTTGTTTCATCTGAAAATGCCAAGAAAAGCAAGCAAAGAGTGTTAAATCACTAGCATTCTCACTACTAGCTACTGGCTAACTACCGGTGTTTTTACGACTGGCGTTTTGATCTGGGGTCTTCTGCAGGACTAACTCAACAGGTGCAGCGGGAAAAATAAGTATTTAACGCATCAACATTTTTCTCATTAAACACATCTCTTGTGGAACCACTGACCTGAGATTTTCATCAGATATCAGTAACAACCCAAGTAATCAATAGATACAAATAAATCAAGGCATTTGTGTTCACAAAACTAGTTATATTTAATAAAGTGGAATGAGACAGGGAATAAGTATTGAACACACTTGGTGAAATTCATTTAATATTTAGTAGAAAAGCCTTTGTTGGTAATAACAGTATCCAGATGCCTCCTGTATGGAGAAACTAGGTGCAGGCATTGGTCAGGAGTGATTTTAGCCCATTCCCACCCTCGTTTCTTCTTCAGCATCTTGGCAGGTGGCAACAGATTCTTATCAGGGATGTCTCTGTACATTTGTCCATCCATCTTTCCTTCAATTATATGAAGTCTACCTGTACCAAGTGCCCTAAAAACACCCCCACACCATGATGCTCCCACCTCCAAACTTCACTTTTTGTATGGTGTTTCAAGGCTGATGTGCAGTACCATTTCTCCTCCAAACATGCTGTGTGTTGAGGCATCCAAAAACTTCAATTTTGGTTTCATTTGACCAGACTATATTCTCCCAGTATTTTATTGGCTTGGCCAAATGTTGTACAGCAAACTTTAAAAAAAGCTTCAACATGCTTTTTCTTCAGCAATGGAGTCTTGTGAAATGAGCGGGCATAGAGTCCATCAGGGTTGAGGGCATTACTTTTTGTTTTATTTGAAACAGTATTACCTGCTAACTCCAGGTCTTTCTAGAGCTCTCCATGAGTGGTCTTTGATTCTTGGATAACTCTTCTGATAATTATTTTTACTCCTCTGTCAGAAATCTTGCAAGGAGCTCCTGGTCATGGCTGGTTTATGAAAAAATTATGTTCTTGCCGCATCTGAATGATGGCTCCAACAGTGCTCACTGGAAAATTCAGCAGTTTTGAAATGCCCCTGTAACCAGTGCCATCACTATGTTTTGCAACAATAAGGTTGCAAAGGTCTAGAGGGAGCGCTTTGCTTCTACCCACCATGAGTTCTTTGTGGTGGGATAATCTGATTTCACAGACATTTTTAAAGGCTATCAGTCAGGACTTAACCAGCTGAAATTAATTTGCACTGATGAGGGATTGGATGGCTTCCTAAATTCTGATGGATTTCAGAATCAGAATCAGAATCAGAATCAGAATCAGCTTTATTGCCAAGTATATTTACAAGTAAGCATACGAGGAATTTGACTTGACATTGGACGCACACATTAGGCACATCCAATGACGCGGCACCATACAAGGCGCCTGTCATACAGTGGAGGTAAAGAGGGGAAGGGAGGGGGAGGAAAACACAATAGGAGAGAGAAAAAACCTAGTTATCAGAATAACGCTCGCATACGCTCATATAAAGCTCAATGAGCCAAATTTTGACTACACAGAAAAAAAACCCTCATGCACAATTAGCAGACAATTAGCAGACAATAGATCACACAAACAAGAGTTGAGAGAGGCAGTGTATATATGAGTCAGTATATACGTATGTGTCAGTTCGTGTAATGTTGTGTGCATTTGTGTAGTGTAGGTGTGACAGTTGCTAGTGAACAGCAGAGGGCGCCTCCAGGCAGTAGATAGATGTTAAAGTCATGTGACTTATAAACAAGTCCGGAGTCTGTCTCTTCGCTTGCAAATGAAGGCACATGGACTGTCCCTGAGAAGTTCATCCGCTGAAAACAGCAGCTGTCTGTCGATTGCTTGGGTTAAGAGCCGCTCCTACCGCTTATCTTGCAGGAGGAATGTAAATACCGGGCACCAATGAAGGTCAAATCTGCACAGCACTCAGAGAATAGAATTTCCTCACCCGAGCAATTCTGTGCTTCAGAATTTCCATGTGCAGGCTTAAACATTAACATACTCTGAAGAGCACTAGCGACTTCAAGATGTATTCCACCATCTGAATCTCCATTCAGTTCACCATGCCGCCTCGTGCCCTCCCCAACTAGTCGAATTGGTGAAGAAGCTTGCCTGGATCCGCATTTTGAACAGCTCTCCACCTTCAGTTTTGAAACAAACACCAGGAAACTCCAGAGCCAAAAATAGAATCCTGTGTCGTAGCCAATAGATGTCTTCTGCATCTCCAGTCGAATCATACACTCAGCAGGTTCCAATTCTTGGGCTCCCCCTTGGCCCGATTCTTGTTGAAAAAATAGTGACAATAGCACGTTTAAGCCGCTACCAAATCCATAATTTCCGTTTAGATTAAGATTCAGCAGAAGAAGAGCGACTAAACACATACAAAAACGCAACATTGCAAGCTGGGATCAGAAGGGAAAAGAGAGGATTAGAAAAGGCGTCTGCTCTCTCTCGAAGCCGGAAGTGAAACTGGTTAACAAGCTGGTTTCTTGGCATTCTGTCTTTTTACACCTTGTTTTCTTCATATGTCCAATACTTATTCCCTGTGCCATTCCACTTTATTAAATAGAGCTTGTTTTGTGAATACAGTTGCCTCGATTTATTTGTATGTATAGATTACTTGGGTTGTTTCTGATATCTGGTGGAAATCTCAGGTCAATGGCTCCTTCAGAAATATGTTTAATGAGACAAATGTTGACGTGTTCAACACTGATTTTCCCTGCTGTATATGTTTTATAAGCACATTACTTTTGCACTTGACAATATTTAATATATTTACATGTGTGTAAAATGACAATAGACATCTTCATGCTGATTGAGAGGTTTATCAAGTTACTGGCTACATTTAGAAGGATCTTTTTTTTCTTATCTGTGCAAAATAGCTAAAGAAATTATAATACTTTGTCCAGTGTTGCTGTCATTTAATAAATTGTGCTTGTGTAACTGTAGTGTAAAAGCAATATTGTACTTGAGGTCATTGCGATATCATGAATATTTTAACTGGTGGCGATTTGTAGTATTCCTGACAAAGTTAAAATATTAATTGACCCTGCACTCGCTCTGGTGTAATATTGCTTAATTATGCTTTCTTCACTATCCCTTAAAATTTGAAAAAAGTGCCATTACAACCATCACATTCCAATGAAGAATTCAATCTTCTTTTTTTGATCAAACTTGTGGGTTTTTTGTGTGCATTTTTCTTTTAAAATTGTGACTCATTATTTTTTTTTTTTTCAAATTTTCAAGTTTTGTTGTAAATCTGTGACATTAATTTCTCGTAAATCTAGATTTATAAAAAATTACAAATTTACCTTAAAATGTTACAAATGTGCAGGAAAAGTCACAAATTTACAAGAAAAATAATAAGTAATTTACTAAAAAATCAATTTATGAAAAAGTCACAAATTAGGAAAACTATAAATTACATTAAAAATCAGGAATTTATGAAAATGTATTTTGTAAATTTGTAACATTTCAGGGCTTTTCTTGTGAATTTGTGACAATACTTTTACAAATTTATAATTTTTGACCTTGTTTTCTTGTAAATCTAAATTTATATAAAAAAATACAAATTTACATAATGTTACAAATGTACATAAAAAGTCAAAAATTTATATGAAAGCTGTCAAGAAAATATTGAAGTTAAGCTTTATATGAGCTTTATATGAGCGTCACGTGACGCTGATGTCAGCGGAACTGCGCTGAGTATTCAAAAAAGGCCCGCCATTTGAGCTAACTGCTTCCTAAAGGTGGATTCACCCTACAGCGTTTGGACCGACTTTTGCTGACGTTTTGGCAAACGTCTGGTTCTGCTGGCGAAAGTTGATGATGGCTGGTGTTTGTTGGCAAATGCTGGTGAAGGTTCTGTTCTTTGAGGGTTTTCAGCTTGCTGAAAGTTTGCCGACGTTTGGAAATGGGCATTGGTGAGGGTTGTGCTCATTTTGTGGAGGTTCCTGAGCGCTGAGCTAGGTTATGCACAGTTTACTTAAGTCAGCCTAAGTTAAAGCTGAGTTCACTCTATAGCGTTAAATTGACTTTTATAGACATTCTGAAAAATCAGAGAAATAATCAGCGCATTCAGCTGACATCAGTGTCAGGTGACGCTCATACAAAGATCAGCGTTTGTGGAGGCTTCCTGCCTTTCTGCTTCTGGAGTGAACACATCTCCCTTGGGCATACGTTTCAGTATTTATTTTCAATTTATATTCCTATGTAGTTACTTCTGCATACCCTTTTCCCCTGTTCATTCATCTAAAAAAATAATAAAATAATGCTATAGACTCCAACACTAAGTCTGCAATTAAAATGTGAGTGTGGATGGAATAAAACAACTATTAATGAATCATCATATAAGTAAAATGATGGGTGATTATATTTTGACTGTTACAACTCTGTCCATTAAAATAACATAAAATCCAGTTAAATGTCATTTACTTTTTGACACTACATATTAAAGAGGTGACTAATTTATGAACAAGCTACATATATATATATATATATATATATATATATATATACTGTATATATATATATATATATACTTACATTAAAAGTCATAAATTTATGAAAATTTATTGAGATTTTTTTGGGGGATTTGTAACATTTGAGGGTTTTTCTTATATATATATATATATATATATATATATATATATATATATATATATATATATAAATCTGTCACTTTCTTGCTTAATTTTGTCTCATTTTTCTCCTAAATTTGTGACTTTATTCTTCGATATTTGTGCATTTTTAAAGTTGTCAGTTTTTGTATATGAACACCTGTGGTTTAATTGTGTTGTGCTTTGATTATGAAGGTTTTACTGAAGTATAAAGGAAAAGGATTCTGTGGGGGCGTCATCTATAAACCCACATGGATCATCACGGCCTCCCACTGCGTGGAAAACACGGATAAAAACTTCTTAAAGGTGGTCGCAGGTACGAAAACTGCTCAGGAAAGTCGTGACATTTTACCAGCAGAAATAAACAAGGAAAAAACTAAATCTGCCATTAATCATGTAAAACCAAAGATTAAACACTCAAAATTTTCCAAAGATGCAAAATTAAGAAGAAAAAATATTCAAATTTTCAAAGACGGTAAAAAATTTAAGGAAAAAATGCAAAAAAAATATGGGAAAAATAACAAATACACAATAAAAAATAGAGTAAAATTTAAAAAAAATTACACAAATTTACAAGGAAAAAAAATCATAAATTTGTGAGAATATCACAAATTTAAAATGAAAAAGTCACACATATACACATAAGAAAGAAATCTATTCAAAATATATATTTTCAGAAAAATATAAAATGTGAGTTTTTTCGGATGAATATTAATTTCTTGTAATTACATATATATATATATATATATATATATATAAACACACACAGTATATATTGATTGATGTAGATATATACATACACAGTATGTATGTGTGTGTGCATAGTGTATATATATATATATATATACACTACTGTTCAAAAGTTTGGGGTCACCCAGACAATAATTTTGTGTTTTCCATGAAAAGTCACACTTATTTACCACCATGAGTTGTAAAATGAATAGAAAATATAGTCAAGACATTGACAAGGTTAGAAATAATGATTTGTATTTGAAATATTTTTTTCCAGATACTCAACCTGCTCAAAGGAAGGTCAGTTTTATAGCTTCTCTAACCAGCTAAACTGTTTTCAGCTGTGCTAACATGATTGCACAAGGGTTTTCTAATCATCCATTAGCCTTCTGACGCAATGAGCAAACACATTGTACCATTAGAACACTGGAGTGATAGTTGCTGGAAATGGGCCTCTATACACCTATGTAGATATTACACCAAAAACCAGACATTTGCAGCTAGAATAGTCATTTACCACATTAGCAATGTATATTAGATATTAGAGTGTATTTCTGATAAGTTTAAAGTTATCTTCATTGAAAAAAAACAGTGCTTTTCTTTCAAAAATAAGGAGATTTCTAAGTGACCCCAAACTTTGGAACGGTAGTGTATATACAGTATATATATATATATATATATATATATATATATATATATATATATATATATATATATATATATATATATATATATATATATATATATATATATATATATATATATATATATATATATATATATATATATACAGTATATATATATATATATATAATCCCTCGTGCTTTTTTGTGGGGGGTGCTATTCGGTCTCTATACGACTGTTGTGAGAGTTTGGTTCATATTGCCAGCACTCGGTCGGACTCATTCCCAGTGAGAGTTGGACTCCATCAGGGCTGCCCTTTGTCACCGATCCTGTTCATAATTTTTATGGACAGGATTTCTAGGCGCAGCCAGGGAATGGAGGGTGTCGTGCTTGGTGACCACAGGATCTCATCTCTGTTGTGCACCGGGCTGCACGGTGGCGCAGTGGTTAGCACTGCGGCAGCACAGTTTACCCTTGGCCGGGGGATTTTGGGGATCATGGGGTCGTGGATTCGATCCCAGCCCCCGACCAACAGTGATCTGTGTGGAGTTTGCATGTTCTCCCCGTGTTGCGTGGGTTTACTCCGGGATTTCTCCGGTTTCCTCCCACATGCCAAAAACATGCATGTTAGGTTAATCGGCTGTTCTAAATTGTCCCTAGATATCTGTTTCCTATAGGCCCTTAGAATAGAGGGTTAGTATTAATGAAAGCGCTTTGAGTGGTCTTTGTGACTAGAAAAGCGCTATATAAGTGCAGGTTAGTTAGTTAGTTAGTTAGTTGTTTGCAGATGATGTTGTCCTGTTGGCTTCATCCAGCAATGACCTACAGCTCTTGCTGGGACGGTTTTCCGCTGAGTGTGAAGCGGCTGGGATGAGAATCAGCACCTCCAAGTCCGAGTCCATGGTCCTCAGCCAGAAGAAGGTGGATTGTCCTCTCTGGGTTTGGGCCAGACTCCTGCCCCAAGTGGAGGAGTTTAAGTATCTTGAGGTTTTATTCACAAGTGAGGGGAAAATGGAGCAAGAGATTCACAGATGGTTCGGAGCAGCATCTGCAGTGATGCAGACGTTGCACCGGTCTGTTGTGGTGAAGAGGGAGCTTAGTTCTAAGGCAAAGCTGTCGATTTACCAGTCAATCTGGGCTGCACGGTGGCGCAGTGGTTTAGCACTGTGGCAGCACAGTTTTACCCTCGGCCGGGGGATCGCGGGGATCATGAGATCGTGGGTTCGATCCCAGCCCCCGACCAACAGTGAGCTGTGTGGAGTTTGCATGTTCTCCCCGTGTTGCGTGGGTTTACTCCGGGATTTCTCCAGTTTCCTCCCGCATACCAAAAACATGTAGGTTTAGGGCGCTCGCGCACGCAGCGACCGGCAGCCGGTGGCTTGTCACCAGACTGCAAACCAAATCTACCTACGGATACAAATAAGCAACAAAAAAAAAAAATCTACGTTCCTACTCTCACCTATGGTCATGAGCTTTGGGTAATGACCGAAAGAACAAGATCACGGATACAAGCAGCTGAAATGAGCTTTCGCCGTAGGATTGCTGGACTCACCCTCAGAGATAGGGTGAGGAGCTCAGTCTTCCGGGAGAGGCTCAGAGTAGAACCACTGCTCCTCCACATTGAAAGGAGCCAGTTGAGGTGGTTTGGGCATCTGATTAGGATGCCTCCTGGACGCCTCCCACTTGAGGCGTTTTGGGCACGTCTCACTGGGAGGAGACCCCGGGGCAGACCCAGGACTCGGTGGAGAGACTATGTCTCCCAGCTGGTCTGGGAACGCCTTGGTATCCTCTCTGAAGAGCTGGAGCAGGTGGCTGGGGAGAGGGAAGTCTGGGTTTCTCTGCTTGAACTGCTGCCTCCGTGACCCTGACCTCCAGAAAAGCGGTAGAAGATGGATGGATGGATGGATGAATGGATGGATGGATGGATGGATATATACACAGAATCTCACAACAGTGAGTACATCCCTCACATTTTTGTAAATGTTTTCTTGTATCTTTTCATGGGACAACACTGAAGATTTGACACTTTGATACAATGTAAAGTAGTCAGTGTACAGCTTATATAACAGTGTAAATTTGCTGGCCCCGCAAAATAACTCAACACACAGCCATTAATGCCTAAACCGCTGGTAACAAAAGTGAGTACACCCCTAAGTGAAAATGTCCAAATTGTGCCCAATTAGCAATTTTCCCTCCTTGGTGTCATGTGACTCTTTAGTGTTACAAGGTCTCAGGTGTGAATGGGGAGCAGGTGTGTTAACCCTCTAACTGTCCACTTTAAGTGGACGGGTCGCACACTCGCAGTGGCACAGCACAGCAACTGCATCTGTCAACTTACTGACGTCCCCCTGCTATACTGAGAATTTGTACTGATCTGTATTGATCTGACAGTTTAGAAGGTGGCAGACACACGCCGAAGGAATCATGACTGACATGGAATACAGCAAAGAAGAAGAAATCCTCATTGTTATTCTTCATTTTTCCACTTTGCGCTCACAGCACCAATGTGGATACCGCCAATGATTGGTCATCGCACCAGCAATGATGAGTGAAACTGCATGAAAGGGGAAAATAGCCACGTAATACAAACAAAATTCATGAGGGATAATCATAAGAGTTTGTAGATGTGGAAGTAGGTGTAAATTACTAAGTAAATGTGAAACATTGACCACGGTGGACAAAAAACTGAGCTCCCATTACCAAGATGGCAGCGCCCACGAGCGGCTGGATTTCCAAAGTAAAAATGCACCAAACAGAAAAAATAGCCACGTACTACAAACAAAATTCATGTGGGATAATCATAAGGGTTTATAGATGTGTAAGCAGGTGTAAATTACTAAGTAAACGCGACACATCAACCACAATGGACGAAAACGGACCGGTCACATTGGTGAGCAAGCCCCCCCCACCCGGCAACAGGTAACAGAAATATGTTTTTTTTTGACATTTTATTGATTTTCTGGTTCAAATACCCCTGTAGACAAATTGGTATAAAAAAACACCCAGACCATTCTTTGTGTAAATGCGTCCAAAGTCCACTTTTGAGTGAGTTATGTAATTTATATAGCTGCCGCAACATTATGCAAATTAGATGCATAAATTTATTTCTATCTGAAACTTTGGATCATCTTCTACATTTTTCTAATTGACTGTGAGCCATTATCTCTTACAACTTTCAAGTTATAGCCTTGGGAATCAGAACTATTTTATTGACAAAATTGTTTTTACCACTCTTGACCACTAGGGGCCTTAACCACCCTTTAACCATTCCTGTTGCCATACGGCCCCTGGGGCAGTTAAAAAGGTTAAATTTGATGTTATCACTCTCACACTCTCTTATACTGGTCACTGGAAGTTCAACATAAGATAAGATAAGATAAGATAAGCCTTTATTAGTTCCACAATGGGGAAATTGCAGGATTGCAACAGCACAGGGATAGCAACACTCAGAGCAACAATCAGAAGGCAAGAAAAAAAAAGCAAGAGCAGCTAATATACATATAGTACATATTAATATATATATATATATATATATATACAGACACGCAGAACATTGTAGCTAGATGGAATAAATATATAGATATATAAATATAAACACACCCAGTGCGGAGCATTGTAGCTAGATGGAATAAATATGTAAATATATAAACACACACAGTGTAGAGCATTGTTGCTAGATGGGATGAAACAGCACAACCATCTACTTAGTTATCCTACATGGTATGATTATGTGCCCATACATATTCTCACCCTCCATAGCGACCGGTATTTTCCTAGTTGTATGCCGGAGGGGACCGTTGTGTAAGTCTATTGCATCTTTTGCATTCAAAAACTATTAGGTTGTTACGTCTTTTTGCTATCTCTGCGAGCAGCCCTGCTTAGGTTGTACAGTCTGACAGCCGTTGGTAGGAAGGACCTGCGAAACCTCTCGGTTGTGCACCTGGGATGATGTAGTCTGCTGTTAAATGAGCTCCTCAGTGCATTCAGTATGTCCTGCATAGGGTGGAACTCGGACTCCAGCAGAGATAACAGTTTAGCCACCGTCCTTCTCTCTCCTATCTCCTCCACTGGGTCAAGGCGCTGCCCCAGGACAGAGCTAGCTTTCTTGATCAATTTGTTCAGTCTCTTCCTATCGGCTGCGGTAATGCCACTGCCCCAGCAGACCACTCCAAAAGTGATGGCTGATGCCACCACCGTGTCATAGAATGTCTTCAGCAGCGCCCCTTGTACACCAAAAGACCTGAGTCTCCTCAATAGGAACAGCCTGCACTGTCCCTTCTTGTAGAGTGCATCAGTATTGTGTGACCAGTCTAGTTTATTGTTCAGATGAACACCCAGGTACTTTTAGGATGTCACCATCTCAGTGTCTGTTCCCTGTATATTTACTGGTGCTGTGAGGGGTTGTCTATGCCTGCGGCAGTCCACCACCAGCTCCTTAGTTTTCCTCGCGTTGATCTGGAGGCAGTTCCGAAACATGGCACCTTATGGCAAAGAACTCTCTGAGGATCTGAAAAAAAGAATTGTTGCTCTACATAAAGATGGCCTTTGCTATAAGAAGATTGCCATCACCCTGAAATTGAGCTGCAGCACGGTGGCCAAGACCATACAGCGGTTTAACAGGACAGGTTCCACTCAGAACAGGCCTCGCCATGGTCGACCAAAGAAGCTGAGTGCACATGCTCAGCGTCATCGCCAAAGGTTGTCTTTTGAAAATAGATGTATGAGTGCTGCCAGCTTTGCTGCAGAGGTTGAAGGAGTGGGGGGGTCAGCCTGTCAGTGCTCAGACCATACGCTGCACACTGCATCAAATTGGTCTGCATGGCTGTTGTCCCAGAAAGAAGCTCCTTTTAAAGATGATGCAAAAGAAAGCCCGCCAACAGTCTGCTGAAGACAAGCAGACTAAGGACATGGATTACTGGAACCATTTCCTGTGGTCTGTTGAGACCAAGATAAACTTATTTGATTCTGATGGTGTCAAGCCTGTGTGGCGGAAACCAGGTTAGGAGTACAAAGACAAGTGTGTCTTGCCTACAGTCAAGCATGGTGGTGGGAGTGTCATGGTTTGGGGCTGCATGAGTGCTGCTGGCACTGGGGAGCTACAGTTCATTGAGGGAACCATGAATACCAACATGTACTCTGACATCCTGAAGCAGACCATGATCCCCTCCCTTCGGAAACTGAGCCGCAGGGCAGTATTCTAGCATGATAACCATCCCAAACACACTTCCAAGATGACCACTGCCTTGCTAAAGAAACTGAGGGTAAAGGTGATGGACTAGCCAAGCATGTCTCCAGACCTGAACCCTATTGAGCATCTGTGGGGCATCCTCAAACGGAAGGTGGAGGAGTACAAGGTCTCTAACATCCACCAGCTCCGTGATGTCATCATGGAGGAGTGGAAGAGGATTCCAGTGGCAACCTGTGAAGCTCCAGTGAACTCCATGCCCAAGAGAGTTAAGGCAGTGCTGGAAAATAATGGTGGACACACAAAATATTGACACTTTGGGCACAATTTGGACATTTTCACTTAGGGGTGTACTGACTTTTGTTGCCAGCAGTTTAGACATTAATGGCTGTGTGTTGAGTTATTTTGAGGGAACAGCAAATTTACACTGTTATACAAGCTGTTCACTGATTACTTTACATTGGATCAAAGTGTCATATCTTCAGTGTTGTCCCATGAAAAGATATAATAAAATATTTATGAAAATGTGAGGGGTGTACTCACTTTTGTGGGATACTGTATATATAGCATACAGACCCGGCATACAAACCCAGATTGAAAGCCATCAGACCAACAAAAAAGCAGTACGTGTGTGGCCAGAGGGGGCCGCTGATGCTCTGAAAGACTGCTTCAACACTACAGACTGGGACACTTTCAAGCACGCAGCCACTCACAATGGACACACAAACCTAGAGGAGTGCACTGAGGTTTTTGTAGCATACATAGCTTAATGCATTGATGATGTCATTTACTGCAAATCCATCACTGTTCATGCTAAACAGAAGCCATGGACGACAGCAGAGTGGTGACAGCAGACTCTTGAGGGCTCAGGACGCAGCCTTCAGGGCTGGTGACACTGCAGGACTAACAACAGCTAGGGCGAACCTGTCCCGTGGCATCAAGGAGGCAAAATGACAGTACAGCAAGAAAATATCCGGCAAGTTCAGCAACACCAGAGATGCATGTTCTCTCTGGTGTGGCATACAGACCCACACCAACTACAAACCTCCACCATAATGAAGTGCTTTGAGCGGCTGGTCATGCAGAACATCAAGTGCATCATTCCTCCCTTCCACGACCCATCCCAGTTTGCATACAGGTCAAACAGATCCACAGAAGATGCCCTCGCTGCTGCTCTCCATCCAGCTCTCACCCACCTGGACTCAAAGAACTCCCACGTGTGAATGCTGTTTTTGGACTTCAGTTCAGCATTCAACACAATCATCCCCCAGCACCTGATACAAAAACTCAGTTACTTGGGACTCAAAACCTCTCTCTGTAACTGGGTGCTGGACTTTCTCACAGGGAGGCCACAGAATGTGCCGGTTGGTAGCAACAGCTCCCAGACCATCACACTGAGCACAGAGGCCCCAAAAGGGTGCGTGGTCAGCCCGCTGCCTTTCACTCTGCTGACCCATGACTGTGTACCAGCCTACAGCACCAACCACATCATCAAGTTTGTGGATGACACAACGGTGGTGGGCCTCATCACCAACAATGAGGAGGCCAACTACAGAAATGAGGTGAGCCAACTGGTCCACTGGTGCAAAGACAATAATTTCTTTCTGAGCGTGGGAAAAATCAAGGAGATTGAGATCAACTTCAGGAGGGGACACACACAGCACCCCCCTCTGATCATCAATGGCGCAGCTGTGGAGAGGGTAAACAGCACCATGTTCCTGGGGGTGCACATCTCTGAGGACCTCTCCTCGTCCAACAACACTACATCACTGGCAAAGAAGGCTCAAACTCGCCTCCATTTCCTCTGCAAACTGAGAAGAGCAGAGTCCCACCCCCATCATGTGCCCTCTGGGAAAAGGTACCAGAGTCTGGGCCCTCTCCACAAAACTGCAAAACAGCTTTGTTCACAGTATATATATATATATATATATATTTTTTTTTTTTTTTTAATTTTATTTATTTATTTTTTTTTTTTTAGAAAACTTGGGATCAGTTTGCCAAGATCTCCACCTTTTACCGCCACCTAATCCACATAGTACCCTCCCACTAGAGGTGTTTCGGGCACGTCCCACTGGGAGGAGACCCCGGGGCAGACCCAGGACTCGGTGGAGAGACTATGTCTCCCAGCTGGTCTGGGAACGCCTTGGTATCCTCTCTGAAGAGCTGGAGCAGGTGGCTGGGGAGTGGGAAGTCTGAGCTTCTCTGCTTGAACTGCTGCCTCCGTGACCTGGACCTCCGGAAAAGTGGTAGAAGATGGGTGGATGGATGGATGGATATATATATATACTGTATATATATATACTGTATATATATATATATATATATATATATATATATATATATATATATATATATATATATATACATACACACACACACACACACAGTGAATATAAAAGTCTGCATACCTCTGTTCAAATTCCAGGTTTTTGTGATATAAAAAATGAGACGAAGATAAATAATTTCAAAATTTTTCCACCTTTAATGTGACCTATAACCTATACAACCCAACTGAAAAAAACAAACTGAAATCTTTTAAAAGGAGAAATAAAAAAATAAAAAAATGTTCAATAACCTGGTTGCATAAATATGTACACCCTTAAACTAATACTTTGTTGAAGCACCTTTGGCTTTTATTACAGCACTCAGTCTTTTTGGGTAGGAGTCTATCAGCGTGGCACATCTTGATGTGACAATATCTGCCCACTCTTCTTTGCAAAAACACTCTAAATCTGTCAAATTGTGAGGGCATCTCCTGTGCACAGCCCCCTTCAGATCACCCCACAGATATTCGATCGGATTCAGGTCTGGACTCTGGCTAGGGTCATTCCAAAACCTTAATCTTCTTCTGGTGAAGCCATTCTTTTGTTGATGTGGATGTGTGCTTTGCATCATTGTCGTGCTGAAAGATGAAGTTCCCCTTCATCTTCAGCTTTCTAGCAGTATTTGGAACTGTTCATAATTCCCTTCACCTTGACAAATGCACCAGTTCTAACTGAAGAAAAACAGCCACAAAGCATGATGCTGGCACCACAATGCTTCGTTGTAAGTATAGTGTTCTTTTGGTGATGAGCAGTGTTGTGTTTGTGCCAAATATACCTTCTGGAATTATGGCCAAAAAGTTCAACCTTGCTTTCATCAGACCAGAACACATTTTCCCATATGCATTTGGGAGATTTCAAATGTGGTTTTGCAAAACGTAGCCAGGATTGGATGTTTTTCTTCATAAGATAACATTTCCGTCTTGCCACCCTAGGCAGGAGATTGTTGTCACATGCACTAAACAGCCAATATCTGCCAGAAATTCCTGCAGCTTCTTCAGTGTTGCTGATGGCTTCTTGGCAGCCTCCCTGACCAGTTTTCTTCTCGTCTTTTCATCAATTTTGGAGGGACGTCCAGTTCTTGGTAATGTCACTGTTGTGCTATATTTTCTCCACTTGATGATGACTGTCTTCACTGTGTTCCATGGTAGATTTAATGCCTTGGAAATTTTTTTTTTTTGGACTTATTTTGTACCCGTAGGTAGAGTTGTTCTGCAGTCTGGTGACAAGCCACCAGCTGCCGGTCGCTGCATGCGCAAGCGCCCTTTAACTCCCTAGCCTGCATGTTTTTAGCATGTGGGAGGAAACCGGAGAAATCCCGGAGTAAACCCACGCAAACACGGGGAGAACATGCAAACTCCACACAGATCACTGTTGGCCGGGGCCAGGGATCGAACCCACAATCTCACGATCCCCCGGCCGAGGGTAAACTGTGCTGTCGCGGTGCTAACCACTGCGCCACCGTGCAGCTCAGGATTTTGTACCCTTTTCCTTACTGATACAGTCCATTAAAAGGCTGTGTGATGTGTCTAGTGCGTTATAGAAGTGTACACGTCTGTCCCGCCGCTAGCTAGCCCGCTGTTTACAACAAGCGAAAAGGGAGCCGAGTGCGTAAGTCTCCTCTGCTAGTACATAGCCTCTCCACAGCAAGCCCCATGCACACCTCCTTGTGGTAATGGATGGAAACTGGGTACCGTGACGCCCCAGGCTAAAATGCAGGGACTCAGAGGAGGTTTGGCCCCCAGACTTGCGGTACTCATGGCCCACCAGCGTGTGGACATGCCCTGATACCCATAAACCAAATCCCCAACTATAGGTTAAATAGTATACGGACTACATAGTCCGTTAGGAAAGTCCCCAATGGCGAGTAGTCTACTACTTTGGCGGATGAGGGCAGTGGCTGGAGGGCAGGTGCTAGAGAGGTGGGCCTTGATAAACAAAGCACCCGGCAGCAAATTGCAGCCAACTTCATGAAAATCGCACGCTTCGGCCTGCCGAACCGTGTTGGACATGCTGATGGCCAAGAGCGTGTGCGTAGCCCTTGAGCAGCCATGACCACCCTAAACAAATTCACAAGCGATTGGCCTTCGTCTTCAACTCGGACGATCCCTTCAAGCCCAATGGCGATGGAACTGCGAGTAAAGGGGGCAGGTTTGGTGTGACTGGAAGCCTCTAGCTCACAGCCACACATTGGCGGCGGATCTAAGATGATTGTCTTCCAATGAACTCTGCGGTGACATTGGATTTTGGTAGCTGGATCTGCGACTGGGCTGGCCTATTTAGGACTCCCGCAGCCCACCCCATATGGAGAGGCCCCTAGAAAAGGTGGGGCAAACATCGGACACTGCAGACTTATCTGGCTAGCATGCCGCGGCTGGCAGATTACCCATCACAGCGGTCGACCTACATATCAAAACCATAAAAACTCAAACTCAACCGCTCTCGACCATCGCCTGGATTCTCAACCACCAATTTTTTTTTTTGACTTATTTTGTACCCGTAGGTAGATTTGGTCTGCAGTCCGGTGACAAGCCACCAGCTGCCGGTCGCTGTGTGCGCAAGTGCCCCTTAACTCCCTAACCTGCATGTTTTTGGCATGTGGGAGGAAACCGGAGAAATCCCGGAGTAAACCCACGCAAACACGGGGAGAACATGCAAACTCCACACAGATCACTGTTGGCCGGGGGCAGGGATCGAACCCACAATCTCATGATCCCTGCGATCCCCCGGCCGAGGGTGAACTGTGCTGCCACAGTGCTAACCACTGCGCCACCGTGCAGCGATTGGCTCTCTCATTACAAAACCCTTCATCCTGGGTGCTTGGAACATCCGCACACTGCAGGACACGAGGAGCAGCGAGCGCCCAGAACATCGTACAGCTCTGGTATGTAAAGAACTTTCACGCTTTAACATTGACATAGCAGCTCTAAGTGAGACTAGACTTGCTGAGGAAGGCAACATCAAGGGAACTGGATCAAACTACACCATTTTCTGGAAGGGAAAGGATACAGAAGATCCACGTATCCATGGTGTAGGCTTTGCCATCCGATCCCAGCTTGTGGACCAACACAACCTTGTCCCAATTGCAATCAATGAGCGAATAATGACCATCCGAATCCCGCTCACCCAAAAACGTTTCCTCACTCCGATCTCAGTGTATGCGCCTACACTTACATCTGAAGATGAAAGCAAGACCTCCTTCTATGAACAGATCACACATACCATTCTGAGAGTCCCAGAATCCGACAAGCTTGTTATTCTGGGTGACTTCAATGCCACAGTTGGCAGTGACCACCAGCTGTGGAAAGGCATCATAGGCCACCATGGTATTGGAAAATGCAATGCAAATGGGAAACTTTTACTGGGCCTTTGTGCCGAACACAATCTTATTGTAACAAACACCCTTTTCCAGCTCCCCCATCGCCAGAAGACAACCTGGAAACACCCTCGCTCCAAAAAGTGGCACACCCTTGACTATGTCCTCACAAAAACAAGAGACCGAAATGATGTCCGCATCACGTGTTCCATGCCTGGAGCAGATGACTGCTGGCCAGATCACCGCCTCCTGATCTCCCGACTCAATATCACTATCCGGTGACCACCAAAGCGCATTTTGGCAAACGGTCCTCACCATAGCTTTGACTGTGACAAGCTCCGCAATCCCCAAATGTTGCAGTCCTTTAGAGAGGCCATTGGTAGAAACATGAATGAACTGAACCTTTCAGACAATGCCTCAATTGAAGACCGATGGACCACTCTCCGTGATGCATTAACTGCTGCCACCAAAGAAACGAT
Organism: Pholidichthys leucotaenia; assembly: GCA_020510985.1. NCBI lineage: Eukaryota > Metazoa > Chordata > Actinopteri > Cichliformes > Pholidichthyidae > Pholidichthys > Pholidichthys leucotaenia. Next base: position 353,650,131 of record CM035845.1, on the reverse strand, counting down.
TGGTCACAAACACAAGAAAAACCAAGACTGGTTCAACAAGAATGATGAAACAATCACCGACCTCATAGAGGCTAAACGCCATGCACGTCTTGCGTTTGAAAATGATCCATCTGCAAAGAATCAACAGAAACACCAGCAAGCAAAAGCAGCATGCCAGAGAGGGATTCATAAAGCCCAAAACACTTGGTGCAGCAAAAAGCCGAAGATTTGCAAAAATATGCCGACCAACGGGATATGCGCCGTATTTATGCTGCAACGAAGGAAATCTTTGGCCCCACCAGATCCTCTGTGGGCAGCCTAAAAAATGCAAATGGCTCCACCATTATCACAGACACCAAGGGGATCCTTGACCGTTGGAAGTTCCACTTTGAGAGTCTATTAAATAGTCACTTTTGCACCCCTAGTGATCTCTGCAAGATCCCACAACACCCCACTGGCGAGTGGATGTCTACACCACCTTCACTACATGAGCTAAATAAAGCTATAAAGCACATGAAGACAGGCAAAGCACCAGGACCAGATAACATCCCGCTGGAGTTCTATCTTCATGGAGGTCCCGAGGTGAAAAACTATTTAATGCAGCTTCTACTTAAAATATGGGAAACCAAGACGTTACCAAGTGACTTTAAAAATGCAAATATAGTCACCATTTTCAAAAAGGGAGATAGAGAGAACTGCAGTAACTACAGCGGCATCTCACTACTGAGCATTGCAAGCAAGATCTTTGCTCGTATCCTTCTCAATCATCTTCTTGTAGTAGCTGAGCATGTACTTCCTGAGTCCAAATGTGGCTTTAGACCCTCTCATGGTACAGTAGATATGATATTCTGTGCTCGACAACTCCAGGAAAAGAGCCAAGAACAACAACAACCACTTATGTTCATATTCTGGGACCTCAAGAAGGCCTTTGATCGAGTTCCTCGCCCTCTATGTGGGCTGTTCTTGCTTGTTTTGGATGTCCAGATGATTTCATCGCTCTCGTTCACGCTCTCCACGATGGCATGGCTGGTAGGGTTTGCCACCAGACTACCCTCTCAGACCCTTTTCCCATCACTAGTGGTCTCAAGCAAGGATGTGTTCTTGCTCCAACCTGCTTTTCGTTGTATATGGCTGCAATGCTAAATGAAATACCAACAACAACCCCTGGTATCAATCTGCGAAACCACTTGGATGGGGGGCTTTTTAATCTTGCTCGCTTTTGCGCGAAATCCAAAACCTCAGTCACCAGTGTTCATGAATTGCAGTTTGCAGACGATAATGCCACACCAGCTCAGACTGTTGATGACCTCCAGAGGATAGCTACCATTTATAATGACTCTTATGAGCATTTTGGAATGGAAGTTAACACTGACAAAACCAAAATCCTCAACCAACCAGCACCTGGTCAAACTTCCTCAAGGATCAACCTTAAGATTAACGGAAATCCTGTCAATGAAGTGGAGCATTTCTCTTACCTTGGTAGCATCTTCTCAAAAATACCAACTTGTGCAAAGGACATCGAAAACCACATAAAAGCTGCACACTCCGCATATGGACACCTTTTTCATCGAGTCTTCAATAATCATGCAATAACCATCCGCACCAAAATCATGTTTTTTTGGGCCGTTGTTCTTTCCACCCTTCTTTACGCCTGTGAAGCCTAGACCTTGTATCGTTGTGATATCAAGCGCCTTGAGAACTTCCAACAAAGCTCAGACAAATACTTGGCATTCATTGGCAAGATCGACTTTCAAACAATGAGATTCTCAAGCATGCTCTGCTGCCTAGTGTGGAAGCTACCATCTTGCAGCACCATCTTCGATGGACAGGACATGTCGTACGGATGGACCCCACCAGACTACCATGAATCATGCTCCAGGGGGAGCTTGAGACAGGAAAAAAGACCACATGGTAGGCCAAAACTGCTCTACAAGGACCAGCTAAAATGTTCCCTGAAGCAAGCCAACATAGACAAAAGATCTTGGGAACAACTTGCCACCGGCAGAGCAGCCTGGAGAAGAAGAACTTGGGAAGGCACAGAGTCATTTGAGAGGCACAGAAAACAACAGGATGATGAAAAACACAAATGAAGACAAGAAAAACAAAACCAACTATGTCCCCCACCCACAATAAAATGTGACTTCTGCCCACAAGAGTTCTATCATGGGCTGGGCCTTCAGAGCCACATCCAGCATCGACATCGATCACAGATGGCAGCGTCCTGAAAACTAAGACGAAATAAATGCTCGGACACGAGCTGGAGCTGCCGACGCCGACGCCGACATCGACGACAGCCTTTAAACAATGAGATCCTTCTGATGCTTTGGAAGCTCTCTGTGGACCATGGCTTGTGCTGTAAGACAGCTGAAAGTTATTTTGGGTTCATCAGAGGCACTTTAAATGGTGGCAGTTGTGTGCTGACTCCCAGTTAACATGAGTTTCAATGTGATTGGTTAATTCTGAACATAGCCACATCCCCAGTTATAACAGGGTGGTCATATTTATGCAATTTCCCTTTAAAAGATTTCAGTTTCAGACACACTAATGCAGATTTTGAAATGATTTACCTTGGTCTAATGTTTTTACCTCACAAAAACCTAGCATTTGAAGAGGGGTGTGTAGATTTTTTTATATCCACTGTATATTTGAGTGTTTCTGCCTGGAGCTTGCTCCTGGTAGGGTCACCCTTGCCGGGCCGGTCTCTCAGGGACGTTCCAGACAAACGGTGACCGATGGCGTGTCGGCACGCGTGTTGCCACGTGGAATGTTCAGACACTCCTTTGCACTGGAGCACCCACACTGCTTTCCCAAGAGCTCGCTCGATATAACATCACCCTGGCGGGTCACTGGGAATCACAGTGGCAAAGCAGTGGTGAAACCTTTGTCCCCGATTACTGTTTCATCTGGAGCAGCCCTGAGAAGTGGACAGGCCTCTATGGTGTGGCACTTGTCATGCCAAAGCCCATCCACAAGTCACTCATCAGCTCGATACCGGTGACCAGCAGGCTACTTTTAGCCTGCTTTTCTTCACCTACACGGAAAGATGACAGTTATTGTCACCAATGTCCCCACCGATGTTGCAGATGAGGAAGAGAAAGATGCTTTCTTTGACCAGCTTCATCAGGTTGTTGGACAGGTTCCACCACACAATATCACCATCATTCTTACTGATGCCAATGCTACCTTCTCCTCCAGAGATCTGCTCCCAGCCCAATCTCCCAGTCCACCTGTCGGCACCACCTTTGCTGACCCATCTACGAATGACAATGGTAACTGTCTCCTCCTGTTCTGTCTCTCCCACAAGCTATGCATAGCCAATACCTGGTTTCCTTGTAAACTCATCCATCATTGAACTTGGTACAGCCTGGATGGCAGAACCCGAGAGGCCCTGGACTAGATCATCATCTCCCACCGCTGAAAGTAATTTGTGACAAACTGCTGTGTGTTCAGAGGAGTAGAGCTTGGTAACACTTACCATTGCCTGCTGGTCACACAGCTTAAGATGAAGCTATAGGTCAATCCTTCTATCAATTACCAGTCCCATCTGGAATCCTCCCAGCTCCGTGATCCTAACATCGCCACAGACTTCCGATGTTCTATCAATACCCGCTTCAGTGCCCTGGCCATCGACAAAGTGGGTGACTGAGAGATTTTCAAGAAAAAACATCATTCAATCTTCCTGCAATGCCCTGGGACATTTACAATCTTCCCCAAAATGACCTTGGATCTCTCTGCGGACTCTGGACATCATCGACCATTGCTGAGAGGCCCGCCGCCAAGGTACTGTAATGGAGCACTGCAGATTAAACCATCTACACAATGTGGCCATTGGAGAGGACAAAGAGAGGTACTGGTCAGAAGAAGTCGAGTGCCTGGAGTCAGCGGCCAGAAATAACATGAGCCACTTGTTCAGTATGCGCTGTCAAGCATGCAATAGCCCACATGCCAAGACAGCCCAGGTGAAGTACATCAACTGCAAACTCAAGACCACTGAGACAGATTGCCTCTATCACTGGAAAGAGCACTTCAGTCACCTCCTGCATCATCCTCCTGTTCTCGTTGAAATCTCGAAACAAATCTCTTAGCTACTGCCAATGCCACTGCTTCCTGTGATTCCTGCAGGACTGATCTAGTCACCCCCGAAGAATTAACTGCTGCCCTGACCAAGATAAAAAACAGGAAAGCCCCTGAAATTTGTGCTACAACAGCTGACTTGCTGAAGATGGGCAGAAATTGTGCAATCCAGTGGCTTACCCACATTAATCATCTTTGGGTGACAGAGCACCTCCCCAGTGACTGGACCAGGGGCATCATCATCCCCTTCAGGAAAGGAAATGGTGACAAATTCTTCTGTAGCAATTAAAAAGGCATCACCCTTTTGTCCATTCCTAGTAAGCTCTTCACCAGGATCCTCCTCAGTTGTGCCCTTCCAGCCATCAGAGGCAGTCGTCAACTTCAGCAGGCAGCCTTCATGCCCAACTGCTCGACCTCAGGCCACATCTCTACTGTTCGTTCGTCTATTAATAGAGAAAGCCTATGAATTCTGCAAGGACCATCATCTCTATATAACCTTTATAGATCTTAAGGCTGCCTTCAACACTGTGGACTATTCTTCTCTTTTTAGAATCCTCCAGACCCTTGGAGCCCCACCAAAGATTGTAGCCCTATTTAAGCAGCTCTACAGCAGGTTGGAGAGCTATCACCGTGCGAATGGAAAGGAGTCTGGCTGGTTCCCCATCAACAGCGAGGTCTGACAAGGTTGTGTGGCTGCTCCTGATCTCTTCAATTGTGTCATAGACTATCTGATGACCAAGGTCTGCGAGCGGGTCCCTGGATGAAGTTTGGCAACTACCATCTGGCTGACCTTGAATATGGTGACAATACCATCTTGTTCAGCCTATCCTACAGTCAGCTGACAGATGCTGTAGTTGTCTACCACGAAGAGGCAGCGAAGCTGGGCCTTTAGGTGAACTGGACGATAACGAAGCTAATGCATGTGAGCAACAAACCGGACCCACCCCGTTACAGCTCGATAATGATGCCGTTGAGTTTGTCATTTCCTGTGTGTATCTGGACTCCAAAATCCTGGTCTATAAAGCGGTGGTGCTCCCTACTCTCCTGTATGGATCAGAAGCCTGGACTTCATACAGCAGGCACAACTTGAGGCACACCATCAGAGATGCCTCCGAAAAATCCTCAGGATTAGTTGGGAGGATAGATGCACCAACACCAGCGTCTTGGAGGAGGCTACCTTCCCCACCATCACTGTCACCATCGCCCAAAACCAGCTCAGAAGGACTGGCCATGTTATCCGAATGCCTGACTCTCGCTTCCCAAAACAAGTCCTGTACTCCCAGCTAGCTGAAGGGAAGCGGGCTCCAGGAGGCCAGAAGAAGAGATTTAAGGACAGCATAAAAACAAACCTAAAGAAGTGCCACATAGACCTAAAAGCTTGGGAAAATATGGCAACCGACAGGGCGACCTGGAGAAACATTGTCCGTGAGGGTGCCGCACAGTACAAGGCTGATCTCCATCATGCTGTACAAGACAAACGCAGACTCAGGAAGGAGAGAGCAACCAACAAACAGGACCAACCCAAACCCACCACCATTACATTCCCCTGCCCACATTGCAGCAGAATAATCGGGTCCAAAATTGGGCTGTATGCCCACCTGAAGACCCACAAGGACCAAGAGGGAGGATGGTCATACTCTACTACGAGTGACCGCCGATGATGACTCTATGGATCAGAGACATGGCCATTGAATAAGACTCTAGCCTCAAGAGTGGATAGGTTTGATAGTCGAGCCCGCAGAACTATCGAGAACATCAGGTGGCACAAGTGCACTTCTAATGATGCACTCCGAGCCCGCACACATCAACCTACAGTATCCCACCTTATTACACAGCAGCGTATCTGCTGGTTTGGCCATGTCCTCCGCCTCCCACCAGAACACCCGGTGAAAGCCATCCCCATGGTTCACTTTGGTGGAGAAAGACCTCAGACAGCTTGGAGTTGCTGCTGACGACACAAAGGAGCTGGCCCAAAACCGGCAATGATGGCACACACTGGTTAACCTGATTGGTTCTATGCATAGTGATGGCCACCAGCCCTCGCCCCACAGGAGTTGTAAGCTAGTAAGTGTGTGTGTGTGTGTGTGTGTGTGTGTGAGTGTGTGTGTGTATATATATATATATATATATATATATATATATATATACTGTATATATATATATATATATATATAAAAAGGCTGAAAATTTCAGAACAATATAAACTATAAACTTATAAACTTAAAGGGAATAAAGTAGTATTAAAGGGAAAAGAGTAGTAAGGGTTAACCATAAACCCTCAAAATCATTAGGAAAATAACTGGAAAATTAAAATAAATGAATATTCAGACAAAAGTCACATTTGACATTTTCCTGAGGAAAAACTGCAAATTACTGAGAATAAAGTCATGCATTTAAAAGAAAAAAAAAGCTGCAAATTTATGAGGAAAAACATCACAGATGTAAAGCAATATTCATTAAAAACTGAAAAGCAAAAGTGATAAGATAATCAAAAATAAATGCTAAATTTGTGAGAAAAATGCAAATTTATAATAAAAAGTTACAAGTAAAGCAAATTTAAAACTTAAATAGGAAAAAAAAAATGGATGAAAAGTTACATTTCCAAAAATAATGAAATTCATGCAGAAAAAAATTCTCAATTTTTGTGAAAAAGTATTTAATTTACAAAAACAGTGAACAATTACATAAGAAATAGTCATCATGGTAAAAGAAAGTCCAAAATCCAATTTCTATACTTAGAATAAAACACCACTTATAGCCAAAAAGTGACAAATTTAGGATTAAAAGCTCACAGGTTTACTACAAATAATGTTAAAAGAAAAAAAATATACATAAAAACAAAACTGCAAGAACAAGTAGATAAAATCTAAATTACATAAAATTAATGTAAATTTAAGACAAAGGTAAAAAGCACAAAATAATGCCAAATTTCTGAGTACAAACCTCTCCCTGCTCACACTGTTGTTGATCCATTAGGTGAACACAACACAGCTGTGAACGAGGGCACTGAACAGCTGATCCAGGTTGTGGAGATCATCATGCATGAGGACTATGAGATGAGCACCGCCAACAATGACATCGCCCTCCTCCGTCTGGCCACGCCTATCGTCTACACGCCATTTGCTGTCCCCGTCTGCCTGCCCACCCGCAGGCTAGCCGATCTGGAGCTGTGGGCCATTAGCCTGCACACAGTTAGTGGCTGGGGGCGACGCAGCGAAAATGGACCCACCTCACAGCTCCTCCGTCGTCTCAAGGTTCCACGGATCCGGAGTCAGGACTGTGTGAAGGAAAGCGGCGTTACGCTCACCAAGAATATGTTCTGTGCTGGATACATTGAGGGCCGTGAAGACTCATGTAAAGGCGACAGTGGCGGGCCGCTAGTGACGGACTACAAGAAGACAACGTTCCTGCTGGGCATCGTCAGCTGGGGGAAGGGCTGCGCCCGTCCAGGAAACTATGGCATCTACACCCGAGTGTCCAACTACCTGGAGTGGATCCACAATCGCACCAAGAACAGCACTGAGATATTAGTGTTCAACACACCGACCAACAACAATACGACAACCTGAGAGATGCTAACAACACTATGACCTGAGAGACGCTAACAATACATGACCTGAGAGACGTGAACAACACTATGACCAGAGACGCTAACAACACTATGACCAGAGAGACGCTAACAACACTATGACCCGAGATATGCTAACAACACTGTGACCTGACAGATGCTAACAACACTATGACCAGAGAGATGCTAACAACACTATGACCCAAGAGACGCTAACAATACCATGACCCGAGAGACGCTAACAACACTATGACCAGAGAGACGCTAACAACACGATGACCAGAGACGCTAACAACACAATGACCAAAGAGACGCTAACAACACTGTGACCCAAGAGATGCTAACAACACTGTGACCTGACAGATGCTAACAACACTATGACCCAAGAGACGCTAACAACACTTCAGCTACGTTCCGATCCCCAGTGTACTTCAGCTGTTTCCCTACTCCCTCCTCCTTTCTCAGGGAATATCAGTGAAGTTTACTGACGTGCAAAAAATTTCTCCATTTGAAACACCCTGTAACTGTCCGCTCCCTCCTCCATGCATTGCCATGGTAACCACAGACACATACAGGTTCAGGTTCAGGTTCAGGTTACTTTATTTGTACCCTCAGGTAGATTTGTTTTGCAGTCTGGTGACATCCATATTTACAAACCACAATTACATTCAACATAAACACAAATGCAGGCACACATGAAACTGATTATAAACATGATAAAAATACTCAAGGCTCCACCAATCAGGACATAAGACAAAGAGATAAGAGAAAAAAAGAGAAAAAAAAAACAAAACAACAAAAAAACAACAACAAAGAGATAAGAGAGAAGGGTCATATTACAAAAGTTAAAACTAAGTCAAAGAGATTAAAAACTCAAAAAAAGTCTAAAACCCAATAAAAGATTTTACCCCCCCCCCCCAAAAAAATAAAATAAATAAATATAAAATAAAAATTGATAAATAGGTACCGTAACTAAATTATGTGCAATATATTGCTACATATTGCTCAACTATTTGACAGCAGCAGGAACAAAGCTGTTTTTGGAGCACTGGGTTTTACTTTTTGGGACAGCAAACCTCCATCTGGAGGGAAGAAGCTGAAAGTTGCAGTGCAAAGGGTGGGAGTCATCATTTAAAATGGAGGTAGCCATCCTCTGTACCTGTCTGGTGTACAGGGATGTCAGGCTCAGCTGTGACTCACCAAGCAAACAACTGGACCATCTAACTACCTGGTCCAAGGATTTCCTCTGTTTCAGTTTTATCTGACCAAACCATCAATAATCGTCCCAAGATATTTGTAAGATTGCACACATTCAATGGTTTGGCCTTGTAGTGCAGTGACTTCGTGCCTGGGAGTTTTCCTCCTAAAGTCAATAATCATGTCTTTAGTTTTTGTCGTATTCAGCTGCAGGTAGGAATCCTCACACCAGTGAACAAAATCATCAACTACTGGGCCGTGGCCACTCTCACCATCCTGAACGAGACTGACAATAACTGAATCATCAGCAAACTTTATAATGTGTCTGTTGTCATGTCTGCTCCGACACATGTTTGTGTACAGGATGAAGAGTAGTGGTGACAACACACACCCCTGCGGAGAGCCAGTAGAAGAACACTTTTGGTCAGACAATGTACCATTGACCCTTACTCTCTGTGTCCTGTTGGGTAAAAAATCCAGAATCCAACCCACCAGATTATTACTCAAATCATATTGTTGCAGGACCCTTTCAACTAAAATATGAGGTTGGATTGTATTAAAAGCAGAAGAAAAGTCCACAAATAAAAGCCTGGCGTGTGTTCCATTAAAATCCAGATGTTTAAAAAGCATGTTAAACAGAGTGACAGTGGCATCCTCCACTCCTCCGTGAGGCCTATAGGCAAACTGCAAAGGATCCAATGCATGCTCAGTCTGCTTTAGGACCTCACATCTGACCAGTTTTTCAAAAATTTTCATTAAAATTGAAGTCAAGGCAACGGGTCTAAAATCATTTACCGTTTTAGGACAGCTGGATTTTGGAACAGGGACAACCACAACATCTCTCCAGACCTTAGGCACATGTTGTATCTGTAAGGACTTATTAAAAATCACAGTTGTGTATATTCATCCGAGGGCAGACGCTGACTCCGCCTCCAGCACCATCTCTGACGTGGTGCAGCGGCTGCAGTCAATTTCTCCAGAGGCGCCAAACTTCATTCTTGGGGATTTTAACCATGTTTCTTTAAAGAAGACACTTAAAAACTTTCATCAGTATGTCTCCTGCCCAACCAGGCGAAAAAAGACATTGGACCTGTGCTATGGATCCATAGAGAGGGCCTATAAATCCCTCCCCCTTCCTCTAGGATCCTCAGATCACAACTGTGTTCATTTGCTGCCCACATATAAAACTGCTCTCAGAAGAGGCAAGGTGGAGATGAGAGACACTGATGTGTGGACAGAAGATTCAGAGCACAGCCTCCAGGAATGCTTTGACTGTACAGACTGGAAGATGTTCATAATGGCCTGCGGGGATGACTTGGACTCTCTGGCTGAGCTCACATGCTCATACATGGCTTACTGTCAAAATAAGATTGTTCCACGTAAACGTGTCAAAATATACCCCAACAACAAGCCATGGGTTACTAAATCAGTTAAATCCTGCTTACAGAGGAAAGCTCTTGCCTTTAAACAGGGGTCTGTTTCTGAGCTACAGGTTGCCACCAAGGAGCTGAAGGCTGAAATTTTAAGAGCAAAACAGAATTATAAATCAGAGTTGGAAAGCAAGATGGCAGCAAATAAACTGGGTTCGGCCTGGGCCAGTATGAAAACTATTGCAGGCCTTCAGAGCACAGAGCGCAGTAATCGTGTGTTTTTAGATGGTTTTAGTTCAGACACAGAGCTGGCTAATGCTCTTAATTGTTTTTATGGTCGTTTTGACTCCTTTGATTTTAGCACAGAAATCCAAGATTTGAAACAGAAACTCAAAGACAATCAGCACTTTAATATTGAGATGCAGGATGTTAAAAGGGAGTTCCGCGCTGTAAAAGTGAACAAAAGTCAGGGCCCTGATAATATATGTGGACGCCTGGTAAAGTCCTGTGCACATGAACTGAGTCCTATATTTCACTACATTTTCAATAAGTCCTTACAGACACAACATGTGCCTAAGATCTGGAAAGATGCCGTGGTTGTTCCCGTTCCAAAATCCAGCTGTCCTAAAACGGTAAATGACTTTAGACCAGTTGCTTTGACTTCAATTTTAATGAAAATTTTTGAAAAACTGGTCAGATGTGAGGTCCTAAGGCAGACTGAACATGCATTGGATCCTCTGCAGTTTGCCTATAGGCCTCACAGAGGAGTGGAGGATGCCACTGTCACTCTGTTTGACATGCTTTTTAAACATCTGGATTTTAATGGGACACACGCCAGGCTTTTATTTGTGGACTTTTCTTCTGCCTTTAATACAATCCAACTTCATATTTTAGTTGAAAGGCTCCTGCAACAATTTGATTTAAGCAATAATCTGGTGGGTTGGATTCTGGATTTCTTAACCAACAGGACACAGAGAGTAAGGGTCAATGGCACATTGTCTGACCTAAAGTGCTCTTCTACTGGCTCTCCTCAGGGGTGTGTGTTGTCACCACTACTCTTCATCCTGTACACAAACATGTGTCGGAGTAGACATGACAACAGACACATTATAAAGTATGCTGATGACTCAGTCATTGTCAGTCTCCTCCAGGATGGTGAGAGTGGCCACGGCCCAGTAGTTGGTGACTTTGTTCACTGGTGTGAGGATTCCTACCTGCAGCTGAATACAACAAAAACGAAAGATATGATTATTGACTTTAGGAGGAAAACTCCCAGGCACAAAGTCACCGTACTAAAAGGCCAGACCACTGAATGTGTACAATCGTACAAATATCTTGGGACGATTATTGATAGTGGATTGAACTTTGAGGTGAACTGTGAAAGGGTGTGCAAAAAGGGTCAGCAAAATTTGCATTGTTTGAGGAAACTTGCACGCTTCCAAATTGACCGACCCATAATGACTATGTTTTATCGGGCTTTTATCGAATCTGTTTTATCCTTTTCTTTAATGTCATGGTTTGGTCAGATAAAACTGAAACAGAGGAAATCCTTGGATCAGGTAGTCAGATGGTCCAGTCGTTTGCTTGGTGAGTCACAGCTGAACCTGGCATCCCTGTACGCCAAACAAGTACAGAGGATGGCCGACTCGATTTTAAATGATGACTCCCACCCTTTGCACTGCAACTTTCAGCTTCTTCCCTCCAGACGGAGGTTTGCTGTCCCAAAAAGTAGAACCCAGCGCTACAAAAACAGCTTTGTCCCTGCTGCTGTCAAAGAGTTGAACAAGCTATAAAATTATATTGTACATATTCTATATTTACCTATTTTGTAAGATGTGTGCCTGTGTTTGTGTCTATGTTGAATGTAATTAGTGGCTTGTAAATATGGATGTCACCAACTGCAAAACAAATCTACCTACGGGTACAAATAAAGTAACCTGAACCTGAACCTGAACCTGAACCTGAAAATGTAATGAAACACAGGACTCAGTTCATGTGCATAGGACTTTACCAAGCGCCCACATATATTATCATGTCCCTGACTTTTGTTTACTTTTACAGCACAGAACTCCCTTTTAACATCCTGCACCTCATTATTAAAGTGCTGATTATCTTTGAGTTTCTGTTTCAAATCTTGGGTTTCTGTGCTAAAATCAAAGGAATCAAAACAACCATGAAAACAATTAAGAGCATTAGCCAGCTCTGTGTCTGAATTAAAACCATCTAAAAACACACGACTACTGCATTCTGTGTTCTGAAGGCCTGCAATAGTTTTCATACTGGCCCAGACTGAACCAAGTTTCTTTGCTGCCATCTTGCTTTCCAATTCTGATTTATAATTCTGTTTTGCTCTTAAAATTTCAGACTTAAGGTCTTTTGTGGCAATCTGCAGCTCAGAAGCAACCCCCTGTTTAAAGGCAGATGCTTTCCTCTGTAAGCAGGATTTAACTGATTTAGTAACCAAAGGCTTGTTGTTGGGATATATTTTGACACGTTTACGTGGAACGATCATATCCCTGCAAAAAGCCATGTAAGAGCATGTCACATCCACCAAAGAGTCCAAATCATCCCCGCAGAACAGTGTGAACACCTCTCAGTCCGTACAGTTAAAACATTCCTGGAAGCAGAGCACTGAATCATCTGTCCTATAGTACCTGGAGGAAGTCAGATTATTTAGCACCTCAGACAGAGACAGTGAGTAAGAATGGGAGAACAATGCCCAGGGAGTTCCTGGGCATATAGCCACAAGGAGCCAGAGACATAGGGGGTTGAAGGTAGTGTAATGTAAATGTCATGCTGTGTGATGAGAAACTTCCATGTAAATGTGTGAAGAGTGACTTGGGTTAAAGAGGAGAGAGCTTGCTGTAATGTTTCATTCTGTTCTGTGCTTGAGAGATGTGAAGTGTGTAATAAACCGTCTGTCATGAATCTGCCTCTTATTTCACACACTCCACAGTCCAAACGTTAATGTCCCTGGTCTTCGTCTTCTCTCTTTTGAGAGCAGTTTTATATGTGGGCAGCAAATGTACACAGTTGTGATCTGAGGATCCTAAAGGAGGAAGGGGGAGGGACTTAAAGGGTCCCTCGACAGATCCATAGCAGAGGTCCAATGTCTTTTCTCGCCTGGCTGAGCAGGAGATGGACTGATAAAAGTTTTTAAGTGTCTTCTTAAGAGACACATGGTTAAAATCCCCAAGGATAAAATTTGGAGCCTCTGGAGAAATCGACTGCAACCACTGTACCACATCAAAGATGGTGCTGGTGGCGCAGGCAGCATCCACCCTCGGGTGAATATACACAGTCGTTATGAAAAGTTGGGGGAACTCGCGAGTCAGATAAAAGGGGCATAGCGATACGGACAGAAGCTCCACATCTAGCATACAGATGCACTCTCTGACCGTGACAGATGTACAGTACTTTTTATTAATATACAAACATACTCCATCTCCTTGATGTTTCCTCGTTACCTCTTCCTGCCGATCAAAGCGAAGTGGAGCCCCAAAACCGTCAATAACAGGTCTGGGTCACGGTCATGATCCATGAGCCATGTCTCCATGTAGGCCATGACACAGCAGTTCTTGAAATCCTTCTGATATCGTACATTTCCTTGAATTTCATCCACTTTATTCCTCAGGGATTGTACATTCCCCATAATAATGGAAGGAAGAGGAATGCGGTTAAGCTGACGCCTCCTCAGGTTTATTATTACACCTCCACGCTTTCAGCGTTTCCTCCTTTTGTTTCTCTTTTCATTGCTGTGTCCATGAAAATCTCTTAAAATAAAGTCCGGCAGTTGTGGCACAGACTCAACCACAGATGCTGGATTATCCATGTTTAGTTGCAGTAATATCTCTCTGGAATACTGCATTCTCTCCGGCGTGACCACGCTAACATCCCAGACAAAGAGCCAGTAAGAAAGAAGCCACAGTGCAAAAACAAGAAGAAAATCCATACTAATGGACCCAAAGAGCTCTTCGTTATATAGTCCACAAACATTCAAGAACAAAAATGGCACAGAGAATTACGTTAAAACACATTAAAGTGCATAAAAACAGAGACTAAGAAGCCAAACTTTTTCACCCACTGCTGGTCGCTGCGTGCACATGCGTCCTTGAGCATGATACTATGGTGGATAATTTATATTTGTTAGATAAAATATTAATACAAATATATTTTTATTACAATCAGTTAATATAAACAATAACCAACATCAGTTTAGCTTGTTAATAACGTCAGCAACAGTCTTTTTTTTTTACTCGTATTTGAGGCGCAATGGCTTATTGGTAATTTTCTTGTTAACTTCTGGTTAAGTGATGTCTGGTTGTTCACTTCTTCCCTGCACAGTTCTCAGTTCCCTTTGAAGTGAAGACCGTTTGCTCCCTTCGGTTTGGAATCTCAATTAATATGGCAGATACCCTGTGAAGACCACTTTGGAGTACACTATTGGGAAATTGGAACGTAGCTTTTGATCTGATATATGCTAACAACATTATGACCAGAGAGATGCTAACAACGCAATGACAAAGGGGGTATTCCAGAAATCAGGTTTAGGAGCAGATTTACTTAGGCGGTGCAAATTAGCGAGTGTGCAAATTAGACAGCACACCTCAGGGAGTGGCCAATTTTTGCCAGTGATCTACTAACAACACAGAAAATTATTAATACAGATGCAGACACTTCATTTCAATAATGCCCACCCATCCACCAAGAGCACTGCAAAATTGCACGCTAACATACAGTGGGGTAAAAAAGTATTTAGTCAGCCACCAATTGTGCAAGTTCTCCCACTTAAAAGATGAGAGAGGTCTCCAATTTTCATCATAGGTATACCTCAACTATGAGAGAAAAAATGAGGAAAAAAAATCCAGAAAATAACATTGAAGGATTTTTAATTAATTAATTGGTAAATTCCTCGGTAAAATAAGTATTTGGTCAATAACAAAAGTTCATCTCAGTACTTTGTTATATACCCTTTGTTGGCAATGACAGAGGTCAAACATTTTCTGTAAGTTTTCACAAGGTTTTCACACACTGTTGCTGGTATTTTGGCCCATTCCTCCATGCAGATCTCCTCTAGAGCAGTGATGTTTTGGGGCTGTCACTGGGCAACACAGACTTTCAACTCCCTCCAAAGATTTTCTATGGGGTTGAGATCTGGAGACTGGCTAGGCCACTCCAGGACCTTGAAATGCTTCTTACGAAGCCACTCCTTCATTGCCCGGGCGGTGTGTTTGGGATCATTGTCATGCTGAAAGACCCAGCCACGTTTCATCTTCAATGCCCTTGCTGGTAGAAGGAGGTTTTCACTCAAAATCTCAGGATACATGGCCCCATTCATTCTTTCCTTTACACGGATCAGTCATCCTGGTCCCTTTGCAGAAAAACAGCCCTAAAGTATGATATTTCCACCCCCATGCTTCACAGTAGGTATGGTGTTCTTTCTCCTCCAAACACGACAAGTTGACTTTTTACCAAAAAGTTCTATTTTGGTTTCATCTGACTATATGACATTCTCCCAATCCTCTTCTGGATCATCCAAATGCTCTCTAGCAAACTTCAGACGGGCCTGGACATGTACTGGCTTAAGCAGGGGGACACGTCTGGCACTGCAGGATTTGAGTCCCTGGCGGCGTAGTGTGTTTCTGATGTAGCCTTTGTTACTTTGGTCCCAGCTCTCTGCAGGTCATTCACTAGATCCCCCCATGTGGTTCTGGGATTTTTGCTCACCGTTCTCGTGATCATTTTGACCCCACGGGGTGAGATCTTGCGTGGAGCCCCAGATCGAGGGAGATTATCAGTGGTCTTGTATGTCTTCCATTTTCTAATAATTGCTCCCACAGTTGATTTCTTCACACCAAGCTGCTTACCTATTGCAGATTCAGTCTTCCCAGCCTGGTGCAGGTCTACAATTTTGTTTCTGGTGTCCTTTGAGAGCTCTTTGGTCTTGGCCATAGTGGAGTTTGGAGTCTGACTGTTTGAGGTTGTGGACAGGTGTCTTTTATAATGATAACGAGTTCAAACAGGTGCCATTAATACAGGTAACGAGTGGAGGACAGAGGAGCCTCTTAAAGAAGCAGTTACAGGTCTGTGAGAGCCAGAAATCTTGCTTGTTTGTAGGTGACCAAATACTTATTTTACTGAGGAATTTACCAATTAATTCATTAAAAATCCTTCAATGTGATTTTCTGGATTTTTTTTTTCATTTTGTCTCTCATAGTTGAGGTATATCTATGATGAAAATTGGAGACCTCTCTCATCTTTTAAGTGGGAGAACTTGCACAATTGGTGGCTGACTAAATACTTTTTTGCCCCACTGTACCTGATGAGGAAGTGGGTCATCAACACCGGCACAGCCAGTTCGGAAGACCATAATATAGTTTTTAAGCTTTTTTTAAGCTTTTGTTTAAGCGCAAACCCCAATAAAATAGTTTATTTTTGTTCATAATATCTCAAAGTTTTGATTTTCATTTCACATGGCGGACTCCTTTGTTCAGTAAATTCAGGACTACTCATGAATAAATTGATTATTGACCAACGTGTTTATTTTATTAACACAAGAACAGTGAAGATGGTCTGATGGAGATTATTATGTGAATAACTTTGTTTCCACAGAATCTACAGGTCTCCCAGTCCATGACTTTTCATAAATACTGTATGTTTGTTTTATCTTTTCTGAAGTCTGGAACATTATAAAATTATACACACATGATTTAATTTATTCCTCAGACCGCCACAGCAGCAGGTGAGAGCAATTCTCACCAGGGATGTCCTGGTGTGTCATCATATGTACTTAATGTTTGCTTTTATTCTTTTTCTTAATCCTATTTGAGTAGAGCTTTTGCCCTGAGATGTAAAGTGTACTATAAATGAAATAAATTATTATTATTATTATTATTATTATTATTATTATTATTATTATTATTATTATTATTTTGCTATAACCAAATGAAATTAAAAAAAAAATCATCTCCTGGCTGATGTCCAGTTCAGCACAACACCGATCTCTGTGAGATTGTTTCTGTTCATATTAATCCGTTCTCTCATGTGAAATGAAGTCACGCGTGGGGAGAAGCTTCTGATCTTTGGCCATGTGCCCTTGGTTCTCACTGGTGTCTCTTCCTGGCACCAGCAATCGCTGTCATCAGGTACAGATGAATTAAGATGAGTTTTTTGGGGGTTAAATCCTGACACATTTAGCAGAAGATTGAAAACCACAAGTCTTAGTAAATCATCTTGCACCAGTTATTTAAATACTCCCCTCCCTCAGATTTGCGTCTTATCATGACAACTCCTACAAATACATAGACAATGAGGCCAGGCACAATTACCCATGGAAAGTAAAACTGCCTAAAAAACTTATATGCATCATAGATGAATAGATGGTGACCTGTATAGATACATGAATCATATCTGCTGCACAATACAGGACTATCAGGTGCAGGGTGAAATGTGAGGTCCCAGTTAGACTGTAAGGTGCAGTATGGCAGCACATTTATGACCAGAATTCAACATCAGAGTGAGTTATTGTACAGTGAAATGGCATGTGGCAGGAAAGATTTCCTGTACCTGACCGTTGTGCGGTGAAGCTGTAGCAGTCTGCTTGAGAAAATGTGCCGTTGTCTGTCCAGTGTGTGGTTGAGGGAGTGATCAGGGTTGTCCATGATGGATCACAGTTTGGTCAATGTCCTCCTCTCCACCACAATCTCAAAAGTCTCTAGCCTGAGACCAATCTCAGAGCCAGCCCTCTTGAAAATCTCAACAGTAGCTTTTTAAGGCCAAAACAGGATTTTGCGATGGTGCAGCATGTTGGTAAATCTGCCCCTTAGTGTCTTGACTAGATTGGTTCACTCAGAGTTTGTGGTAACGCTGAGTTTTCGGTTCCAAAAAGTCAGTGTGTGTTTGTAACCACGGTAGCAAAGGCTGAGAACTTAACTTGCTCCTGACTAGGTTCTGTTCAGGTTCTGTTGGGGGTATCTTTAAATTGTTTAAACTTCAGACAAACCATATCTACAAACAGAAGTGTGACTGCAGAGAACCAGAGAACTCGTAACTCAAATTCACCTTGAATAAAACAAACCACCACTAACTTGTTTTTAACATTCCTCCTTTATTTGGTACTTATCTTGGTACTTCCGGCGCCACACGAGTAGGCTGCCTTTTTTCAACAGCGGATCAATTTCTTCCTATTTCTATTTACTATCTGGCTCTCTTTCCGGTTTTTCTGTTTCAGCGACACCTTGATCCATCACAGACACATAGATCACCCAAATGTCTCCTGAGCCAGCGGACGGATCCACTGTTTCTTGCAGGAGGCAGTACAATAGGGACCAGCTGTTAGCACTTAACCGGCTCACGATGCTAACGCAAAAACTCGACATACTGGGAGAAATAAGACAGAAACGGCATGGATGTCGTGCTGGAATAAGACGGCGGGCAAGGAATATAAGGTACAGACCCACCCTCCCATCCGTTATTATGGGGAATTTACGATCGCTACTCAGAAAAACAGATGAGCTAGCGGCTATCTCCTGCTACGAGAGCATATACAGGGAGTGTAGCCTGATACTATTCACGGAGACGTGGCTAACAGAACTAGCAAAAGATGCTAACATTGAACTGGAGGGTTTCCATGCAATACGGGCAGACCGAACACCAGACAGTGGGAAGGCAAGGGTCGGAGGAGTGATGATGTATGTCAATAACTGGTGCAGACCGGGACATATCACGGTTAAACAACAACACTGCAACAAAGACATGGAGTTGCTAGCTGTTAGCATGCGGCCTACATATCTCCCGAGGAAATACTCACACGTGATCTGCATTGTTATTTATGCAAATCCGACGGCAAACGCTGGGACAGCGCATGACGTCATCCACTCAGTAGCTGGCAGGCTGCAGACAGAACACCCAGATGCTCTTCTCCTCATCTCAGGTGATTTCAGCCATATTTCACTGTCTCCCATTCTACCCACGTTCACCCAGTATGTCACATGCCACACTAGAGACAATAAAACACTGGACTTATTCTATGCAAACACTAAGGAGGCGTAAACCTCATCACCCCTACCCCCACTCGGGAGATCGGATCACAACTTGGTTCATCTCCTGCCGGTGTACAAACCCCTATTGCACAGACAACCTCCGGTCATGCACACAGTGAAGTTATGGTCTGAGGAGGCAATGGACGCTCTAAAGGACTGCTTTGAGACCACTGCCTGAGAGCGGCTCTGCGATCCACATGGTGAGGACATCGATGGCCTCACTCACACCATCACGGACTACATCAGCTTCTGTGTTGACAACACCGTACCCACCAAAACCATACGGTGTTGCTCGAACAACAAACCCTGGCTCAACCCTGAGATAAAAACACTTCTGAGAGAGAAGAAGAGGATCTTCAGGTCGGGGAACAGGGAGATGCTGAAGTCCGTACAGAGGGAGCTGAGGAAGAAGATCAGAGAAGGCAAGGACAGCTTCAGGAAGAAGATGGAGGACAAGCTGCAACAGAGCGACATTGGTGGGGTCTGGAGAAACCTTAAAACCATCTCTGGGCTCCAGAATACCTCCCCCAAGGCCACGGGGGGCAGGGAGTGGGCGAAAAATCTGAACCTGTTTTTTAATAGGTTTGACCAGCCGCCCCCCCCCCCCGACTGCACAACAGCCACTGTTGCCTCTAAAGAAATCAAGTCCTGCTGCCCATACCCCATTCCACCAACACCCCCCACTCCCAACACACAGCCCCCCCAACCTGACCCTCACTAAGACCCAGGTGAGGACAGAGCTGAGGAAGATCAAGGCGAGGAAGGCATCGGGACCGGATGGCATCAGCACAAAGCTCCTCAAGTCCTGTGCAGACCAGCTGTGTGGGATTGTGGAGCTCATCTACAACCTGAGCCTGAAGCTGGGGAGGGTACCACAGTTGTGGAAAACATCTTGTGTGGTACCTGTACCAAAGACTTCCCACCCCAAAGACCTGAACAGCTACAGACCAGTGGCCCTGACGTCCCACATGATGAAGACCCTGGAGAGACTGCTCCTTGCTCACCTCCGCCCCCTGGTGGGACCAGCGATGGATCCACTCCAGTTCGCCTACCAGCATGGCATTGGGGTGGAGGATGCAGTGATCTTCCTTCCTCACCGTTCTCTGTCCCTCCTGGAAAATCCCGGGAATGCGGTGAGGATCATGTTCTTTGACTTCTCCAGTGCTTTCAACACCATCTAACCGATGATCCTGAAGGACAAGCTGCTGTGCGCAGGGGTGGACCAGCACCTGTCATCATGGATCCTGGACTACCTCACTAACCGGCCACAGTTTGTGAGAACCCGGGAGTGTGTGTTCGACACAATCATCGGTAGCACGAGGGCCCCCCAGAGAACGGTTTTGGCTCCCTTCCTGTTCACCCTTTATACTGCGGACTTCTCACACAACACAATACACTGCCATCTACAGAAGTTCTCTGATGACTCTGCGATCATCGGCCTCATCTGCAACGGAGATGAAGCTGAATACAGAGGACTTATCCAGGACTTCGTGGACTGGTGCCATCGGAACTGCTTCCAGATCAACGCGAGGAAAACTAAAGAGCTGGTGGTGGACTGCCGCAGGCAAGGACAACCCCTCACAGCACCAGTAAACATCCAAGGAACAGACATTGAGATGGTGACATCCTACAAGTACCTGGGTGTTCATCTGAACAATAAACTAGACTGGTCACACAATACCGACGCACTCTACAAGAAGGGACAGCGCAGGCTGTTCCTACTGAGGAGACTCAGGTCTTTTGGTGTACAAGGGACGCTGCTGAAGACATTCTACGACACGGTGGTGGCATCAGCCATCACTTTTGGAGTGGTCTGCTGGGGCAGTGGCATTACCGCAGCCAATAGGAAGAGACTGAACAAACTGATCAAGAAAGCTAGCTCTGTCCTGGGGCAGCGCCTTGACCCAGTGGAGGAGGTAGGAGAGAGAAGGATGGTGGCTAAACTGTCGTCTCTGCTGGAGTCTGAGTTCCACCCTATTGGATGCAAAAGACACAACAGACTTACACAAATGGTCCCCTCCAGTATACAACTAGGACAGTATCAGTCGCTACGGAGGGTGACAATATGTATGGGTACATATTCATGCTATGTAGGATAACTAAGTAGACAGTTATGCTGTTTATTCCATCAAGCTACAATGCTCCACACTTTGTGTATATATATATATATATATATATATATATATATATATATATATACACTACCGTTCAAAAGTTTGGGGTCACTTAGAAATTTCCTTATTTTTGAAAGAAAAGCACTGCTTTTTTCAATGAAGATAACTTTAAACTAATCATAAATACACTCTAATATCTAATATACATTGCTAATGTGGTAAATGACTATTCTAGCTGCAAATGTCTGGTTTTTGGTGCAATATCTACATAGGTGTATAGAGGCCCATTTCCAGCAACTATCACTCCAGTGTTCTAATGGTACAATGTGTTTGCTCATTGCGTCAGAAGGCTAATGGATGATTAGAAAACCCTTGTGCAATCATGTTAGCACAGCTGAAAACAGTTTAGCTGGTTAGAGAAGCTATAAAACTGACCTTCCTTTGAGCAGGTTGAGTATCTGGAAAAAATTATTATTTCAAATACAAATCATTATTTCTAACCTTGTCAATGTCTTGACTATATTTTTCTATTCATTTTACAACTCATGGTGGTAAATAAGTGTGACTTTTCATGGAAAACACAAAATAATTGTCTGGGTGACCCCAAACTTTTGAACGGTAGTGTATATATATATATATATATATATATATATATATTCAGTGTTCAGAAAGAAGTTCTGCTGCAGATCCTCCGTCTTCAAACAAAACAGTCACATACTGATGCTCGGCATCTGTAGTCCATAAACCACAGTGGACCCTGTCGACCCTCCATGTTCACTTGTGTCACAGCTGATGCTGTCTCCTCTTCAGCCTTTTAACTGCATTAAAAATCTTATGGCCTTTGGCCTAACGAAGGAGAACACTGGTCAACACCAAATTTATTGTCTAAGGGTTTTTTTTTTTGCTGATTTAGGACAATTTTGATGTGCTGAATCCAAAAATCACATTGGTTTGGCTCAATCAAGTCAACTTTTTGAACTATGCCCACATGTTTTCTTACATTTTTGTTTACATGTACGGGTATTTTTGCTTTATATGATGCAAAATTCTTTTTTATTTCTTGAAATTCTCTGAATTTTGAACAATGATGATGTAACATTCAATTTACATGTACTTACCTTTATCAATATCTACTATTCAATTTACAGTACAACTGTACAACTGCTGTAAATCTGCTTATAACTTAACATAAAAACCTGACCTGATCAAGGGAAATGGATGTCATTTTCGGATTTTGGAAAATTGTCTTAAATCAGTCGAAAAAACGCAGACAACTTACAAAAAAAATATTTTTGTTATGTTGTGTAATTTGTCAAAAAGGGAAAAAACAAAACTACTGTATTTAGGTTATAAGACTAAGACACCATCTTGGACTGTGTGTTGTGTCCATAATTATAAGGAATAACAAGATACTCGTAACTCGGTGAACAGGGCTTTAATACAGGATACAACTATATACATAAGGCTTACAGCACTCGCCTGCATGCCAGGTGGCTCCCACGACGAAAGAGGCAGAGCCTCTTCCAGCCACCTCCTTTATACCATGAGTGGCGTCACCACCGGAAACCAGCAGTTAGCCACCCCGGTCTTTTCCACCTCAAACCCGGCCGCCATCTTACTAGTACCAGCCATTTCCATATCTAACATCTCCCTCTTTAAAAAAATGCCAAGCACACAAACAACCCACCCTAATTTGTCTCCCGACTCACGCTCTAAAAAGGGAAGAAAATATGTACAGAAAGAAACAAACTCCTATCCATTCACACAACTGAGGCTGGGGGCGGGTAGACTACCAGCACCCCCTACACGGCTGGGCAGGTAATTCTGCCGCCAGAGAAAGAACAGTTCAAATAAAACCAAGATGAGTTTTTGACTCACAACAACCCCATAAACAGAGAAACAAACCCTGTTGGACGTTCAACATAAACAACCAATTAAACATTGGCACACTAAATCATTGGTACTTAATCAGGCAAACCACCATCCTGGTTAATAAACTCCTAAAATTACACAAGAAATGTCATCAACAAACCAAATCACAGCGCCACCTCTCTTCTTTCTCTCTTTTTTAATTTACCAGGGCACCAAACAGCAACAACTACACACACAGGACTAGGGTAGAACACCACAGACACACAACACTCAGTCCTTGGATGGATCCCTCTCCAGGCGTCTCCGTCGTTTAACTTCAGGACTCCTGCTGCTCCGTCTTTTCTCCGCCACTGACAGCCGCAGATCCCTCGGGTGTCTCCAGGTATAAATGGACCTACGCCGGTGTGCCTCCATCCAGTCGGGCTCCACCTGGAACCACCTCTGGTTGTCCCACTGCTTGCATGGACTGTGATCCCGTCGTATTCAAGCATCAACCTTGGGCAGTGAGGGAGCACCTCTTCCTCTTATCCGGATCACTATTCCTGCGACTGGCCTCCGTCACCAAACTCTCCGGCTCGTGGGTCTGCTTCGGTCTCCTTTTTGCCGGGAGCACTTTACAACCACCACGCTCTGTGGTGTCACCCCTTTTTATCCCGACGTGGGCACCTCATCCTTATGAGCCTCATCGGGGGTCCTGGTATGCCGTCTGGCACCCTCGTCCAGGGCAGCCTGCATGACGGCATCGGGTCCATCCCAAGACGGCTCCTCATGGTGCCGAATGTACTCTGGGTGCCACACTCGCCTTATACCAGGCTTCCATTTCCAAATAGCCCAAAATGATCAACCTGTTCCGTCCATATCCAAAATACTCTGCGTATTGCCTCCTAATCTGTCGATAGGGAAACAGTCTCTGCATGGTCGTCAGGTTCAGGATGGAAATGGGCAGTGCAGTGGCGCAGTGGTTAGCACTGCACCAGCCCAGCAACTCACCCTTGGCCATGGGATCCCTGGTTCGATCCCAGCCCCTGACCAACAGGGATTTGTGTGGAGTTTGCATGTTCTCCCCGTATCTGCGTGGGTTTACTCCAGGATTTCTCTGGTTTCCTCCCACAGGCCAAAAACATGCAGGTTCGGTTAATTGGAGACTCTAAAGTGGCCCTAGGTGTGAATGTGTGTGTAAATGGTTAAGAATCAGAATCAGAATCAGAAAAAAATTATTGCCAAGTACATTAACAGATCACTGATAACATACGAGAGAATTTGACTTGACACAGAAAATGAACCTGCATTTCCAGTGACACGGCTGCATCGGGGACGCGCCTGCCCACAGGATAGAGGGTACAGGTAGCATACGAATAAGAATAATACGAGGAACAATAGGAAGGAGCAAAAAAATCATTGATTCATAATACTCGTTGCATAATCAATCAATATTATGATTACAAGGAAAAAAAAAAGCTCTCGATGCACATACGCAAAACAGGGATTCACAAGACAAAGACACAAGAGAGCAGTGTGTGTATCTTTATTCAGTTCATGGATCAATGTGTGTGCGCTGTTGAGGCAATGTTGATGATAATAAGAGAACACAAGGGCACTTGGCAGGAGATGTTTTGTCTGGCTGCCGCCGAGTCCTTATCTTGGCAGGCTGTCCAGATGGCTGTCCAAGGCCTTATGCTCGATGATTTTGAAAACACAGACTGCAGACAGCCAGGAGGAATTTTCATGGGGAAATTGAGCCAAATCGGACTGATCACAGAGAAGGCTTTTTATTTCTTCTGTAGATTCAGTACTTAATCCTTCATTGCGGGGCTTTAAATCCATCGTGGAAAGACCTAAGCGAGACCATGATGTAATCCACCTTCCGAGACAGTTCTCCATTTGTCGCTATCAGGGTCTTCTCCAATTTTTCAATTTGACAGATGCACCTCGCCTGGCCAGCATTTTGATAGGTTGTATCCATCTTCAGCAATTTGCGGTACACCAGGACAATCCCAGTTCCAATCAGAAAGATCCCGATCACCATTATCACGAAGACATACAAATCTTCAATATCTTCGATAGAAAGATTAGTGAGACACAAGATTTTCCAATTACTTGTGTCACGTAAATAGCCCGCTGGAGCCGTTCCTGCAGGGCAGACAGCTTCCCCCGGAGCACTTTTCCTTGTTGAAAAAATAGTGTCAATTGTGTTCAAAGCCCAGCTTATTAACTCCATAATTTCTTTCTTTCGACGGTCGCAGTTAGACGCAGACAGACAACAGCAAGCTGGGATCCAGTAGTTGGGGGGGAAGGAAAAAAAGTCAGAGCAGGAGAGGAGGAAAAAGCGTCTACTCTCTTGGGAGGGCGGAAGTGAACTGCTAAGTTAAGGGATAGTGCCGTACCGTTGCTGCTTCATCCATCCAGGTGGATGCCCTCAATTTCCCCTCTGGGGATCAATAAAGTATACAAAAGTATACAAAATCAAAAAAAAAAAAAAAATAACCGCTCTAGTGTCCTAGAGTGACAGCGTAGCCGATCCTCCCCATCGTCTCCAGGGAGACGGTATGCACAATTGTCGGAGTCTTCTGTGCAGCACCTGGTTCATCCCTACGGCTCCTGCGTACGAAGTTAGCGCACATCCTGGCAAAATGGTTCAACACACCACACTTGGCACAACGTTTTCCTGTCGCCAGGCACACCCTGGACTTATAGCAGTGCTCAGTGGACCCACATCCATAACATTTTGACGTATCTAGGGCGGACCTTATCTTCACCATGGAGGCAAAATCCTCTCCGCATTCGCCATCACAAGGGTCCAGGATCAGTGCCTCAATGCGAGACTCACCCCCATCCAGAGAAGCCCCTTCAGTAAGGCCTCTTGCGAATGTCTCTGCCTCCTCGAACTGTTGGGCAAGCTCGATAGCTGCAGCTAACATCAACTCTCCTGGGTGTGTTAACAACCTGGACTGGGCCGCCAGGCCGCCGGGCCGCCGGGCCACCGGGCCGCCGGGCAGCAGATGTGCTCTGCCAGCTGGTTCCGAATCTCGTCCTCCAGGGGTCCAAACCTGCATTCCCTTGCCAGCTCATAGTTAGTGCATTTTAGAAAATCTCTGGACCATCTGTGAAAAAATTGCTTACCAATAGCTTTCTTCACCAATGTGTTCATATAGGTGTCTACTAACACCTCTCAATTAGATCCAACCCAAATCTTTGTGGAAAATTCTGCGAAGCCAGTCAAACTTAGGCACCCAAAGGGGGGGGGGGGGTTCAAAAAATTGAAAAATATTTTTTTTTCCAGTATTAGCGTGTGAGATGTCTAATTAGGGGTTTCTGGGGGTGCTGAATCGATTCCAAACATTAGTTTTGAGTAAAAACAACTACCTGACCATTAAAATAGGCCACGCCTACTTTTTTGCACCCGCCGAAATATGTAATATTGGTATTTTTATACGTATCTCACTGGGTTTATATAGTGAGTTTTTTAGAATGCTGAATTGAGTTCTATCATTGAATTTGAGCTATACCCACTCTAAAAACAGTGTACAAAACACTGCAACATAAGTGTGCAATGGGAAGTAGTCGTTCCCACTTCTCTTACTTCCATTATGCCCCATTATAATGTCCAACAGAAATGTATCTCAATATTAAAACCTTGGTACTTTACCCTACTCCCCGGCATCTCCCTCACTGCTCTCATCATCTGTTTGGTTGATGTTCTGGCAAGAGTTACCATGACATTTGCCGCAAGCAGAAATACACTTGACTCCTTGCTTTTTACAACAGCACCTAAGTGTGCTACAGTCCCCCTCACAGTTGCAGCTGACAAACTTCAGAAGATAGTCCGGTGCGATGGGGTCTGTTGAAGGGACCGGTGCATAACCTTGGTCACCGAGCTTCCATCCGTACTCCAAGACATCCAATGTCTTGGAGTACGGAGGGAAGTTCGGACATCCAATGTCCAAGACATCCTCTGCACTCACACTGATTATATATGCTAATTACACTGGTCTCTTATCGCTCTTTGTCAACGTGTGTATTGTCTGCTAATTGTGCATTGGAGAGTTTTTTTCTATGTAATCACAATTTTGGTCATAAAATGAGCTTTATTTTGATTAACAATGCTTTTTTTCTCTCTGCCCATTGTGTCACTTCCCTTTCCCCTCATTCCCTTCTTTACCATCTACTGCTGACAGGCACCTCCATGGCTGCCGCGTCATTGAGATGCGCTTATTCAGCGCGCCCAATGTCAAGTCAAATTCCTTGTATGTTTATGTTTTTTATGTAAACATGCTTGGCAATAAGCTTTCTGATTCTGATTCTGATTCTGATGATGGAGTTTACAACAGCAGCCAATCTCTAGTTTGGAGATAAGCTCATAGAGAGTGCTGCGCTGCAGCTTCTGTTGTCGGGGGCAGTTTCTCAGGTTTGATGCTCCCAGCAGCAGCCCGCTTGCTGAAGATGTCAAATCTCAAGTCCCCCAAGTCTTTGGGTGGTTTTCCATGGAACATGAGCTTAAATAATTCACAGCCGGGTTTAATGATATCATCTTTCTTGGCTCGGATGTCCAGAAACACATCCATGGCCCTTTCCGCCTTGTCAGTCTTGCAGAGCTTGTTTACCAAAGTTGATTTGCTAAACCCAGAAATCGCTGACACTGTATCGCAGCCGGAGAAGCTGTGCAAGAAGATCAAATACTTCCGGTATCTCTCTGGGAGGGCCTCCCTGACCTTTGCAACATCATAAGATATTTCTTTGGCTGTTGTGAGGAAGATGGGGTGGTCTGCAGCATGATGAATCAGCAAAACCATGATGTCGGTGTCCTCAGCCCTCACCTCAACAGGAGAATCTTTTGCCTCATCTAGAGCTGCCCGGACTATAGCAGTGTCTGCATCATTATGGCATTGCTGTACACTGATCCCATTTCTACTGAATGTCTCAGCAAGTAGCAGAATGAGCTGGGCCTTGTTGCTCTTGTTGTCGAGGAACTTTTCTCTTGGAATGAAGCTTTTGATGTCTGGGCGAATCAGAATGTCGCAGCATGCATTCTTTGTTCGTCTCAGGTGATCATGGTCCTTAGTGGAGCTGCCGTATCCATCAAAGACCACAGTGATTCGGAGACACTGGCTCCCCATGGACTTCACAAACTGGAGGTAGCTCTCGGCGATGCCCTTCCAGGTGAGGTTAGCCTCCCACTTGACGTTGTGCAGGAGCCACCCACCATCAATCACCAGACTCGTGCAGGGGGTTTGTTCAACGGGTTCCACAAATGCCTTCAGAAATCTTGCTAGGGCAGCCTTGTCTGGCTTTCGCAACTTCTGGTCTTTGTCAAATAGAAACATCGGTGTTGGCGTCAACTCAAATCGCAGAGCTTCTTTGGTCTTGACTCCACGCTCACTGATGATGATTAGACGGTTGAAGAGCTTGAGTGAGTCAATAACCAGCTTCTTCCCATTGACTTTGGGTCCACTTCTGAGGCTCTCTAATGACTTCACCTTGTGCTTAGTTTCAATTGAATCCAGAACAGTTCGTCCATTCAGCTTGGCCTGCATGGCTCTGCCAACCTCCTCTGCCTGATCAGCATTGACTTGGTCCTCGGGAGTGCTGCTGAATCCTGTTGAAAAGGATACTAGGGTCTTCTTGTCCCATGTTGCATCGAAGGGGTTGACATCCTCCAACCATCTGACAATGGCGTTGACAGCATCGTCGTCATTCTTCATCTGGGCTCTTGTGACGTCTGTGTGGTCAGGTACCCCACGCTTGTTCATACCTCGTTCAAGTTCCTGGTGAATGCACGAGAAGTGGTTTAGCGTCTGAACCCAACACTTGTGAGCAAATTCATTCCGGAAGTGTCCTCTGTTTAGACCGCCTGAGGACTTGGCCTCACGCATGAGTGTGGTTTCTATCGTGATGTCAGTCCATGTACCTGACCACTCATGGTCTGAGAACCTGACTGCATGGTTTACATACACGGTGAATTTGGTAAGAGTTTCCTGGAACACTGGACTGTCCTGTCACTGGTGCATTAGCTGTACAAACAGCCTTGCTCCCTTAGTGTACTGATGGTGGCCGGCTGCTGCGAAGGTGTTGAGCATTGTGTGTTGAGATACGTATAAAAATTGTGTGTTTAGATACGTATAAAAATACCAATATTTACGTATTTCGGCGGGTGCAAAAAAGTAGGCGTGGCCTAGTTTATGGTCAGGTAGTAGTTTTTACTCAAAACTAATGGTTGGAATCGATTCAGCACCCCCAGAAACCCCTAGTTAGACATCTCACACGCTAATACTGGGAAAAAAAATATTTTTCCACCCCCCCGGCCGCCCCTCCGGGTACCCAAGTTTGATTGGCTCCCCAGAATTTTCCACAAGGATTTGGGTTGGAACTAATTGAGATGTGTTAGTAGACACCTATATGAACACAATGGTGAAGAAAGCTATTGGTAAGCAATTTTTTCACAGATGGTCCAGAGATTTTCTAAAATGCCCTAACTATCACGGAGGTCCGCCAAGAATCTTCTAACAGGCTCTCCTGATCGATGGCGGCGCTGTCGAAACTGAATGTGTCTAACCGTGACGTTTTCCGGCGCTCTGAAGTACCGCGCCATTAGCTTCACAACCTCATCAAAGCTATGGGCACCTTCAAGGTTCTCTAGGATCCTCTGCCCTTCCATTCCCAAATTATGGATCAACACAGCTCTCGCTCGGAGCGTCTCCATCTTGCCCAAGTTTAAGACAACGAGATAGTTGGTGAAGGCAGCAAACCAACAAGGCCATGGCATGGGTGGCTCACCTGGGGCCTCCAAAAACATCCGAAAGCTGGCAGTGGAACACTCCATTACCGCTTTTACCTCATCCCAAATGTTGTGTCCATAATTATAAGGAATAATGAGATATCATCACTTCCTTGTGGTAACGTATCGTCACTTCCTGTTTTGCTGTCTGCCTGTGTGGTTTGCTCTCCAGCTCTCCAGCCACTAGCTATGGCTACTACCTCTCTTTCCTCTCCTCCTCTGGTGTGCTCTCTCTGTCAGATGTTTAGCTACACCTCTGCCTCTTTTAGTGATAACGGTAAAAGTAATAAATGTTGTCTTTTTGAGGTGCTCGAGGCGAGGTTGTCTGATTTGGAATCCCGGCTCCGCTGCATTGAAACACCGTCTGCGCCAGTTAATCTCGATGGACGCCCATTAGCTGCAGCGGAGCTAGCTAGCTTAGGTCGAACTGTCAGCGGCTCCCTGGCTTTCCTCAGCAGCGAGGAGACTGGGTGGGTGACGGTGAGAAGGAAGCCTAGTCGCAAAGCCCCGGTTCACCACCAACCTGTTCACGTTTCTAATCGTTTTTCCCCGCTCAGCGACACACCCGCTGAGGAAAAAACTCTGATCATTGGCGACTCTGTAGTCAGAAACGTGAACCTAGAGACTCCAGCGGCCATAGTCACATGCATTCCTGGGGCCAGAGCAGGCGACATCGAGTCAAATTTGAAAATGCTGGCTAAAAGTAACTGTAAATACTCCACAATTGTTATTCACGCCGGCATTAATGACATCCGTCTCCGGCAGTCGGAAGTCACGAAACTTAATATAGAATCGGTGTGTGAGTTTGCAAAAACGATGTCTGCCACTGTAGTATTCTCTGGGCCCCTCCCCAATCTGACCAGTGATGACATGTTTAGTCGCTCGTCATCCTTGAACCGCTGGCTGTCTGTGTGGTGTCCTAAAAATGACGTGGGCTACATTGACAATTGGAGCTCTTTTTGGGGAAAACCTGGTCTTATGAGACGAGACAGCATTCATCCCACTTTGGATGGTGCTTCTCATTTATCTAACACTCTGGCATCTTTTTTATCCAAATTTCCAAAACCATGACTACTCAGAGTTGGGACCGGGAAGCAGAGTAGTAGTCCTACACGCCTCTCTGCAGCTCCTCTTCATCCGCCACCCCTCAGCTTAGCCCCTGTCTTCCCCATCAGAGAATCGTTGTCTGCTCCCTCCAAAGTAAATAAAAATATAATGTATAAGCATCCCAAAGTGATAAAGCAAAAATATTGGTAAAACTCAAATTAAACATAAAGCCTCTAAATTGAATGATTTGGCCTCTGTTCCTCCTCATAATTTAAAAATTAAATGTGGTTTATTAAATATTAGGTCTCTAACTCCCAAGTCTCTGTTAGTCCATGATCTGTTAATTGATCATCAGATTGATTTAATTTCCCTTACAGAGACTTGGTTAGGGCAAGAGGATTATGTTGGTTTAAATGAATCAACTCCCTCTGCTTATTTAAACTGTCAAAATCCCAGAAGTTCTGGTCGTGGAGGAGGAGTAGCAACAATTTACCATTCCAAATTACTAGTTAATGTAAAACAAAAAACATGTTATAATTCCTTTGAGGGCCTGGTCCTCAGTGTTGGGCACTTTAGCAATTTCAGGTTAAACCCAATTTTATTTGCCATAGTTTACCGTCCCCCATCAACCTATTCAGAATTTTTATCCGAATTTGCTGATTTCTTAGCTGATTTAGTGCTGAAATCTGATAGAATAATTATAGTAGGGGACTTTAATATACATGTGGATGTAGATAGTGACTGCCTTAATGTGGCTTTTAATTCAATATTAGACTTGATTGGGTTTTCTCAGAAAGTAGGAATTTCTACTCATTACCTCCACCATACATTGGACCTTGTTCTGACATATGGCATAGAAATAGAAAATCTTGTAGTGTCTCCTCATAACCCTGTACTGTCAGACCATTGTCTGTTAACCTTTGATTTTACTATTTCTGACTATTTGGCTCCTAAAGAAAAATATTATCACAGTAGATGCCTCTCAGATGATGCTGTTTCCAAATTTATGCAGATTGTTTCCTCTATGCCATGTGTCAACACAACGGAAATAAGCTATAGACAGCTTGCTCCTTCTGTAATTGATAACATGGTGGATAGTGTTTCAACTTCTCTGCATCAGGCTCTAGACTTGTGGCCCCCTTAAAAAAGAAAAAGTCTAATCAGAGATTTTTAACTCCTTGGTTCAACACAGAAACTCGTAGCTTAAAACAGAAGACTCGTCAATTTGAAAGAAAATGGTGCTCTACTAATTTAGATGAAATCTATTTAGCTTGGAGAAATCATCTTTTAATTTATAAAAAATCTCTCAGAAAAGCTAGAACGAGTTATTACTCTGCATTAATAGAAGAGAACAAGAATAATCCCAGGTTTCTTTTCAGTACTGTAGCCAGGTTGACAAAGAGTCAGGACTCTGTCAATCCTAGCATCCCCTTAGAGCTTACTAGTCAGGACTTTATGAACTTTTTCAATAACAAAATTTCATCCATCAGAGATAAAATCAATCAGATTCTTCCCACAGTTAACTTAAATACTGTAACTACTACAACTCCTTCTATTGATGTCTGTCTTGATGAGTTTACTCCAATCGACCTTTGTGAGTTAGACAAAATAGTTTCCTCATCCAAACCTTCAACTTGTCTTTTAGACCCTATTCCTACCAGGTTATTTAAAGAAGTCTTCCTACTTATTGGTAGCTTTATTCTTCATATAATCAATTCTTCAGAATCAGAATCAGAATCAGAATCAGGTTTATTGCCATTGTTCATGTAGTACACAAACTAGGAATTTGTCTCGGTACAATGCTGCAACATTAAACATGATAAGATAAGAGAAATAAACTATACATGTAATAAAGTGTAGGATAAGATTAAGTGATACTGGTCAACAGTTAAAATATATATTAGCCAGCAGCAGATACTGTGGAGAACTATATAGTGCAGTCGGTAATGCAGAAAGAAAACAGTGATGATTGACATGAGTCTGGTTGAGCTGCTGTACATGGTGCACGAGAGTCAATAAGTCACTTAGTGTTCAGCAGTCTAATGGCAGAGGGGAAGAAGCTGTTCATGTGATGGGAGGTTTTAGTCTGGATGGACCGAAGTCTTCTACCAGAGGGGAGGGGGGCAAACAGTACGTGACCAGAGTGTGAGGGATCGGCTATGATCCGGCCAGCACGCCTCCGGGTCCTGGAGATGTACAGATCCTGGAGAGATGGGAGCTTGCAGCCGATCACCTTCTCAGCAGTGCGCACGACGCGCTGCAGCCTTAGTCTGTCCCTGGCAGTGGCTCCTGCGTACCACACGGTTATGGAGGTGGTGAGGATGGACTCGATGATGGCTGTGTAGAACTGCACTAACATCTTGGTGGGTAGCTTGAGCTTCCTCAGCTGCCGCAGGAAGAACATCCTCTGCTGGGCTTTTTTGATGAGTGAGCTGATGGTCAGCTCCCATTTGAGGTCCCTGGTGATGGTAGTGCCTAGGAAGCGGAAGGAATCAGCAGTGGTGATGGGAGAGCCTGAGAGGGTGAGGGGGGGCAGAGGAGTAGTGACTTTCCTGAAGTCTACAATCATCTCCACTGTCTTCAGAGCGTTCAGCTGCAGGTTGTTATTGCTGCACCAGGACGCCAGCTGGGCCACCTCTCTCCTGTAGGCGGACTCGTCGCCGTTGGAGATGAGCCCGATGAGGGTGGTGTCGTCCGCAAACTTGATCAACTTGACAGACTGGTGGCTGGAGGTGCAGGAGTTGGTGTAAAGGGAGAAGAGTAGGGGGGAAAGTACACAGCCCTGGGGTGATCCGGTGCTGATGCTAGTATAGTCTGAGACAGTCTTTCCCAGCCGCACATGCTGCCTCCGGTCCGTCAGGAAGTCGATGATCCACCTGCAGAGGGAGTCAGGCACGTTGAGCAGGGACAGCTTGTCCCGGAGCAGAGCGGGGCGGATGGTGTTGAATGCGGAGCTGAAGTCCACAAACAGGATCCTGGCGTAGGTTCCCGGGGAGTCCAGGTGCTGCAGGATGGAGTGGAGGGCCAGGTTGACTGCGTCGTCTACAGACCTGTTGGCTCAGTAGGCAAACTGCAGCGGGTCCAGGAGAGGGGTGGTGATGGACTTGAGGTGGGACAGGACCAGGCGCTCAAAGGACTTCATGACTACAGAGGTGAGCGCTACAGGTCTGTAGTCATTAAGTCCAGTGATCCGTGGCTTCTTGGGGACAGGGATGATGGTGGAGGATTTGAGGCAGGACGGCACGTGGCATAACTTAAGGGAGGTGTTAAAAATGTCTGTGAATACAGGAGCCAGCTGTTTCGCACAGAGTCTCAGGGTGGAGGGAGACACGCCGTCTGGGCCGGGGGCCTTGCGCGGGTTCAGTCTGGAGAACTGTTTGAGCACATCCTGCTCACTGATGATAAGGGGAGGGGGGGAGGAGGGGGGAGGTGCCTTAAATGAAGTAGGGAATGTGGAGGCTGTGGAGCTGGAGGGAGGGGGGGAGTTGGACACAGATGACGAGGTGTCAAAACGGGCATAGTGTTGGGACAGTCTTTGACAAAGGGCTTTGTCATCCTGACCTTTAGGAGCCTTAGGTCGATAGTTGGTGATTTGCCTCAGTCCTCTCCACACGGAAGCCGAATCATTAGCAGTGAACTGCTGCTGGAGTCTCTCTGAGTATAGAGATTTAGCCCTCTTCAGCTCTCTGTTAAACCGGTATTTAACCTCCCTGTAGCAGTCCCTGTCTCCACTTTTCAGCGCTGCTTCCTTCTCCTTCCTGATCTGTCTGAGCTTAGCTGTGAACCAGGGTTTGTCATTAGAGTAACTCACCCTGGTGCGTGATGGAAGAATGTTCTCTTCATAAAAGTGGATATATGAGTTCACAGTGTCCGTGTACTCATCCAGATCATGCGTGGCTCCTTTAAGCATGCCCCAGTCAGATATTTCCATGCACGTTTCCAGCTTCTCCTCAGCATCACTGGTCCGTATCTTCGTAGTGCTCACAACAGGTTTAGTGAGCTTCAATCTCTGTCTGTATGTGGGAATGAGGTGAACCATCACGTGATCAGATAATCCCAGCGCAGCTCGAGGGACAGCGCGATATGCGTCTTTCACTGTGGTGTAACAGTGATCCAGTGTGTTTAATCCTCTGGTGGGGCATTTAATAAACTGTTTGTAGCGGGGGAGATCGTGGCTCAGATTGCACTGATTAAAGTCGCCAGCCACAATAATCAGCGAGTCTGAAAAACTCCGCTCTGTGTGTTGAATGTGATCCGCGAGCACGCGCTGAGCTTCGCGCGTGTCCGCGTCGGGAGGGGCGTACACAGCGATCATTATGAAAGAAGCAAACTCCCGCGGGGAATAGAAGGGCTTGCAATTGATAACAAGAAATTCCAAGGCAGGAGAACAGTGTTTGGAAATTACCGTTACATCAGAGCACCAGCTGCAGTTGATGTAGAAGCAGACACCGCCTCCTGTGGTCTTGCCGGAAAGCTCTGTGTCACGATCAGCACGGAAGAGCTGAAAGCCGTCGAGGCGCAGCGCGCTGTCCGGTATATTTTCCCGGAGCCAGGTCTCAGTAAAGCAGAGGACAGCTGAGGAGGCGAGGTCCTTAAAACGCATCAGCAGTCTCAGTTCATCTACCTTGTTAGAGAGAGAGTTGGTATTGGACAGAAATATGCCAGGCAGCGCCGTTCGCGAGCCTCTCCTGCGAAGTCGTACGAGAGCGCCCGCTCGTCTTCCTCTCTTCCGCCGTCTCACTTTCCGAGCCAAACAATAAACCAGATCGGCGGCAGGGGCTAGAAAAACTGGGAGGAGGTCCGTGGGGGTGAAAGTCCTGATATTTAGAAGTTCTTCACGGGTATAAGTGCAAGCAGACAAACAATTGACAAACAAAAACAAACAAAGAGCGCAGCGAAGCACCATGTCGACCGCTGTGGGCGCCATCTTGGATCATGGGTAGGGATGTGGACTCATTCATTAACTTCAGGCCATGTACCGCAGGCTTTTAAAACGGCTGTAATTAAACCCTTACTCAAAAAGCCAACGCTAGATCCAGGAGCTTTAGCTAACTATAGACCAATCTCTAATCTCCCTTTTATTTCAAAAATCTTAGAAAGAGTTGTTGCTACGCAATTATTTGACCACCTGCAGGGAAATGGTTTACTTGAGGAGTTTCAATCTGGGTTTAGAATCCATCATAATACTGAAACAGCCTTAGCGAAGGTCACTAATGACCTCCTCATTGCATCTGATAATGGACTAGTTTCTGTACTTGTCCTTTTAGATCTTAGTGCAGCTTTTGATACTATTGATCATAATATTCTACTTGATAGATTAGAACACTATGTTGGACTTAATGGAACTTCGTTGCAGTGGTTTAGATCTTATTTATCTGATAGGTTCCAGTTTGTTCATGTAAATGATGAGTTTTCTCTCAGCTCAAAGCTTAGTCATGGAGTTCCACAGGGATCTGTGCTAGGCCCTACTCTTTTTAGTTTATATATGCTTCCTTTAGGCAACATTATTAGAAAGCACTGTATACATTTTCATTGTTATGCAGATGACACACAATTATACCTGTCAATGAAGCCAGATGATACTAATCAATTAGCCAAGTTAGAAGCCTGTCTTAAGGAAATCAAAGCTTGGATGACTTGTAATTTCCTGCTATTAAATTCAGATAAGACTGAAGTCATTCTTGTTGGTCCAAAAACCCTTAGAAATTCCTTTCCAAATCAAACTTTCAGTTTGGATGCAGTTACTCTTTCTCTTAATAGCTCTGTGAGGAACCTTGGAGTTATTTTTGATCAGGATTTGTCCTTCAATTCACATATTAAATTTGTGTCTAAGACTGCCTTCTATCATTTGCGTAATATTGCCAAGATTAGGAGCATCTTGTCTCAGAGTGATGCTGAGAAGCTGATCCACGCTTTTGTTAGCTCGAGATTAGATTATTGTAATTCATTATTATCAGGCTGTCCTAAAACATCTTTAAAAAGTCTTCAGCTGATCCAAAATGCTGCAGCAAGAGTTTTAACAGGTACTAGAAAGAGAGATCATATCTCTTCGGTTCTGGCCTCCCTTCATTGGCTTCCCATAGAGTTTAGAATTAAGTTTAAAATCCTTCTTCTTACTTACAAAGCTCTAAACAATCCGGTTCCTTTTTATTTAAAAGATCTGATACTACCGTATCATCCTAACAGAGCACTACGCTCCCAAAATGTAGGATTACTTGTAATACCTAGAATCTCCAAAAGTACAATGGGAGGCAGAGCCTTCAGTTATCAAGCTCCTCTCCTGTGGAATCAGCTGCCAATCTGGATTAAGGAGTCAGACTCGATCTCTGTTTTTAAGAATAGGGCTAAAACCTACCTTTTTAGTATAGCCTACAATTAGGGAGGGATCATGTGTTTCTGAACCCTCCCTTAGTTATGCTGCTAATAGGTTTAGTCAGCCGGGGGACCTCCAGTAATGCACTGGGCCTCACTCCTTTCCTCACTCTCTATGAAATATTTTTTTTTTTGCTGGTCATTAACATTTGTTTGTTCTCTACCATAGATTGAGTCCCCATCGTGCTGTTTGCTCTCTACATGTCTGTTCTTTTCTTCTTCTCTATCCCCTCACCCCCCCAGCCAGTCGCAGCAGATGACTGCCCCTCCCTGAGCCTGGTTCTGCTGGAGGTTTCTTCCTGTTAAAAAGGAGTTTTTCCTCTCCACCGTCGCCAAGTGCTTGCTCACAGGGGATCGCCTGATTGCTGGGGTCTTTCTGCAACTGTGGGGGTCCCCCCTACAGTTGATAGTGCTATGAGATGACTGTTGTTGTGAAATGGCGCTATATAAATAAAGTTGAATTGAATTGAATTGAATTGAATCAATAACTCGGTTAACAGGGCTTTAATACAGGATACAGCTATAAGGCTAACGGCATTCGCCTACATGCCAGGTGGCTCCACATCAAAAGAGGCAGAGCCTCTTCCGCCCACCTCCTTTATCCCATGAGTGGCGTCACTACCGGAAACCGGCAGTTAGCCACCCTGGTCTAACCCACGTTCAACCTGGTCGCCATCTTACTATTACCAGCCTTTTCCATATCTAACACTATGACAGTGATAAAATTATAAAAAAGTTAAAATAAAAAGCCCACATTCACTCAATGGCAAAAGAGGCTTGTGAGGGAAATTGCTTGAATAGAAAAACCATTAAAAGGTTTGTATAAATTAAGACTACAGCAAGGGTGGTATAGTGAGGCCTTATTGTAATTACAGTGTGGGAAAAAATAAAAATCCATCCTGATTAATGTGATTATGTCGGTCTGTGAGGAGAGTTAAACAGTCTTAACAGAGCTTCACAGGACAAACAATGAAGGATTTTACCAGGACAGACCCCAGATGTTCTCTGATCTGGACATCTGTCCGTGACTGGGGGATTCAGTTTTTCATTTTGGTGTTGGGATATTTGCTCCTTCACCCAAGCTGCTCAATTTTACAGTAACTATGATAATTCTGATTTACTAAATTTCCTAAAAAGGTCACAAAATTGCATGAATACATTTCCAAATATTTAAAGAAAAAACTTCAGTGACAAAAATGCAAATTTATGAACAAAAAATTTTATTTATAAAGAAATTTGCAACAAATATCTCTGGGAAAATGATTTAAAATTACATGGAAAAAATGCATATTTACTATAAAAAATCGCAAAATTGCAAGAACAAAACTTTCTCAAATTTACACAAAAAGCTGCAAAATTATGAAAAAAGGTACAAATTTACATGAAAAAAATATAACAAAAGCCTTTAATCTGAATGTAATGATGATAATGATGATAATGATGATGATGATGATCATCATCATTATCATTTTGATTTTTTTTTTTTTTTTTTTGATTTTGTATACTTGATTGATCCCCAGAGGAGAAATTGAGGGCATCCACCTGGATGGATGAAGCAGCCACAGTAAGGCACTATCCCTTAACCATTCACACACACATCCACACCTAGGGCCACTTTAGAGTCTCCAATTAACCTAACCTGCATGTTTTTTGGCCTGAGGGAGGAAACCGGAGAAATCCCGGAGTAAACCCACGCAGATACGGGGAGAACATGCAAACTCCACACAGATCACTGTTGGTCAGGGGCTGATTTGCTGTGCTGCCGCAGCGCTAACCACTGCTCCACCGCACCGCCCAATGATCAGCAGCAGCGGCAGCGGCAGCAGCAGCAGCAGTAGCAGTAGCAGTAGCAGTAGCAGCATTGATCCTTTTGCATAGTGTGCATAGAGCCAACCAGACTAACCAGTCTTTGCCACCTCCCTCTATCCTGCGCTAGCTGCTGGGCCTGGTGCAGAGATTTATTATGCTGTTGGAAAAATAGACAGAATGCAGCATAGAGCACTTCGCCTGTGCATTGGAGCCATAAAAACAGCACCAAACAATGCAGTTTTAATAGAAGCAGGAGAGATGCCAATGGATTTGAGAAGAGATAAACTCACATTATCATACTGGGTCAAGCTGAAAGGAAGTGAGGAAGTGAATATTTCAAAAGCAACACTACAAGACTGCTGGGAATACTCTAATTTCCAGGGACATGGGTTTGGGTGGACAATTGAAAGAAAAGCTAGAATATATGGACTAGACACTATTGATATAGCTACCACCAGTCCATTGAGTAATGTTCCCCCTTGGCTGTTTCTGGGAAAAGAAGTAAATGCTAGTCTGCTAATGAGGAAAAAGGATTGGCATATGAATGAAGTTGGTGTTAAAACAAGCATTTACCTCAGGAGCAATTAATATAACTACTTACAGATCTATACTGACAGTTCACAGAACAAAGAGGGCTCTGTTGGAGTTGGAGTATACATTCCAGAGTTTAAAGTGACCTTCTCAAAAAGACTCTCCAGCAATACATCCGTGTTTACAGCAGAGATGGTGGCAATAATTATTGGTTTGCAGTGGGTGGACGAGGTCAGACAGGACCCGGTGGTGGTGTGCACAGATTCACTTGCACCGTCAAAAACCATACAGACACTAAAATCTACAAGGGAAGAATTGGCGATTGAGCTATATCACAGTTTATTTTGGGTACACAGGGGTGGTGGAGAAGTTCAGTTTTGTTGGTTTCCTGCACATGAAGGGTTGAAAGGGAATGACTGTGCAGACAAATGAGCAAAAAGTGCTCTTGGGAAAGACACGACTAGACCATTGTCTCTTGGAAAAGGTGAAGGGAAATCAGTAATCAAGAAAAAAGAATTGAACTGGCAAAAAAAGATGGTATGAAGATCAAAAAGGGAGATCGTATTACAAAATACAAAAATCTATTGCAATAAATAACTAGAAAAGCACTGGGAGAGCACAGACCTCCGCCAAGCGCCACATTTCCCCCCATACAGTGTTTGTGTGTACGTTTTCAGATTCCTTGACCACAAAAATATATGACTAGCAATTGGATTGACAATGATAGGATTAATGGTTCAGTAGTTATTCAGGAAAATGGGATTTTCCGTAATGGCGGTTTTCTTCTGGACGTTGATCCGGATCACCACCAAAATTTAATCAGTTCTTCCTTGTACCATTTCCAACAATGCCTGAAAGTTTCATCAAAATCCGTCCAAAACTTTTTGAGTTATCTTGCTAACCAACAGACAAACAGACAGACAAACAGACAAACCCCGGCAAAAAACATTACCTCCTTGGTGGAGGTAATTATAAAACAACAAACAGGAGGGAAGACATCATTATGGCAAGACTCAGACTGGATCATACAGGTTTAAACAACACTTTATTCACCATGGGGAAAAGTGAAAGTGACAAATATAGAGAATGTGGTGTTAAAGAAAATGTCGAGCACATCTTATTACGCTGTCAGAAGTATGGAGATGAAAGAGAGAGAATGAAAAATGAAATTCGAGAGGCCAGTAGGGAATGGGATTTAACTGGGATTCTGGAAACAGATGGAGATAGAGAGGCACTAAGAATCACAAGAAGGGCTCTTTTCACTTTTTTAAATAGCACAGGATTAAGTCATAGACTTTAGGGGTTGGGCTCAGATGACATAATGTTACACACTCTTGCACAGTAGGTGGCGGTATGCACCTTTCAGTTGTTTGCTATCCACCAGTAATCAAGAAGAAGAAGAAGAAGAAGAAGAAGAAGAAGAAGAAGAAGAAGACGTGAGCGGGA
This sequence comes from Pholidichthys leucotaenia, assembly GCA_020510985.1. Taxonomy (NCBI): domain Eukaryota; kingdom Metazoa; phylum Chordata; class Actinopteri; order Cichliformes; family Pholidichthyidae; genus Pholidichthys; species Pholidichthys leucotaenia. The sequence continues at coordinate 353,608,939 of CM035845.1, read as the reverse complement.
ACATCCATCCAACAGGTGCAGGGGGCTCCCTTTGGTCATCTCCACCCTGCCTGTACGCGGTAAATGTCCTGGATGGCCCTGGTGGTGTGTTCAGGGGAGAGGCGAAGTATTTGGCAAGACCTGAGGCGGGAAGTTGTTGAATCTGAACTCTGAGTTCTTTATTGGTGAAAAGCTCATGCCAACAGATGCCGACGGTCCTCCTTTGGGCTATACTATCAAAGCTGTCAAGCTGGGCTGTCAAAGTGCCATTGAGTTGCCAGGTTTTATAGCCATACATACAGGACTTAAACAACAGAGAAGTTGTAGATACAAAGCTTAGTCTTTGCAAAATGTGATGGTGGTGCCAGAGAGGTCTCCAAAAGGACTGTATCACTGCCAAGGCCAGCACACGTTGTTGGTCAACCTCAGGCCTTAGGTCACCAGTTTGAGAAATTGTTGAGCCCAGGTATTTAAAGGTAGAGACAAAGTTGACTAGACCTGGGCTAAACATGAGGGGTGCACGGTCAGGACCTTCTCAAATGTGCATGAGCTCAGTCTTGGACCAGTTAATGCTGAGGCCAAGCTTCTTGGCCTCCTTGTTGAACACGGTAAGGGTGTCTTGGAGTCGTTTCAGTTCATCAGCAAATAAGGTGGTGTCATCAGCATAGCCGAGGTATGCCAGCTTGTACTCTCTGAAAGAAACCCCTGGTATGCGTACAATGACCTTGGTCATTAGGGAGTCAATGACACAGTTAAACAGGTCTCGTGCTGCCACACAACCATGACAGACTCCACTGTTTATGGTGAACCAATCGGAATCCTAGCTATTCACTCTGACGCCACCTCTCAGCATTGTTGTACATCTTTTTTTTTTCCTTGTCCTGTCAGGCAGCTAGGTAAGCAGAACAGAGATCTGTTACCCTGATTATGCCAAAACAGATTTACTTTGGCAAAAGGAGTTTGAAACAGTACCTAACTACAGTATAAGCCCTTTTATTCTCATTCAAATCCATAGAGCCAATCATGTACAGTAGAATGACATTATGTTTCTCTTATTTACAGTGTTAATCACACACATATATAGAATCAGAAGGGTCGCTGCCATGCAAGGCGTGGCCACAAATTTCCCTCCTCTATTCCATGATTGCTTAGCACCAAGCTGGACACTAAGCTGAGCTATGTACTGTATTTTGTTGTAAACTTCTCCTGTAATAACTTTAAATACTTTTTTTTTTTTTTTTTTACTCATGGAGGACCTGACAGGGTGGGGAATGGGAAAAGGAAGTGTGTGATGGGGGAAAGAAATAGGAGAGGAACAGACAAAAAGACAAACAAACCAGCAACTGAAACAAACAGAAGACAAACTGCTTCTTCCACCGAGGATGTCTCAGAGGTCTCAGAGTCTGGTATCCCCACCTGTTAAAGGGGAGACATTTGTGCATGTTCGTCAGTGTGTGTATATATGAGACCATGTGCAAAATAAGTGTGTGCATGTAAGCGGTTTGTCAAGAAACATATGAAGAGGAGGGCTGGTCGCAGCAACCTCCCCTTCCCCCCGGGAACCCTGAGCAGGCAAGGCAGTACCACTAACCCCCACAGGGCATAAATGCCTGAGGTCAGCAAGCCCCAGGAAAGCCAGGCATCCGCCCCCGGAGGGACAATCGAGGAAGGCCAGGCTACCAGGCCCCCAGTGTGGCGGGTCCACACCCCCAGGCCCACCAACACCCCACCCCTCCCAGTGGGGGCAACGACAGCCCCTGGACCCCAGGTGCCAGGCACGAGGAGGTCAGCGCCCCCACCCCCACCCCTGGTGTGAGCCCCTCCAGGCACCCCCACAGCAGGTCAGCTCCCTTCCCACAGCACCACCGCTGCACACCCCGGGGACCCCCATGCCCAAAGAAGTCCCCCCATGTATCAGAGCCCACATAGCCAAGAGGTACTACCCTCCTCTCTTCAGCACCTCCCGACTAGCAGACACATCCATCCTCACACCTTCAGACCCTCATGCTCTCAAACACACCCACATGCACTCCCTCACTCTCCCACACAGTCCCACTCTTGCACTCCCGGACCCACCCATTCTCTCTCACTCCTGTGCCCGCTCAATCTCACTCCCACTCACCGTCAGGGTCACCCACACTCACTCATGTTAACCCACCCACACACACACTCTCACTCACGCTCCGACCTAATCACATCCATTCATGCTCTCGCCCTCACACTCACCCACCCTCATTTGCCCTTATTTCTTAGGGTGACTGCAATGCAGATGCGGCGAACCTGAATGCACACCAACACTCGGCAGCGGCAGGGAAACTGCCAGCGCAGGCCAGCAGCCACCCCCCCACCGACCCACCCCAGGGTTGCCATGGTCATAGAAGCAGACCCCAACCCCCGGTGTCCACCCGAGCAACTGATCAGCAGATCACCGGAGGTGCCCCAAGATGCCACCCGACATGCAAAGCGTCACACAAAACCGACGCACCATGACCATCTCCATTCATCACTCCCTCACTCTTGCTGACTCTCTTATTCAGTCCCTCTCTCACTCCCTTGCTTTTATCTATACATTCAGCAGCACGCAGGGATTTTGATGACATGACGGGTCCCAACGCAGAACAAACTCCTCTGAGTGAGAAAACGATCTGCTTTATACATTTTCTTTCCGCCTCTGGCACTCAGGGTAAACATATTTACATACATGCAAGTTACCAAGTGTGAACACCCATCAACCTACACATTAACACATTTGAGCCCCTGTGTCCTCAGGTGAGAGCCTGGCACAGCGGGGGCGAAAGGTCAACTTTATTTACTACCTACCCCCGGTGCTCTGCACCCCTGGCTAGCACCCGCAACACCCCAAAGTACTGGCTGGAGTGTCATCTCCTTTCACCACACCGTTCTGTTTTATTGTTAGTTTGTGAGTTATGTAAGTGTTTCACTTGGTTTTTGATTCTGTAAGGCTGCTACCTTGGCCAGGTCTCCCTTGCAAAAGAGATCTCTGATCACAATGGGATCTCCTGGTTTAAAAAAAGGTAAAATAAAAATGAAAAAAATGAATGAAGTTTTGAAGTTAGCACATGATCCTCTGTACAAAAGCAAGAAATCTCTGTCTGTGTGTGTGTCTGTCTGTTCCACGCATATCTCTCAAATGGTTCCTCAGACTGGCCTCAGATTTTAAACGTGGGTTCCTGAGGTTACGAGGGTGTGCCTCCCTGAATATGGAGCTGCTAAGTAAAAATATGTAATTTTTATCAATAAATGTTGAGCCAGTGCTCTGACAGCGCTGTGTCTCTTCATGCCCTGAAGTGTGGGCGGGGTTTAGCTCTGTGTGTGTGTGTGTGTGCGCGCGCGCGCGTGTGTGTGTGTGTGTGTGTGTGTGTGTGCTCTGCTGGCAGCAGATGAGCAGAGCTCTGTACGGGTTTTTCCTGTGAACAGACACTGCAAATGTGCCATTATAGGGTAGCTCCAAGCAAGGGCATAACTTTGTTTCAAACATTGAGGGGGTTGAGATCTCTGCCCACATAGAGAGCTTAAGTCTCACCCCCTCTACTTCTGCATATTGGACCTTAGATCGAAAAAAAAAAAAAAAAAATCTCTGTTGAAATGAATGGCAAGAGCAACATTATCTTTTGATCTTATGATGGAAAATGGACAAAAACATAATTGTAAGATGTATATATAGAGCACCAGGATCTGATATGAAAAAATGTAGAAATGGTATGGAAAAGATGTAGACAAAAATAAGACAAAAATATCTTTATCCGTGGTGACTTTAATATAGATTTAATGAAAACAAAACAGCATAAACCAATTGAAGATTTCTTAGATACAATGTATAGCTTAACCTTTTTTCAAAAGATTACAAAACCTACGAGAATAACGACACACTGTGCTACCTTGATAGACAACATTTTTACCGATGCTATTGAATATAATATGGTGAGTAGTATACTAATAAATGATATTAGTGACCACTTGCCTGTATTAGGTTAATGAGAGAAAGAATAATAAAAACCATGTAAATTTTTGATTTTTTTTATTTTGTATACTTTATTGATCCCCAGAGAGGAAATTGAGGACATCCACCTGGATGGATGAAGCAGCCACGGTACAGCGCTGTCCCTTTACCATTCACACACACATTCACACCTAGGGCCACTTTTAGAGTCTCCAATTAACCGAACCTGCATGTTCTTTAAAAAGGTTATTTATAAAATAATATGAACAGAAGATATAATCAGTGCTTTAAAAGATGACTTTGTCATGCGGTGACCCTCGCGGATCACCATAAGACGCCAAGAGTCCACCGGTGAGTTTTGCAACGATGGTAATTTATTAACAAAACAAGACAAGACACAAGGCTATGAGCCGCTGAGGGAAAAAAACACACGCTAAGAGATACAAGGGCTCGTAGGGCTAACCCCAGCCACTACGAGATAAAGTATGACAAGACAAGAAAGAACACGAACCTGACATGAAGGTCTAACGAGGCCTCACAAGGATTGTTTGACGATATCTGGCGCAATCTAACTGCTGTCAGTGCCCGCCTTATAAAGGCGAACACTAACGAGCAGTGATGACAGACAGCTGACCGATTTTGACATCCGGAAACCCCACCAACCGCCTTCACAATAAGAGCCCGGTGAAGTCAGAATATAACCCACAGCTGTCAAAGCCGGCAGCGAATATACATAGCCCGAGCGCGGACAGGACCGGCGCTTGGGTTGTAACAGACTTAATGTTATAGAATTGAGACATTGTCTATAGAGAGAAAGAAGTGGACATGGCATATGATAAATTTATTGATAAATTTAAATCATTATATGATTAAAACTGTTCAATTAAAGAAATTAATAAAAAATAAGTACAAAAACTGCCTGTGGTTAACCAGGGAGCTACAAAATGCTTGTAAAAAGAAAAAAAAAATATCTCAATAAAAATGTCATTAAATTAAGAATGAAAGAATCTGAAAAATGATAAACAACATTTAAAAATAAATTAAGTGAAATAACACAATCTAGTAAAAAAATATAATATAGGAAAATGTTACATGAAAATAAGTATAATATAAAAGGAGTCTTGGAATAAATACATTAAGGAAAAATGGAACTAAGAAAAGAATATATCCAGAGTATTTTACTGATAATTGTGGTGATAATAATAAGAACATGCTAAATAGAATGAATAAATCTTTCTAAATTCAATTCAATTCAACTTTTTTATATAGCGACATTTCACAACAACAGTCATCTCATAGCACTTACAACTGTAGGGGAAACCCCCACAGTTGCAGAAAGACCCCAGCAATCAGGCGATCCCCTGTGAGCAAGCACTTGGCGATGGTGGAGAGGAAAAACTCCTTTTTAACAGGAAGAAACCTCCAGCAGAACCAGGCTCAGGAAGGGGCAGTCATCTGCTGGGGAGTGAGGGGATAGAAAAGATGAAAAGAACAGACAGGTAGAGAGCAAATAGCACTACAGGGACTCAATCTATGGGAGAGAACAAGCAGACGTTAATGATGAGCAAAAATAATATTTCATTGAGAGTGAAGAAAGGAGTGAGGCCCAGTACATTATTGGAGGTCCCCCGGCTGACTAAACCTATTAGCAGCATAACTAAGGGAGGGTTCAGAAACACATGATCCCTCCCTAATTGTAGGCTATATCAAAAAGGAAGGTTTTAACCCTATTCTTAAAAACAGAGATCGAGTCTGACTCCCGAATCAAGATTGGCAGCTGGTTCCACAAGAGAGGAGCTTGATAACTGAAGGCTCTGCCTCCCATTGTACTTTTGGAGATTCTAGGTATTACGAGTAATCTTGCATTTTTGGAGCGTAGTACTCTGTTAGGATGATACGGTAGTATCAGATCTTTTAAATAAAAAGGGGCCTGAGTGTTTAGAGCTTTGTAAGTAAAAAGAAGGATTTTAAACTTAATTCTAAACTCTATGGGAAGCCAGTGAAGGGAGGCCAGAACTGGAGAGATGTGATCTCTCTTTCTAGTACCTGTTAAAACTCTTGCTGCAGCATTTTGGATCAGCTGAAGACTTTTTAAAGATGTTTTAGGACAACCTGATAATAAAGAATTATAATAATCTAATCTAGAGCTAACAAAAAGGTAGATCAGTTTCTCAGCATCACTCTGAGACAAGATGATCCTAATCTTTGCAATATTACGCAAATGATAGAAGGCAGTCTTAGAAACAAATTTAATATGTGAACTCAAAAACAGATCTTGATCAAAAATAATTCCAAGGTTCCTCACAGAGCTATTAACCTGTTGCACTTCAGTGTACCGCGGGCGGACACGTCTCTGCGTCCAAGGATGCATGAGGGCGTCCTAGTACGCACACTGTGCGTCCTAGGAGGCACTGAAAAAAAAAAAAAAACAACAACTGCATTTCCATTTTTCAATACAGACACAGCCGCGAACAGAAAGCCAAAGGAGTGCTTTGATTGGTTTAGATGTGATTGACCTCTCATTCGACTAATAAGAGCCTTGAATGGGGTTTCTGAAACCTTGAAGAACCAATGACTTAAAACCTAGCAAGAAGGACCCGCCTACCAACGGCTGTGAATACAGCCAGCCAATTGAAGCACAGAAGTTTGAAAGCTGTTTTGTGTAAGGCTGGGTGACACACAGGCGTTCGCCAGTCTTTTTTTCTTATTACTGTTCTTATTTGTTTTAAAAAATCGTTCGCCAAAACCGCAATCATGGAAGCGCAAAACCGCAATAATGGAATGATGGTTTGACCGGGTCGAGAGACCAGAACCAGGAGTCCGTAACAAGCGGACCAGCTTCATGTTCGTCTGACAATGAGGAAGAGAAGTTCACCAGCTACACTGCTGTTGTGAACAGGTGTTATAAGCTAAATTATTCTTTATCCCTGAAAATTGTAATCAAAAATGACTTTTGACTGATCGGTAAATTACAACTGTGCGTAGTAGACCGCGGCACACCGTGACCGCGGCGCACTGGGCGATGTCTGTCCTCTGTAGTGGGGGGGGCAACCCCCTCCACACACACACACAGCCCTGAGTGTCACCTTTCATTAGACCCCAAGATGAAACTTCTATATTGAATCATTCAAAAGTTAAGATAAGATAAGATAAGATAAGCCTTTATTAGTCCCACAACGGGGAAATTCCAGGATTGCAACAGCACAGGGATAGCAACACTCAGAGCAACAATCAGAAGGCAAGAAAAAAAAAAAAAACAAGCAAGCAAGAGCAGCTAATAAACATATGTACGTATTACTATAAAATATATATATATACACACACACACAGACACACAGTGCAGAGCATTGTAGCTGGATGGAACAATATACGAACATATGAACACACAGTGCAGAGCATTGTAGCTAGATGGAATAAATATGTAAATATATAAACACCCACAGTACGGAGCATTGCAGCTAGGTGGAATAAATATGCAAGTATATAAACACACACAGTGCGGAGCAATGTAGCTAGATGGAATAACATGTAGATATATAAATATATAAACACCCACAGTACGGAGCATTGCAGCTAGACGGAACAAATATGCAAATATATAAACACACACAGTGCAGAGCATTGCCGCTAGATGGAATGAAACAGCATAACCGTCTACCCAGCTATCCTGCATGGTATGATTATGTGCCCATACACACTCTCACCCTCCATAGCGACCGGCATGCTCCTAGTTGTATGCCGGAGAGGACCACTGTGTAAGTCTATTGCATCTTCTGCATTCAAAAAACTATTAGTTTGTTACGTCTTTTTTGCTATCTCTGCGAGCAGCCCTGCTTAGGTTGTACAGTCTGACAGCCGTTGGTAGGAAGGACCTACGAAACCTCTCGGTTGTGCACCTGGGATGATGTAGTCTGCTGCTAAATGAGCTCCTCAGTGCATTCAGTATGTCCTGCATAGGGTGGAACTCGGACTCCAGCAGAGATGACAGTTTAGCCACCGTCCTTCTCTCTCCTATCTCCTCCATCGGATCAAGGCGCTGCCCCAGGACAGAGCTAGCTTTCTTAATCAGTTCGTTCAGTCTCTTCCTATCGGCTGCAGTAATGCCACTGCCCCAGCAGACCACTCCAAAAGTGATGGCTGATGCCACCACCGTGTCATAGAATGACTTCAGCAGCGCCCCTTGTACACCAAAAGACCTGAGTCTCCTCAGCAGGAACAGCCTGCGCTGTCCCTTCTTGTAGAGTGCATCAGTATTGTGTGACCAGTCTAGTTTATTGTTCAGATGAATACCCAGGTACTTATAGGATGTCACCATCTCGATGTCTGTTCCCTGTATATTTACTGGTACTGTGAGGGGCTGCCCATGCCTGCGGCAGTCCACCACCAGCTCCTTAGTTTTCCTCGCGTTGATCTGGAGGCAGTTCCGATGGCAACAGTCCACGAAGTCCTGGATAAGCCCTCTGTACTCAGCTTCATCTCCATTGGAGATGAGGCCAACGATCGCAGAGTCATCAGAGAACTTCTGTAGATGGCAGTGTGTTGTGTTGTGTGAGAAGTCCGCAGTATAAAGAGTGAACAGGAAGGGAGCCAGCACCGTTCCCTGGGGGGCCCCCGTGCTACTGATGATCGTGTCGGACACACAGTCCCGGGTTCTCACAAACTGAGGCCGGTTCGTGAGGTAGTCCAGGATCCATGATGACAGGTGCTGGTCCACCCCTGCGCGCAGCAGCTTGTCCTTCAGGATCATCGGTTGGATGGTGTTGAAAGCACTGGAGAAGTCAAAGAACATGATCCTCACCATATTCCCGGGCTTCTCCAGGTGGGACAGAGAACGGTGAAGGAGGAAGATCACCGCATCCTCCACCCCAATGCCATGCTGGTAGGCGAACTGGAGTGGATCCATCGCTGGTTCCACCAGGGGGCGGAGGTGAGCAAGGAGCAGTCTCTCCAGGGTCTTCATCAAGTGGGACGTCAAGGCCACCGGTCTGTAGCTGTTCAGGTCTTTGGGGTGGGAAGTTTTTGGTACAGGTACCACACAAGATGTTTTCCACAGCTGTGGTACCCTCCCCAGTTTCAGGCTCATGTTGAAGATATACGTCACAATCCCACACAGCTGGTCTGCACAGGACTTGAGGAGCTTTGCGCTGATGCCGTCCGGTCCCGGCGCCTTCCTCGCCTTGATCTTCCTCAGCTCCGTCCTCACCTGGGTCCTGGTCAGGGTCAGGATGGGGGGCTGTGTGTTGGGAGTGGGGGGGTGTTGGTAGAGTGGGGAGTGGGCAGCAGGACTTGATTTCTTTAGAGGCAGCAGTGGTTGTTGTGCAGTCAGGGGGGAGGGCGGTTGGTCAAATCTATTGAAAAACAGATTCAGGTTGTTCGCCCACTCCCTGCCCCCTGTGGCCTGGGGGGAGGTATTCTGGAGCCCCGAGATGGTTTTGAGGTTTCTCCAGACCCCGCTGATGTCGCTCTGTTGCAGCTTGTCCTCCATCTTCTTCCTGAAGCTGTCCTTGCCTTCTCTGATCTTTCTCCTCAGCTCCCTCTGTACGGACTTCAGCATCTCCCTGTTCCCTGTCCTGAAGATCCTCTTCTTCTCTCTCAGAAGTGTTTTAATCTCAGGGTTGATCCAGGGTTTGTTGTTTGAGTGACGCCGTATGGTCTTGGTGGGAACGGATTTGTCCACACAGAAGCTGAGGTAGCCCGTGAAGGTGTGAATGAGGCCATCGATGTCCTCACCATGTGGATCGCAGAGCTGCTTCCAGGCGGTGGCTTCAAAACAGCCCTTTAGGGTGTCCATTGTCTCCTCAGACCATAACTCCACAGTGTGCATGGCCGGAGGTTGTCTGTGCACTAGGGGTTTGTACACCGGCCGGAGATGAACCAAGTTGTGATCCGATCTCCCGAGTGGGGGTAGTTGTGATGAGGTGTACGCCTCCTTAGTGTTTGCGTAGAATAAATCCAGTGTTTTATTGTCTCTAGTGTGGCATGTGACATACTGGGTGAACGTGGGTAGAATGGGAGACAGTGAAACATGGTTGAAATCGCCTGAGATGAGGAGAAGAGCATCTGGGTGTTCTGTCTGCAGCCTGCTGGTTACTGAATGGATGACGTCACGTGCTGTCCCAGCGTTCGCCGTCGGATTTGCATAAACAACAATGCAGATCACGTGTGAGTGTTCTCTCGGGAGATATGTAGGCCTCATGCTAACAGCTAGCAACTCAATGTCTTTGCTGCAGTGTCGTTGTTTAACAGTGATATGTCCCGGTCTGCACCAGTTGTTGTTAACATACATGATCACTCCACCGCCCCTAGCCTTGCCACTGTCTGGTGTTCGGTCAGCTCGTATCATGTGAAAACCCTCCAGCTCAATGTTAGCATCTGCTGCTAGTTCAGTTAGCCACGTCTTACAAGACGTGGCTAACGGCTAATGGCTAATGGCTAACGGCTAATGGCACAGTTCCAAACTGTGCCATTTGGCACAATTTGGCACAGTTCAAAAATGCCTGGGAACAACCTGAGAACAAAGCTGTGTAATATATTCATTTTTTGTGGTATTGTTACAAAATTTGGACCTCAGCTGGATAACACTTGGTTCTACATTTCTGTTGCATTTTTCAGCCCGGATCTGAAGCTGTGTGTTATTTGCAAGCATTTGTATCCAAAAAAACACCCAGGCGAAATTTATTTTCTTCAAGTTCACTATGTTTAGATGACTGTTACTCAGTGGCCGGAGCACTTAAGGGCCTTTTCCACTAGCACGCTTTAGCGCGACACGGGACGGCTCAGCACGCTTTGTACGCTTTTCCACAAGCCCCAACACGGTTTAACAGCCGCGATTCTCAGCCCCGCTCCAGGGCAGGGTACAGCAGTGCTGAGCTGTGCCATGTTGTGACGTTAACAGACTGGTTGCCGCTGATTGGTCAGGTCGTAACCGGCGCTGATTGGTCAGGTTGTAACCGCCCCTCTCCTCCTCCTCATCTACCAAATCTTCACGACCTTCTCAATAAAGTTTTTGAAAAAAAAAAAAAAGAATCTTCATGACCGCCTTTACTCAGCATGCAACCACTGTTGGCGGTTTCTTTTCAGTGTATTGCTGTGCTATTTTCATTTATTCTCTATCAAAAATGGCTTTGCGTAATAAGGGTGTTCCATGGACCAATAAGGAGGTGCAGTGTCTGCTCACTGCATTGTCAGGCGAACGTATGCAGCGCGAGTTAGACGGAGCCGCCCGGAATGAAAAAATATACCGGGAGGTCTCGACATCGGAGTCCTTTAACGGTGAGTTTTATTTTTTTTTTATTGTGCGTTTTTTCGCAAATATATTCGGTAAGACGCTCAGTTTATTTATGCAATAAAAAAGCTGTTCATTTGTGGATGGATCGCTGCTTTATTGCAGCACACTGCGGACTAAAGCTTTTATTTTAATTATTCATGTGAACAATACGCTGAAATAAGCTTATGTATTCTTGTTAAAAACTATTGTCTTTTCTGTATATATTGCACTTTCGTGCTGTATTTTATTGTGTGCATTTTCCTTGTAGAATCATCCCACGCGTCCGCCGCGACAGCCCGCACGGATTATTCAACCGAGCCTTCCTGAACCAGAGCTGGCAGAGACGGCTTCATTCTACCGAGCCTCAGCACTCAGTGGTCGGCGTGTATAAAATGTCGATTAACCTTCATGTTGTGTTGCAAAGTTTTTTTTTTTTTTAATATTTTGTACATAATAAACTGGAATTGTTTTGGAAAGTGTGGTTTGTCTGTTATAACACTGAATTATAAAACAGTGTAATTACATAGAAATTCCATTGCCTAATCTGATCAAAATGATACTGATCTTCCTGTCAGGGGTCAACCATTGTAAATGTTATGTAATTTTTAACTAGACCAAAAAACAAATGTTTTTGTAAGCTTTCTGTTCTTTTTATTGAAATATCATAAAAAATTAGCCCCACATGATCCAGTTCTAAACTTTGGGTACATTTTTTATGTTAACTTATAAGAAGTTGCACAGTTGGACTTTAAAATGCAGCAGGAGAGACTGATCAAGCTTACAAGTCAAAGTAGGTAAAAAAGTAAGTATATGTAAATTGAATGTTCTATCGACATTCCAAATTCAGAGAATTACAATACTTTAGAACAGGGGTGTCAAACTCATTCCATGGAGGGCCAAGACCCTGCAGGTTTTACCTCCACCCAGTGTCTTCAGCAGGTGTTTTCACTGGTCAGCAATCAGTGGGAAGAAATTCAGTGAAATCACCTGTTGAAGACACTGGGTGGAGGTAAAACCTGCAGGGTCTTGGCCCTCCATGGAATGAGTTTGACACCTGTGCTTTAGAAGGAGTGTAGCATCATCTAAATGGAAAATAATAATACTGTTGTTCCAAACGTTGACCTGAAGGTGAAAAACATGATTTTTTTTTAATTCAGTACATCCAAAATGCCCTAGGATGTAAAAAAATAATAATTTGGTGTTGGGCAGTGTGCCGCCGTCTCATTATTTAATACGAATAAAAACAAGTTTCAGCTCATTATTTCTAGGTCATTTGGCAGTTAATTCAAAACAAAAGTGACTTGCGTTGTTGCAGCTTAATTATGAGATAAAATTAATTGTGAGATAAATCCACAGAGCGAGCAAGGCAATAATCCTTGGATCCTTTTTTGTCTCGTGTAAATAAGGACTCAGTGGGGTGCATAACGTCACGGGAGTGTGGCCCCGCCTCGCTAAGAATCTGCTGCTGCCTCGCTTCTAAAACCTCCTAACACAAACCATCACAGCACAAGCACAACACCGTGCTAATGGAGACAGAAGCATTCCGAGCCGTACTGAAGTGAATCGAGCCATACCGAGGTGTGCTGGGCTAGTGGAAAACAGGCTTTAGAGAGATTATGACTGTTTTGCCAAAAAATTCAAAGTGTTGTCTTTTAAATGAGACCAACCCCATGAAGATGCTATAAAGGGTTGAAGAACAGCTTTTGATTTTACTTTGGGCACGTTATTTTTAGGTGTTTTTAGGGAAATTGACCAGAGTGCAAGGGGTAAAGAGAAAGAGTGACCACATATAAACTAAAAGTTTGTTTTGGAAAGGTATTTCTAAGGTTTTTTGGACCAACAAGAATGACTTCAGTCTTATCTGAATTTAATAGCAGGAAATTACAAGTCATCCAAGCTTTGATTTCCTTAAGACAGGCTTCCAACCTGGCTAATTGATTACTATCATCTGGCTTCATTGACAGGTATAATTGTGTGTCATCTGCATAACAATGAAAATGTATACAGTGCTTTCTAATAATGTTGCCTAGCGGAAGCATATATAAACTAAAAAGAGTAGGGCCTAGCACAGATCCCTGTTTAACTCCATGACTAAGCTTTGAGTTGAAAGAAAAATCATTACTGACATGAACAAACTGGAGCCTATCAGATAAATAAGATCTAAACCACTGCAACAAAGTTCCATTAAGTCCAACATAGTGGTCTAATCTATCAAGTAGAATATTATGATCAATAGTATCAAAAGCTGCACTAAGGTTGAAAAGGACAAGTACAGAAACCAGTCCATTATCAGATGCTATGAGGAGGTCATTAGTGACCTTCACTAAGGCTGTTTCAGTACAATGATGGATTCTAAACCCAGATTGAAAATCTTCAAGTAAACCATTTCCCTGCAGGTGGTCAAATAATTGCGTAGCAACAACTCTTCCTAAGATTTTTGAAATGAAAGAGAGATTAGAGATTAGTCTGTAGTTAGCTAAAGTTCCTGGATCCAGCATTGGCTTTTTGAGTAAGGGTTTAATTACAGCCATTTTAAAAGCCTGTGGTACATGGCCTAAAGTTAATGAAGAATTGATTATATGAATAATAAAACTACCAATAAGTGGGAAGACGTCTTTAAATCCATCCATCCATCCATCCATCTTCTACTGCTTTTCCGGAGGTCCGGGTCGCGGAGGCAGCAGTTCAAGCAGAGAAGCCGAGACTTCCCTCGCCCCCGCCACCTGCTCCAGCTCTTCAGAGAGGATACCAAGGCGTTCGAGGACCAGCTGGGAGACATCGTCTCTCCACCGTGTCCTGGGTCTGCCCCGGGGTCTCCTCCCAGTGGGACGTGCCTGAAACACCTCAAGTGGAAGGCGTCCAGGAGGCATCCTAATCAGATGCCCATAGCACCTCAACTGACTCCTTTCAATGTGGAGGAGCAGCGGTTCTACTCTGAGCCTCTCCCTGATGACTGAGCTCCTCACCCTATCTCTGAGGGTGAGTCCAGCAATGCTACGGAGAAAGCTCATTTCAGCCGCTTGTATCCGCAATCTCGTTCTTTCGGTCAATACCCAAAGCTCGTGACCATAGGTGAGAGTAGGAACATAGATTGACTGGTAAATCAACAGCTTTGCCTTAGAACTAAGCTCCCTCTTCACCACAACAGACCGGTACAACGTCCGCATCACTGCAGATGCTGCTCCAATCCGTCTGTCGATCTCTTGCTCCATTTTCCCCTCACTCGTGAATAAGACCCCAAGATACTTAAACTCCTCCACTTGGGGCAGGAGCCTGTCCCCAACCCAGAGAGGACAATCCACCTTTTTCCGGCTGAGGACCATGGACTCGGACTTAGAGGTGCTGATTCTCATCCCAGCCACTTCGCACTCAGCAGAAAACTGTCCCAGTAAGAGCTGTAGGTCATTGCAGGATGAAGCCAACAGGACAACATCATCTGCAAACAACAGAGATGAGATCCTGTGGTCACCAAGCATGACACCCTCCATTTACTGGCTGCGCCTAGAAATCCTGTCCATAAAAATTATGAACAGGATCGGTGACAAAGGGCAGCCCTGGCGGAGTCCAACTCTCACTGGGAATGACTCCGACCGAGTGTTGGCAATACGAACCAAACTCTCACAACGGTCGTACAGAGACCGAATAGCTCGTAACAACAAGCCCGATACCCCATACTCCCGAAACACCCCCCACAAAAATCCACAAGGGACGCGATCAAATGCCTTCTCCAAGTCCACAAAACACATGTAAACTGGTTGGGCAAACTCCCACGAACCCTCAAGAATTCTCGAGAGGGTAAAGAGCTGGTCCGATGTGCCACGGCCAGGACGAAAACCACATTGCTCCTCCTGAATCCGAGGTTAAACCAATGACTCTCCTCTCCAGTACCTTGGCATAGACCTTCCCAGGGAGGCTGAGGAGTGTGATCCCTCTAAAGTTGGAGCACACCCTCCGGTCCCCTTTTTTGAAGAGAGGAACCACCACCCTGGTTTGCCATGCCAAAGGCACTGCCCCCGACCTCCACGCAATGTTGCAGAGGCGTGTCAACCATGACAGCCCAACAACATCCAGGGCCTTGAGGTACTCAGGGCAAATCTCGTCCACCCCCGGAGCCCGGCCACCAAAGAGATTTTTAACCACCTTGGCGACCTCAGCCCCTGTGATAGGCGAGTTATCCCCTTCGTCCCCAAACCCTGCTTCCTCTGTGGAAGGCGTATCAGTGGGATTGAGGAGATCCTCAAAGTATTCCTTCCACCGCCTGACGATATCCCCAGTCGAAGTCAACAGTGTCCCATCCGCACCATACACTGTGTGGACAGGGAGCTGCTTTCCCCTCCTGAGCCACCGGACAGTTTTCCAGAATCTCTTCGAGGCTGACCAAAAGTCTTGTTCCATTGCCTCACTGAACTCCTCCCATACCCGGGTTTTTGCTTCAGCAACCACCCGTGTTGCACTCCGCTTGGCCTGCCGGTACACCTCAGCTGCTTTGGGAGTCCCACAAGCTAGCCAAGCTTGATAGGACTCCTTCTTCAGCTTAACGGCCTCCCTCACCACTGGTGTCAACCACTTGGTTCGGGGGTTGCCACCACGAGATGCACCGACCACCTTGCGGCTGCAGCTCTGGGCCGCCGCTTCAACAACAGAGGTGGAGAACATGGCCCATTCAGACTCCATGTCTCCAGACTCCCTCGGAATGTGGTTGAGGTTCTTCTGGAGGTGGGAGTGAAGACCTCCCAGACAGGGGCCTCAGCCAGACGCTCCCAGCACACCTTCACTATACGTTTGGGTCTACCAGGTCTTAATGGCTTCCTCCCCTGCTATCGGATCCAACTCACCACCAGGTGGTGATCAGTTTACAGCTCTGCACCTCTCTTTACTCGGGTGTCCAAGACATACGGTTGCAGGTCTGATGATACGATAATAAAATCGATCATTGACCTGCGATCTAGGGTGCCCTGGTGCCAGGTGCACATATGGACACCCTTATGCTTGAACATGGTGTTCGTTATGGACAGACTGTGGTTAGCACAGAAGTCCAATAACTGAACACCACTTGGGTTCAGATCGGGCAGGCCATTCCTCCCAATCACCCCCCTCCAGGTTTCACTGTCGTTGCCCACATGTGCATTGAAGTCCCCCAGTAGAACAATGGAGTCTCCAAGAGGAGCACCCTCTAGCACCCCAGTCACAGACTCCAAAAAGGGTGGGTACTCTGAAACATCATTTGGTGCATAGGCACAAATGATGGTCAGGACCTGTTTCCCAACCCGAAGGCGCAGGGAAGCAACCCTTTCGTCCACCGGGGAAAACTCCAATATAGAGACAGCAAGGTGGGGTGATACAAGAATACCCACCCCTGCTCGTCGCCTCTCGCCCGGGGCAACTCCAGAAAAGGCCAAGCTCCAGCCCCTCTCCAGGAGACTGGTTCCGGAACCGGAGCTGTGTGTTGAGGTGAGACGACTATATCTAGCCGGTATCGCTCAACCTCGTACACCAGCTCAGGCTCCTTCCCCACCAGAGAGGTGACATTCCACGTACCAAAAGCCAGTTTAGAAAGCTTGGGATCAGTATGCCAAGGTCTCCGCCATTGACCGCCACCTAATCCACATAGCACCGGACCCCCATGATCCCTCCTGCAGGTGGTGAGCCCACTGGAGGGCGGACCCATGTAACTCCTTCGGGCTGAGCCCGGCCGCGTCCCATGGGTGGAAACCCGGCCACCAGACGCTAGCCTTCGAGCCCCTCCCCCAGGCCTGGCTCCAGGGTGGGGCCACGGTAACCCCATACCGGGCGGGGTACACTGAATCCTTGATATACAATTTATCATGAGAGTCTGTTGGATCGTTCTTAGTCTGGCCCTTCACCCAGGACCAGTTTGTCTTGGGAGACCCTATCAGAGGCAAATTGCCCCGGAAAACATAGTTCCTGGGATCACTGGGCCACGCAAACCCCCCCACCACGATAAGGTGACGATCCATGAGGGGGACTCAGGGACTTCTTTAAATAACCTGGTAGTAATAGGGTCTAAAAGACAAGTTGAAGGCTTGGATGAGGAAATTATTTTGTCTAACTCTAAAAGGTCAATTGGAGTCAACTCATCAAGACAGATATCAATTGAAGAAATTGTAGTATCAAATCAAACTTTATTGTCATAACGCTGTACACACAACTGTAGTGCAGACAAGATGAAATTACATTTCTCTCGGCATCCATATAAATAGAAGCAGCATGATATAAGACACACTCACACATATCTTCACCCCCCCACCCCCACATCCATTCACACATCCCTGAGACATACTTGGGAAAAACTAACTAAATATAATATACAAATAATATACATAATGTCCATAGGTGCAGTAGTGTGTATGAGAGATTCCGGGTCAACTGTTCAGCATCCTGACAGCTTGTGGAAGGAAGCTGTTGATCAGTCTGGTGGTTCTGCCTCTGATGCTCCGGAATCGTTTACCAGATGGCAGAAGTTCAAAGTGTTTATGCAGAGGGTGAGAACGGTCCTCGACAATGTTCAGTGCCCTGCTCCTACAATGGTTCTGAAAAAGTTCTTGGACAGAGGGGAGGGAGACTCCAATTACCCTCTCAGCTCACTTGACTATCCTCTGCAGGGCTTTTTTGTCTGACATACTGCAGCTGGAGTACCATGTAAATTAGTACCATGCAAATTAGCTAATAGCTATACACTCTATGTGCAACACATCAGATTGATTGTCATTGATTAATTGTCTATGTTTATTGCACTGTCCCTGTCAAATAAACTAATCTATCTATGTAGCAATGCAGTATGTCAGAACACTCTCCACCACACCTCTGTAGAAGGTCCTGAGGTTGCAGATGGGGAGAGAGGCCATAGTAGTTACTGTATTTAAGTTAACAATGGGAAGAATCTGAATGATTTTATCTCTGATGGATGAAATTTTATTATTGAAAAAGTTCATAAAGTCCTGACTAGTAAGCTCTAAGGGAATGCTAGGATTGACAGGGTCCTGACTCTTTGTCAACCTGGCTACAGTACTGAAAAGAAACCTAGGATTATTCTTGTTCGCTTCTATTAATGCAGAATAATAACTCGTTCTAGCTTTTCTAAGGGATTTTTTTTTTCTAAATTAAAAGATGATTTCTACAAGCTAAATAGATTTCATCTAAATTAGTGGAGCACCATTTTCTTTCTAATCGACAAGTCTTCTGTTTTAAGCTACAAGTTTCTGTGTTGAACCAAGGAGTTAGAAATCTCTGATTAGACTTTTTCTTTTTTAAGGGGGCCACCAAGTCTAGAGTCTGATGCAGAGAAGCTGTAACACTATCTACCATGCTATCAATTACAGAAGGAGCAAGCTGTCTATAGCTTATTTCCGTTGTGTTGACACATGGCATAGAGGAAACAATCTGCATAAATTTGGTAACATCATCATCTGAGAGGCATCTACTGTAGTAATATTTTTCTTTAGGAGCCAAATAGTCAGAAATAGTAAAATCAAATGTTAACAGACAGTGGTCTGAAAGTACAGGGTTATGAGGAGACACTACCAGATTTTTTATTTCTATGCCATATGTCAGAACAAGGTCCAATGTATGGTGGAGATAATGAGTAGAATTTCCTACTTTCTGAGAAAACCCAATCGAGTCTAATATTGAATTAAATGCCACATTAAGGCAATCACTATCTACATCTACATATATATTAAAGTCCCCTACTATAGATAGATAGACAGATAGATAGATAGATAGATAGATAGTTTATTTCGAACACAAAAATATAACAAAAACAAGCAAATGGCAAATGCAATAAAGTAACAGTATACACTTTTCGAAAGGGAGAAGGAAGAAGTGAACACTTATTAATTCCATCTCCTCTTTTTCATAGATACACCCATGTGAATTTTATACAAATTACCACTTTTAAGACCCCAAGTAAACAATTCACTGTATTTTTTACATATCAACATCCATCCATTCTAACATACAATGATGTCCATACATCAAAACCAGCCTCAAACAACACAGATATACACAGTGCTGTCCCACCCACCATTCCGTAGTGTCCCATAATGTCCGAGAGTGAACATAATGAATCGTACATATAAATACTACCCTTCTAACATATATCCTTTCAGCAAATGGTGCTTATATCTCTTTTTGACTGTAATTATTCTAGTACTAAATCAGCTAAGAATTCAGCAAATTCAGATAAAAATTCTGAGTAGGTTGATGGAGGACGATAAACTATGGCAAATAAAATTGGGTTTAGCCTAAAACTGCTAAAGTGCCCAATACTGAGGACCAGGCCCTCGAAGGAATTATAACATGTTTTTTTGCTTTACATTAACTAATAGTTTGGAATGGTAAATTGTTGCTACTCCTCCTCCACGACCAGAACTTCTGGGATTTTGACAGTTTAAATAACCAGAGTTGATTCATTTAAACTAACATAATCCTCTTGCCCTAATCAAGTCTCTGTAAGGGATATTAAATCAGTCTGATGATCAAATAGCAGATCATGGACTAACAGACACTTGGGAGTTAGAGACCTAATATTTTATAAACCACATTATTTTTTAAATTATGAGGAGGGAGAAAGGCCAAATCTTTCAGTTTAGATGCTTCATGTTTAATTTGAGTTTTTACCAACTTTTTGTTTAATCATTTTGGGATGCTTATACATTATATTTTTATTTACTTTGGAGGGAGCAGACAACAATTCTCTGATGTGGAAGACAGGGGCTAAGTTGAGGGGTGGCGGATGAAGGGGAGCTGCAGAGAGGCGTGTAAGACTGCGACTCTGCTTCCTGGTCTCAACTCTGAGTTGTTAAGGTTTTGGAAAATTGGATAAAAAAGATGCCAGATTGTTAGATAAATGAGATGCACCATCCAAAGTGGGATGGATGCTATCTCATCTCATAAGACCAGGTTTTCCCCAAAATGAGCTCCAATTGTCAATGTAGCCCACTGTGGGGAGCCTTGAATAATGAAACCGAATTGCATTTAATTCCAGTTTATTTCAAGTAATCATCCCACTGTCTGCTCTCATTCCTGAGCAGCGAACAAAGAGGGAGAGCACACCAAAGTTCTCCCTTTTAAACATTCTCACATCAAACCATCTCCCTCGCAGGGGACATCACACATCTCTACCAAAATCCCTTTATTCACATTCATCAACCTTTTATTTACATAACTCCCCCTTCTCTCCTCTCGAGCCTCAACGGTCAGGAAGTCCTCTGTCCACTGTCAGCTTCCCGCGCGTTTTTGTGCCTAAAGCTTTAAAAAATGCGGAGTTTGTTTTTGTGGACATGATGCACACCTCCCACCCTTACGCCCACCTCATGACGGACCATACAGAGTGCTGGAAACTGGGGACAGGCATTTTTTGCTAGATTTGGGGGGGCAGGAAAGAAATTATTGGTGTAAACAGGCTCAAACCCGCTTTTGTGCTGGCTGACGAAGTGCTGCAGTTGGCGAGGGCTCCTCGCCGCGGCAGACCCCCTAGAAAGCATTCCCCAGAACACCCACAGAGAGTGACTAACAGTTCTAATCCTCAAACAGCAGCTCCACAGCGGGAAGATGCCGCGGGGGTGGTAAAGCCCGCTTACAGCAGATATGGAAGGCGACTGCGGCCCAAGCAACATTTGGACTGATGTGCAATAATGTGACCATGACTTGCAAACTGTATTACGTTTGTTCCATCTTAGACGTTTTTTTGGGGGGGGGGGTCATGTGGCACACATATATGTACATATGTTGGTTTCAGATGCTCCACAGATATATCACTGTATGCTTATTGTATACTTCACGTCTCAGGGGAACAAAGGCACTGAGCCTTCCAGAGGTAACGGGAAGGTGTGAGATCTGGCCTTTTGTTTCAAGGAGATGGCCTTGAGAGATTTCCTGACCACCGGAGACGAGGAGGTGGATGGTGTTGAGATCGGGGGAAGTTACATTGTGACTGGGATTAGGTACCATGTGACTGTATGTTTGATTAACATTGAGCTGGAGGGTTTTCACATGATACGAGCTGACCAAACACCAGACAGTGGCAAAGCAAGGGGCGGTGGAGTGATAATGTATGTTAACAACAACTGGTGCAGACCGGGACATATCACTGTTAAACAACGACACTGCAGCAAAGACTTTGAGTTGCTAGCTGTTAGCATGAGGCCTACATATCTCCCGAGAGAACACTCACACGTGATCTGCATTGTTGTTTATGCAAATCCGACGGCGAACGCTGGGACAGCACGTGACGTCATCCATTCAGTAGCCAGCAGGCTGCAGACAGAACACCCAGATGCTCTTCTCCTCATCTCAGGCGATTTCAACAACGTTTCACTGTCTCCCATTCTACCCACATTCACCCAGTATGTCACATGCCACACTAGAGACAATAAAACACTGGATTTATTCTACGCAAACACTAAGGAGGCATACACCTCATCACAACTCCCCCCACTCGGGAGATCGGATCACAACTTGGTTCATCTCCGGCCGGTGTACAAACCTCTAGTGCACAGACAACCTCCGGCCATGCACACTGTGGAGTTATGGTCTGAGGAGACAATGGACACTCTAAAGGACTGTTTTGAAGCCACCGCCTGGAAGCAGCTCTGCGATCCACATGGTGAGGACATCGATGGCCTCATTCACACCTTCACGGGCTACCTCAGCTTCTGTGTGGACAAATCAGTTCCCACCAAGACCATACGGCGTCACTCAAACAACAAACCCTGGATCAACCCTGAGATAAAAACACTTCTGAGAGAGAAGAAGAGGATCTTCAGGTCGGGGAACAGGGAGATGCTGAAGTCCGTACAGAGGGAGCTGAGGAGAAAGATCAGAGAAGGCAAGGACAGCTTCAGGAAGAAGATGGAGGACAAGCTGCAACAGAGCGACATCAGCGGGGTCTGGAGAAACCTCAAAACCATCTCGGGGCTCCAGAATACCTCCCCCCAGGCCACGGGGGGCAGGGAGTGGGCGAACAACTTGAATCTGTTTTTCAATAGATTTGACCAACCGCCCTCCCCCCTGTCTGCACAACAACCACTGCTGCCTCTAAGAAATCAAGTCCTGCTGCCCACTCCCCACTCCACCGACACCCCCCCCCCACTCCCAACACACAGCCCCCCATCCTGACCCTGACCAAGACCCAGGTGAGGACGGAGCTGAGGAAGATCAAGGCGAGGAAGGCGTCGGGACCGGACGGCATCAGTGCAAAGCTCCTCAAGTCCTGTGCAGACCAGCTGTGTGGGATTGTGACGTATATCTTCAACATGAGCCTGAAACTGGGGAGGGTACCACAGCTGTGGAAAACATCTTGTGTGGTACCTGTACCAAAAACTTCCCACCCCAAAGACCTGAACAGCTACAGACCGGTGGCCTTGACGTCCCACTTGATGAAGACCCTGGAGAGACTGCTCCTTGCTCATCTCCGCCCCCTGGTGGAACCAGCGATGGATCCACTCCAGTTCGCCTACCAGCATGGCATTGGGGTGGAGGATGCGGTGATCTTCCTCCTTCACCATTCTCTGTCCCACCTGGAGAAGCCCGGGAATATGGTGAGGATCATGTTCTTTGACTTCTCCAGTGCTTTCAACACCATCCAACCGATGATCCTGAAGGACAAGCTGCTGCGCGCAGGGGTGGACCAGCACCTGTCATCATGGATCCTGGACTACCTCACGAACCGGCCTCAGTTTGTGAGAACCCGGGACTGTGTTTCCGACACGATCATCAGTAGCACGGGGGCCCCCCAGGGAACGGTGCTGGCTCCCTTCCTGTTCACTCTTTATACTGCGGACTTCTCACACAACACAACACACTGCCATCTACAGAAGTTCTCTGATGACTCTGCGATCATTGGTCTCATCTCCAACGGAGATGAAGCTGAGTACAGAGGGCTTATCCAGGACTTCGTGGACTGGTGCCATCGGAACTGCCTCCAGATCAACGCGAGGAAAACTAAGGAGCTGGTGGTGGACTGCCGCAGGCATGGGCAGCCCCTCACAGCACCAGTAAATATACAGGGAACAGACATCGAGATGGTGACATCCTATAAGTACCTGGGTGTTCATCTGAACAATAAACTAGACTGGTCACACAATACTGACGCACTCTACAAGAAGGGACAGCGCAGGCTGTTCCTGCTGAGGAGACTCAGGTCTTTTGGTGTACAAGGGGCGCTGCTGAAGTCATTCTATGACACGGTGGTGGCATCAGCCATCACTTTTGGAGTGGTCTGCTGGGGCAGTGGCATTACTGCAGCCGATAGGAAGAGACTGAACAAACTGATTAAGAAAGCTAGCTCTGTCCTGGGGCAGCGCCTTGATCCGATGGAGGAGATAGGAGAGAGAAGGACGGTGGCTAAACTGTCATCTCTGCTGGAGTCCGAGTTCCACCCTATGCAGGACATACTGGATGCACTGAGGAGCTCATTTAGCAGCAGACTACATCATCCCAGGTGCACAACCGAGAGGTTTCGTAGGTCCTTCCTACCAACGGCTGTCAGACTGTACAACCTAAGCAGGGCTGCTCGCAGAGATAGCAAAAAGACGTAACAAACTAATAGTTTTTTGAATGTAAAAGATGCAATAGACTTACACAATGGTCCTCTCCGGCATACAACTAGGAACATACCGGTCGCTATGGAGGGTGAGAATAAGTATGGGCACATAATCATACCATGTAGGATAACTAAGTAGACGGTTATGCTGTTTCATCCCATCTAGCAACAATGCTCTGCACTGTGTGTGTTTATATATTTACATATTTATTCCATCTAGCTACAATGCTCAGCACTGGGTGTGTTTATGTTTATATTTATATATCTATATATTTATTCCATCTAGCTACAATGCTCCGCACTGTGTTTTTATATATCTACATATTATTCCATCTAGCTACATTGCTCCGCACTGTGTGTGTTTATATACTTGCATATTTATTCCACCTAGCTGCAATGCTCCGTACTGTGGGTGTTTATATATTTACATATTTATTCCATCTAGCTACAATGCTCTGCACTGTGTGTTCATATATTCATATATTTATTCCATCCAGCTACAATGCTCTGCACTGTGGGTCTGTGTGTGTATGTGTGTATATATACTGTATATCTTATAGTAATACGTACATATGTATATTAGCTGCTCTTGCTTGCTTGTTTTTTTTTCTTGCCTTCTGATTGTTGCTCTGAGTGTTGCTATCCCTGTGCTGTTGCAATCCTGGAATTTCCCCGTTGTGGGACTAATAAAGGCTTATCTTATCTTATCTTATTAAGCACCATGTGATTGTATGTTTGATGTCCTGGTATAAAAGGACAGATGTGAGAAGATTCATCCTCTTTTTTCTGCTTTTCAATGTTGGAGAATGTGATTGCTAATAAAGCTGAATCTGAGGAATAAACTCAGTCTCATCCTTCCACACATCCTCCACAATATATACTGTATATATATATATATATATATAAAGGAACTAATCCATACTCTAAATAATGAATGAATTAACCTTAAAAAATGGATAGATAGTAATAAATTATCACTAAATATAGATAGAACTAAGGTAATGATGTTTGGCAATTGTGAAAATAAAGAAGATATCCGTATTCATATAGATAATATAATTATTGAAAATGTTAAGGAGATCCAAGTTTGGGTGTAAAACTAGATTATAAAATTAGTTGGAAACCACACGTCAGATACATACAAGACAAAGTGGAAAAAATATTACAATTATAAAAAAAAAAATAAGCAAGTCCTAGATTACAGATCTTTTCATATCTTGTATTGCTCAATAGTACTCCCACACTTGACCTATTGTTTAAAGGTCTGGGGTAACAGTTATAAAATTACACTTAATTCATTGATAATATTACAAAAAAGGGCAGTCCATGTTATACACAAGGTAACTTGTACATACTAATTTATTGGTTTTACATTCAAAATTATCGAAATTACAGGATCTCGTTGATTATTATACAGCACAGTTAATGTTTAAAGTCAGTAAAAACTTTTTGCCACACAATATACAAAACTTTTTAGCCAGAGAGAAAGAAAATTCAATTCATAATAATATAAAAAATTTAAAAAGCACCCAGTAAGATCTAATAGGAAAAGTTTGTGTGTGTGTGTGTGTGTGTGTGTGTGTGTGTGTGTATGTGGGGGGGGGGGGTTACAACTGTGGAATGGGTTGGGGGAGAAACACAGGCAATGTCCAAACATCAATTTATTTAAATCAACATATAAAGAAATAATTTTTGAATGTTATAAAAATAAAGGACAGTAATATCACAATGTGTCTTAAATGAAGAAAGCTTGTTCTTGTTGTTATTGTTGAATATATATATGATGAGTTATTGTTGAATATATATGCTGAGTGCTATTGTCATCAATATTGACCTACAGTCAATATGCACATTACAAAAAAGAGCTATAAGGATAATATACAATGTAGGATATAGAGACCATTGTAGAGGATGTGTTCAAGGATGAGAGTGAGTTTATTTCTCAGGTTCAGCTTTATTAACAGAACACATACTCCAGCAATCTCTCAGCAAGAAAAGAGGCAGATCAATATCACATCATGCTCTTATACTCCAGAACATCGAAGCTCAAGTCACATGGTGCTTTAGCAAACATTCAGTCACATGGTACTTAATCCCAGTCACAATGTAACCCTTTGATCTTCCACCATTGTCTCTCAACCTTCGACGATCCGGAAGTCCCTCTAGGACGTCTCTCTGAGCAAAAGGCCAAATCTCACACCTCCTCGATATCTCCTGCAGAATCAGTCCTTTTGTCCCTCGAGGCGTGAAGCACACAATACACATACAGCGATATATCTGTGGAAAATATGAACCCAACATATGTGCTACATGACCCCCCCCCCCCCCAAACGTCTAATATGGGACAATCATAATCAGAGATGCATGACATAAAAACATTACCACATATCAAATATCAAATATCAATCCACCAGCCGCCTAGGTTGCCGGCTTTGCTGCTTCTGCAGCGCCTTACTGCACCTGTGGATTAGAACTGTTAGCCAATCTCTGTGGGGGTCCTGTAGAATACCTTCTCGGAGGCCTGCCACGGCGGGGAGCCCTCGCCAGCTGCACTTGCTCATCAGCCAGAACAAAAGCAGGTTTGAGTCTGTTTATACAAATCAACTCCTTCCTGTCTCCTAAATCTAGCAAAAAATGCTTCTCTCCTGTTTCCAGCACTCTGAAAGGTCCATCATAAGCCGGCCGCAAACCTGGGCGCTGAGCATCATGTCTAACAAAAACAAACTCTGCATTTTTTAAAGCCTTCGGCACAAAAACGCATAGGAAACTGTGATGAACCGGGCCAGGAAGCGTGTTTGATCCTGTGCCGCTCTGCAACAGCTGAGCGGGGGGGTGGGGGCAATTTGGTGCAGGATTGTCGGGAAGAAATTCCCCTGGCAAACAGAGAGGTTGTGCAAAAACTAACTCAGCTGGGGAGGCCTGCAAATCCTCCTTAGGTGCAGAACGCAACCCCAATAAAACCCATGGAAGTTTGTCCACCCAATTTGTATCTGTAAGTGCCGCTCTGAGGGCTGCTTTCAATGACCTATGAAAGCGTTCGCATAAACCGTTAGCCTGGGGGTTATACGCGGTAGTGCGGTGGATCTTCACCTCTAGGCTGCGGGCCATCGATGACCAGAGTTCAGAAACAAATTGGGGACCTCTGTCGGACGTTATGTCCGACGGAACTCCAAAACATGCAACCCAAGCCGTTAAAAACACGCGCGCAACTTCTTCCACTGTGATTGACGCCAGAGGAACCACTTCTGGCCAACGCGTGGTGCGATCCACCATCGTCAAAAGGTGTGTGTACCCCTGTGACGACGGAAGGGGGCCCACCAAGTCAACATGCACATGATCAAAACGCTTAGCCGGAATGTGAAATGGCTCCAAAGGAGCTCTAGTGTGCTTGTGTATTTTGGCTCGCTGACACACTATGCAGGCTACTGCCCATTCCTTGACCTGATTGCGCAACCCGGGCCAAACAAATTTCTCCCCCACCATCTTAATCGACGCGCGCACCCCCGGGTGCACCAGAGAATGGGCCGAGTCAAAAACGCGGCGGCACCACGCAGCTGGAACCACGGGGCGAGGCCGTCCCGTGGAGACATCGCAGATTGGGGGGGGGGGCATACCAATTTGCTGCACCCTGTGCTCCAGCCTTAACCCTGTTGGTCCAGACTGGAGCGCGCGCACATCCACATCACTAACTTGCTCCGCGGCCATTGCTGCATAATCTAAACCTACGCGGACTGGGGCTGCGTGCGCTTCCGTGTCGCTGCCCTGTCCCACAGCCACGGCTACAGAGTCTGCCCCCATGGGGCCTGGCGCTGCCACAGCACGCAAGAGACAGTCTGCCTCTACATTATGTTTACCTGCGACATAGTGGATATCGGTGGTGAACTCCGATATCGCGGCCAGCTGTCTTTGCTGCCGGCCCGACCAAGGTTCTGAACTTTTGGCCATCGCAAACGTTAGCGGCTTGTGGTCCACAAACGCGGTGAAACGGCGCCCTTCCAGCCATAACTGGAAATGGCGAATGGCCAAGTGTAGGGCAAAAAGCTCCCTGTCAAACGCGCTGTATTTTCGCTCACTATCGCGCATGGTTTTGCTGAAAAACGCGAGCGGCTGCCAGGTCCCTGCTACAAACTGTTCAACGACCGCCCCTACCGCTAAATCGGAAGCATCAGTGGTGAGTGCCATGCGGGCTGTTGGAACTGGATGTGACAACAAAACCGCGTTCGCCAGTGCTGATTTGACCTGGGCGAATGCACGCTCCCGCTCCGGGGACCATTCGATTTTATTTGTGGGTTTTTGTTTTTTTAGTGCAGCGTACAATGGTTGCATGAGCTGCACTGCACTTGGGAGGAAACGGTTATAAAAATTAACCATTCCCCAAAACTCCTGCAACGCTTTGACTGTTTGAAGTTGGGGAAAATTTGTTATTTTGCGCGCACTTTATCGGGCAGAGGGACCGCTCCTTCTGGCGAAACACGATGCCCCAAAAAATCGATTTGCGCCACCCCAAACTGACACTTCGCTGGGTTAATTATTAACCCAGCCTCTGAAAAACTGCTGTGAGGTGGCTTTCGTGTTCGTCTTCGGACGTGCTGGCTACCAAAATGTCATCTAAGTAGACGAACACGAAAGGGAGGTCGCGTAAAACTGCATCCATCATGCTCTGGAATGTCTGCGCGGCACCTTTGAGTCCAAACGGCATGCGCAAAAACTCGAAAATCCCGAAAGGAGTTATTACCGCTGTTTTGGGTACATCCTGAGCATGCACTGGAACTTGATGGTATCCACGCACCAAGTCTATTTTAGAAAAAATGCGCGCCCCCGCCAAATGAACCGAAAAATCTTGGATGTGCGGGATCGGGTAGCGGTCGTGTGATGAGGCGTTATTCAACCTGCGGAAATCACCGCAAGGTCGCCACGAGCCATCAGCCTTTGGGATCATGTGTAGCAGTGAAGCCCAGGGGCTTTTAGAACGTCTAATGATGCCCAGTTTTTCCAGGTTAGCGAACTCCTCGTGCGCTATGGCCAGTTTAGCTGAGTCCAAGCACTGAGCTTTTGCAAAAACCGGTGGCCCGGTGGTAGTGATAAAATGTTCCACCCTATGTTTAGCCACTGTCGCCGAAAACGTTGGGACTGTGAGTGCTGGGAACTGAGTAAGTAGCGCATGAAACTTACCACCCGCAGCTGTGACGTTGGCCTGTGCAGTCGGCGGGGCCACCCGAGCTGTGCAGGGAAAAGAGTGAAAAGATCAAGATCAACCAATAAACCATGTGAGCACAAAAAATTAGCCCCTAACATGTTGAAATTGACTGCCACTACAATAAAGGTCCACTCAAATGAACGGCCCTGTAAAGACAGAAGCATGGTCCTCTCACCGAAGGTCTTAATCACTGAGCCGTTCGCTGCTGACACTGACACCCGGGGAACCTTAGACGGCATCAGCCGGTCCACGTAGGAAGGTGTGATGAAACTCAGCTGGGAGCCCGTGTCCATGAGGAAATGACTCCCCGAGCGTGCATCCGTCAGGTAAAGCAGCTTGTTCTCCTCCCCGAGAGTCGCAGCCGCTACCGACCCCCGGTCTTGGTGTTTCCCGGACGCTTGAAGTGGTACGGTGGGAGGCACTTGTGTGCCCTCTCTGCAAAATGGCAATGGTAGAAGCAAAGGCCGTCATCCGCTCCGCGTCTCCTGGTACCAACTGCCGCCATCGTCGGTGCGTCTGGCGCTGCAACCACTGGCCCCAAGCCGTCTCCGGGCGTCGCTCATAGCTCAGCTGCCGCGGCCGCAACCGTGCTCCGCTTGTGGGCGTCGACGAGTCGCTGCACCTCCTTGCTCAGCCCATGGTAGTCACGTTTGGCCAATTGGGGTGAATCTGCCAGGGTCACTCTCACCGCTGGCGGCAGGGTCCAGAGGAAAAGGTGGGCGACGATAAATTTGCCATCCTCGGAGTCTTTCAGCCTCAGCATCTTCACCATCAGGTCCACAGGTCTGTCGTTCTCTGACTCCGTCAACGTTAGGAGCCCCTCCGCTCGCTGTTGCACCGAAGGGGTGAAATGGCTGATCAGCGCATCCTTCAATGCGTTGTACTTGTTGCTGTCCGGTGGGTGATTGACCAGATCCTCCACCCTCTGGACTGTGTGGTTGTCCAGCTTCGCCACCACATGGTAGAATTTCGTGTCGTCCTTCGAGATTCTCCGGAGGTTGAACTGCGCTTCGACTGCGCTAAACCAGGAGCGCGGGCTATGCTGCCAGAAGTCAGGCAGCCGGAGTGTGGAGGCAGCCATCAGGCTGGCTTCTGCTGAGCTCCGCTTGGGAGAATTATCTCTGCTCATTCTTTGTCGTAAGGTCACCAGTGAAGAGGATGTGTTCAAGGATGAGATTGAGTTTATTTCTCAGGTTCAGCTTTATTAACAGAACACATACTCCAGCAATCTCTCAGCAAGAAAAGAGGCAGATCAATATCACATCACGCTCTTATACTCCAGAACATCAAAGCTCAAGTCACATGGTGCTTTAGCAAACATTCAGTCACATGGTACTTAATCCCAGTCACAATGTAACCCTTTGATCTTCCACCATTGTCTCTCAACCTTCAACAATCCGGAAGTCCCTCTAGGACGTCTCTCTGAGCCAAAGGCCAAATCTCACACCTCCTCGATATCTCCTGCAGAATCAGTTCTTTTGTCCCTCGAGACGTGAAGCACACAATACACATACAGTGATATATCTGTGGAAAAAATGAACCCAACATATGTGCCACACCATACCTATTCGTTGTTTTTA
Organism: Pholidichthys leucotaenia; assembly: GCA_020510985.1. NCBI lineage: Eukaryota > Metazoa > Chordata > Actinopteri > Cichliformes > Pholidichthyidae > Pholidichthys > Pholidichthys leucotaenia. Next base: position 353,578,390 of record CM035845.1, on the reverse strand, counting down.
AAGTCACATGTTATAAAGTTCATCGGTTTAGTTAAATTTAAGACAGCACAAGTAAGGTACAGGGCAATTAATAATCAACTCCCAACTAACATACAAAAAATATTTAAAAAAGAGACAATGATCATAATTTGAAAGGAGACTTAAATTTTACAAAACGCAAGATACGAACAACGTCTGGAGCCGGAACTGAAACTATGTACAAACAGAAATCAATTCAAAAAGAGGTATAAACATTATTTGCTGAAAGGATATATGTTAGAAGGGTAGTATTTATATATACGATTCACTATGCTCACTCTGGGACATTATGGGACACTATGGAATGGTGGGTGGGACAGCACTGTGTATATCCGTGTTGTTTGAGGCTGGTTTTGATGTATGGACATCAATGTATGTTAGGATGGATGAGTGTTAATGTTGATATGTAAAACATACAGTACATTGTTTACTTGGGGTCTTAAAGGTGGTAATTTGTATATAATTCACATGGGTGTATTTATGGAAAAGGGGAGATGGAATTAATATGTGTTCACTTCTTCCTTCTCCCTTTTGAATACTGTATACTGTTACTTTATTGCATTTGTCATTTGTTTTGTTTTTTTATACTTTTTGTTGTTCGAAATAAAGTATCTATCTATCTATCTATCTATCTATCTGTTATTACTAGAATATAACAACGGTATTATACTATTCTTATTGTTGTCTAGGATGGAATTATTTAAAGTGTTGTATAGCCCAGGTGGTATTATTATTATTATTATTATTATTATTATTATTGAATTAGCAATTATAGCTGTAATAAGAATGTCCAGTTTGTGAGTGAGTGTGGTGTGAATGTTCAGATATCTGTTGTAGAGAAAATATAAATTAATAAATATGATCAGGTATAAATTATTTAATTTATATTGATATATTGGAATCTGAGATCGAATCTCATTTCATATACACTAGAAAAGTTAATAACACTCGTAGGGGCACCAGCTTCTATCTTTAAGAAGCAATTTAATTTTAATTTCACTTTATACCTGTTTAATCACTCAATAAATTAATTAATAATCAGTCTCAAAAATTTTTCCTTGAATTTGATACCTGTGCTTGAAACAGACTCAGAATGAAATAAATTCTCAACAGCTTCTCTCATTTTCACATATTTATTAAACAAAATGATTAACAGACATTGCAGTCATTTCATTAATAATAAAATCAATCTTGTAAATGATAGATTAACAATGTCAATATTTTCAGAACCAGGGTTAAACTGAGAAATGAATTTCTATCAGTTTGAGTTAACAGATTATGGAAACAACGCAAATTTATGGAGAAAGTTTACTAATTATATGAAAAGTCCTGGATTAATCTTAAGAAAATAAAAAATGGAATTTTAATGAAAAGAAGAGTTATATTAATGGCTTCTTAATTTGCATCTGATTAGATATACAAATTATTATCGAACCTCAGACATTTAATTCAGCACATGAATTAAAGTTTGCAGCTCACATGATTCTTCTTCAAAGATTTCCCCGTTGATCTGGTCAACGTTCTTTCGTCGTCCTCAGCCCAAGATTTTGTGGTTGTAAGGGGAAATATCTGCCCATAGATATTTCAGGGTCCACAGTTCTACCTTTAAAGTCAAGCGGTCGAAGTGGCTGGATTTTGGCTGTATGACCCACAGTTGTAACTTGGATCAGAGCCAGATGGTGCCGACGTTTCTTCAGCGTGTGATGAACAGCTGCGCGTTTTCTCCCTCGTAGACAAGCGGCTCCAGAGGTCTTCGAGAATAATTAGATCTAATCATATCTCTTAGAAAAAGACTTTCGGACTTTAGATAATATAATAGCTTCTGGTGTGTGATTGGTCAAGAAAAATATTATAAAAATAAAGTCAAGATTAAAACTTACATTAAAATTAAAACAAACGGTGGTTTTACAAAAAAGTTTAACAAAGAAAAAAGAGATAAATAAAGATTGGAGTTTAACTCCGATTAAGAATTGAGCTCAAAGAAATAGGAATTCCTAGGCATTTAAGAGAAAAAGAAAAAAACATTAAAATACAAAGCTACATAAACAAATTATGAGTTATCTGCTCTGTGCTCAAAAAGCAACACGTGGGAGAGGTCTTTGTTCAGGCAGGCCTTTGTTCTTCCCAAAGTTCTTTCTTGCTGTGTGTAGACAATAGACAAAGAAGAGAGCGACGAAAGGAGGCGAAAGAAGAGAGCCGAAAGAGAAAAGCCAAAAAAGAGAACGAAGCAGAGGGTCTTCCTCCTTTTATAAGTTCTGTTGAGCTTTTGCGGGCTTCTGGGTTGACCAGAATCTCAGCCAATGAGCGTCCTTCGTGGGTGGGCTTGACGAACTTTAGTCCAATGACAAGCTTTGTCTGCAAGGGACCAATAGGAGGGAGAAGCTGAGGCTCAGTGAAGGCTGGGTGAAATTTGATATCGGTCAACAGGGATGCACACAATTTTAATACATTTATGCTTTTACACAGTTATGTATAACTAAGCTAACCTTAGTCATTAGTGTAACCTTATAAGCAGTGCTTCTAAATCAACATGCAAGATTAAACATTCATTTAAACATTTTTAACATGCATATATATATATAAAATCACAGATTAATCCATTTCACACATACTATTGATTTTCCACATTAAAACATCAGAGTCCATTTGCTTTTCATAGTCCTGAAAAGAAGAGAAGGTTTAGAATTGAGTTTGTAATAATGTACTTTAAAGTTCACTGGTTAAATCCAGCATGTCCCACAGTTTAAGGAAATTAACTGAGTTGTGGATCTGTGTGGCCATGAGGTCTCCAGGTCTGTTGCATGTTTATGGGGGCAATAAAGGGGCGCAGGAGGAAATAGGTTGAATTCTTTTAGACTGGTTTTAGCAAAGGAATGGGATTTCAGCTGTGGCCTGGGGGAGAAAATCAGTTCTTGACTGTCTTACTCCTGGGTAAAACAAAATGTCTTTAAGCAGAAGAATAATTATTGCTGAGCCAAAGTGAGATGATGCACTAACAAAAACAGCGAATTCATTCATGTTTTGAATTCATCATGTCCAGTTTCTGTGGGAATGAGGGATTTACTGACTCTATTCTTCCTTGGAACATTTGATAAGGACTGAGCGCTTTGCGGTCTCAAGGACAAGACTGTTTGTCTTTTGGACAATCTCTCTCAGGTCCCATCGATAAGACAGCTTTAAAGGTTTGACTGGAGTGTGACCTAACTGAGAGGTTTGGTGTGTGTGGACTGAGGGCTCCACTCTGTAACTTCTCCCTCGTCCATCCTGCTACCAGTGCCTCTGCCCGATTTCAGTGATTGCACAGCTGAGTAAAAGACCTCCCCAGTCTTAATGCAGTGGAGGCATTTGGATCCAAGGTGCTGGAGCAGACCGGGTGACGGGTCTAGAACTCTACAGGTGGGATTTTGATGTAAGTGCATTTATGTGTTGTTAAGTTTATGGACACTGGGTTTGAGTCCCAGTGGGGTAAATCTTTCTATGTTGTGTCTGTTAAGCTTAGCGTTTGCCTGGTGTGTGTTTCTGTTTGCTGTAGCCTGATCGAGGTTTAGTTTGGCTTTGTCTGAAGCAGTTTGGTTTCGAAGAGGTGGAGCTCAGTGGTCCCAGTAGTTAAGGCTGCGAAGGATAGCACGTGTTATGTATCGCAGAAAGTGGACCAGGAATTGTTATGATACACGGAAGTCACAATGAGATCTTATTTTTGCCAACACGAGTGAGTTGTGACGTCCATCAACGTGAGATCTTCTCTGTCATCATGAGTGAGCATTGATGAGGGTTAACCTTTAAGTAATAGCACGGGTTTAAATAAAATCACAGCAGCTTTGCTTGTTTGTCTAATTGTTTATTTGTGTTATACGGTTTGTCCTGGCGAGACCGCAGAGGCCGAAGTACAAGTGCCGCAATGGTTGGAAGCCGTGTTTGTCCATTGGTTTTCAGGTTATTGTGAAGTGTAAAGGGACAATTATGTGATTATTGTCTCACGGTGTAATGATAAAAACTGTGTATAAAGTGGTGAATTAGACTACCGGAGTTTGTGAGTAATTATTTTGGGGAGAAAAAGAATTGTGTTCTCACAGCGGTAGGAAGAAGAAAAAAGGGATCATATTATAGCGTGAGATTGCCAGATTCGCTTTTTTTCCATTTGAGGTTGCCATTTCAAGCTTGTTTTAAGTAATTTTCAGGCTATCTTACTAACATTTGTGTATGTGCTAATCTGAAGCTTGCAACTGTGTGTGTGTGTGTGTGTGTGTGTGTGTGTGTGTGTGTGTGTGTGTGTGTGTGTGGCTTCCTAGCTGTGACCTTGAGTGAATCAGAGGGTGAAAGAGAGCTCTGTGTGTGTGTGTGTGTGTGTGTGTGTGTGTGTGTGTGTGTGTGTGTGTGTGTGTGTGTATGTGTGAAGTGTTGAGGGCCTATGTGTGTCTGAGATTACTGCTAAATGGTTGATTTGAGTGAGTGAGCAAATATATATATATATATATACAGTTGTGTTCAAAATAATAGCAATCCCACATCACTAGCAAGATAAATCGCTGTTTTTGTTAGAAATTCATGACGTGCATGCTGCTGATTCTGTGAAACTGAATCATCAACTGAAAGGGGCGTGTTCAAAAAAATAGCAGTGCTGAGTTTACTTAGTGAGGTCATTGATTCTGTGAAAAAAATAGGTGTTAAACAGGTGGCCCTTATTTAAGGATCAAGGCAACTGACGCTGCATATGCTGGCTGTGCATTTGTCCTTGAAAAACAGAGTAAAATGGGTCATTCAAGACACTGCTCAGAAGAAGAGCATTCTTTAAGAAATTAATAAAAGAGGGGAAAACCTATAAAGAAGTGCAGAAAATGATAGGCTGTTCAGCTAAAATGATATCAAATGATTTAAAATGGCAGCCAAAACCAGAAAGGCAAGGAAGAAAAAGGAAAAACAACTATTCGAATGGATCGGAGAATAACCAAACTGGCAAAGGCTCAGCCAATGATCAGCTCCAGGAGGATCGAAGAAGATCTAAGGTTGCCTGTGAGAACTGTAACAATCAGACGGCATCTATGTGAAGCCAAGTTACCAGCAAGAAGCCCCCACAAAGTCCCATTGTTAAAAAAAAGACGTGCTGAAGCAGTTACAATTTGCATTGACTGGTCTAAAAAGAAATGACATAATATTTTGTGGACTGATGAGAGTAAGATTGTTCTTTTTGGGTCTAAAGGCCACAGACAGTTTGTCAGACGTCCTACAAACACTGAATTCAAGCCACAGTACACAGTGAAGACGGTGAAGCATGGTGGTGCAAGCATCATGATATGGGAATGTTTCTCGTACTATGGTGTTGGTCCTATTTATTGCATACCAGGGATCATGGATCAGTTTGAGTACATCAGAATACTGGAAGAAGTCATGTTGCTGTATGCTGAAGAGGAAATGCCTTTGAAATGGGTGTTTCAACAAGGCAATGGCCCCAAACACACTAAAGGCAGATGTCAACACTGCTATGTTTTTTTTTAACATCATATTTCTTGACTTTCTGTAAAATATTATCAAATTCAATTACTGTTTCCAATTTTCTTGCTTTGAAATAGATGTGCAGTGTCCCCAATGCATTTGTGTTCATTAAAATACAATTTATTTGAAGAATTATACAGTGATTCCTCGCTACTTCGCGCTTCACCTTTCGCGCCCTCAGTGCATCGCGGATTTTTCAAAAATATTCATCAAAAATTCAAAGTTGAGAAAAAATGGGCGGGCGCCAACAGAAGGCAGGGAGACTACATTAGAACATCAGCTATCAACACGGAGAGCCTGCACAACTCAAAATCCACCTCTGTTCGCTGTTCTCGTGTTGGCTCGGCTCGGGAATCTCGCAAGCTGATTGGCCGAGACGTTTCACCCCACAAGCTGATTGGCCGAGACGTTTCACCCCGCAAGCTGATTGGCCGAGACGTTTTTTTTTCCAAAACTTTATTGAGAACAAAGTGAAAGTACAGAATTATGACATAGAAAGCGCCCATACCCAGCGAAGGAAGACCGCATTCATTGTTCTTTATCGCTCGTGTTGCTTAGTCTCGCCGTGTGGAACTTTTCGCTGTTCTCTTGTGCCTTTTTGTGCGAAATAGTCTTCCCGTCGAGCCACTACGCCACCTCCTGCAGCTTCTCCAGCTGCCCTCGACGATCCTGCGCCTCTAGCACCTGATGATGAGACGTCACCTGAGGAGCAGTAAAGCTCTCATTAACCTGTGCAGTAAATCATCTACATCTTGAGTTACGTATCTTGTTATAAGAATAAAAGAGTTCTAAAAACATATTTATGTACACTTTATTTACATCTACGTATGTATGTACACTTATACACACACACACGTATCAAATGAGAGAGAGAGTGAGAGAATGAACGTACGTATTATTTATGGGTGACGTCATTAGGAGTGACGCTACTTCGCGGTTTTTCACTTTTCGCGGTCGGTTCTGGAACACATTAACCGCGATAAGTGAGGGATCACTGTATATATATATATATATATATATATATATATATATATATATATATATATATATATATATATATATATATATATATAATTCTATATTCTGCATTCTATGGTTTTTTCTCATATATCATACTGTTTGACAGTCTGGGCTCAAGCAGCGTCTTCTACAGTAAGACATATAGGTTCATTATATAATCAAACTCTAAAAATCTTGGACAAAAAGCCTATTAGGTGGCATCACTGTTATATTTAAAAAAAATACAACCTATTGAGTTTTGAGAGTTTCATTGACCTCTTCTTTCTGAAATTAATTTTCAAATGTTTCCATAAATAAGCAACCGAGCCACTTGCTGGTTTCATCCAAAGACAGGACAGCAGCAGAGCCACCAGGAGTTCTGTAAACAATAACTGTAAAATATTCCACCGCAGAACCACATTTGGACAAACAGCTTTCTCTATAAAGGGCAGTCACATCTGGAACACAATGCCAAATTAAATTAAAATAATAACGGACTTTAAGACATTCACGAAAAAGGTTAAAAACTGGCTGAAAAATAAACAAGAATGTACCCATGTATGAAATGATTGTCTGCAGGGCGAGGGTGAATGAAGGGAAGGAATGAATGTGTTTGTTTATAGTGAGTGACGAAGGGAGGGAGGCCTGAAATAGGCAAATGTGAGTCAGGTTGTTATATTGTGTATTTATAATCTTTATAATCTTTATAATATTTATAATTGTGTATTTATAATGTATTTATAATCTATTTTGCATTGATGTATGTGGTTATTATTTATTGTTTTCATTTTTTCTTTTCCTTATCCTTTTTTCTTTTTACTTGTTTCTCCTTTCTAAAGCCCATACAGGGACAAGAGTTGCAAATTAGCTATACACTCATTGTGCAACACATCAGATTGATTGTCATTTGATTAATTGTCTATGTTTATTGCACTATCCCTGTCAAATAAACAAATAATTAAATCTAATCTAATGTAATATATATATATATATATATATATATATATATATATATATACACAGTATATATATATATATATATATATATATATATATATATATATATATATACAGTGGGGCAAAAAACTATTTAGTCAGCCAACAATTGTGCAAGTTCTCCCACTTAAACGATGAGAGAGGTCTCCAATTTTCATCATAGGTATACCTCAACTATGAGAGACAAAATGAAAAAAAAAATCCAGAAAATCACATTGAAGGATTTTTAATGAATTAATTGGTAAATTCCTCAGTAAAATAAGTATTTGGTCACCTACAAACAAGCAAGATTTCTGGCTCGCACAGACCTGAAACTTCTTCTTTCAGAGGCTCCTCTGTCCTCCACTTGTTACCTGTATTAATGGCACCTGTTTGAACTTGTTATCAGTATAAAATACACCTGTCCACAACCTCAAACAGTCAGACTCCAAACTCCACTATGGCCAAGACCAAAGAGCTGTCAAAGGACACCAGAAACAAAATTGTAGACCTGCACCAGGCTGGGAAGACTGAATCTGCAATAGGTAAGCAGCTTGGTGTGAAGAAATCAACTGTGGGAGCAATTATTAGAAAATGGAAGACATACAAGACCACTGATAACCTCCCTCGATCTGGGGGTCCACGCAAGATCTCACCCCGTGGGGTCAAAATGATCACGAGAACGGTGAGTAAAAATCCCAGAACCACACAGGGGGACTTAGTGAATGACCTGCAGAGAGCTGGGACCAAAGTAACAAAGGCTACATCAGTAACACACTACGCCGCCAGGGACTCAAATCCTGCAGTGCCAGACGTGTTCCCCTGCTTAAGCCAGTACATGTCCACGCCCGTCTGAAGTTTGCTAGAAAGCATTTGGATGATCCAGAAGAGGATTGGGAGAATGTCATATGGTCAGATGAAACCAAAATAGAACTTTTTGGTAAAAACTCAACTTGTCGTGTTTGGAGGAGAAAGAACACCATACCTACTGTGAAGCATGGGGATGGAAACATCATGCTTTTGGGCTGTTTTTCTGCAAAGGGACCAGGACGGCTGATCCGTGTAAAGGAAAAAATGAATGGGGCCATGTATCATGAGATTTTGAGTGAAAACCTTCTTCCATCAGCAAGGGCACTGAAGATGAGACGTGGCTGGGTCTTTCAGCATGACGATCCCAAACACACCGCCCGGGCAACGAAGGAGTGGCTTCATAAGAAGCATTTCAAGGTCCTGGAGTGACCTAGCCGGTCTCCAGATCTCAACCCCATAGAAAATCTTTGGAGGGAGTTGAAAGTCCGTGTTGCCCAGCGACAGCCCCAAAACATCATTGCTCTAGAGGAGATCTGCATGGAGGAATGGGCCAAAATACCAGCAACAGTGTGTGAAAACCTTGTGAAGACTTACAGAAAACATTTGACCTCTGTCATTGCCAACAAAGGGTATATAACAAAGTATTGAGATGAACTTTTGTTATTGACCAAATACTTATTTTACCGAGGATTTTACCAATTAATTAATTAAAAATCCTTCAATGTTATTTTCTGGATTTTTTTTTTCCTCATTTTGTCTCTCATAGTTGAAGTATACCTATGATGAAAATTGGAGACCTCTCTCATCTTTGAAGTGGGAGAACTTGCACAATTGGTGGCTGACTAAATACTTAAATACTTTTTTGCCCCACTGTGTGGGGCAAAATATATATATATATATATATATATATATATATATATATATATATATATATATATATTTGCATTTTTCTTTTGTTTTTTATTGGTTTTTTGTGGCCAATCTAATGTTTCACTATTGGCAAACATTCTTCTGTTTTTTTTTTTTTTATTTAAGTTTTTGTAAAGGGTATACAGGTCGTTACAGCAATGCATTGTTTACATTTTCATCACATGTTCCCTTATTTTCTGATATCTGACAACATTGGAAGATTAATTCTTACAACACCCCTTTTTTAAAGTGAAAGAAAAAGTGAAATTAAAGAGGAAAATAAAACAAAAAACAAAAAACAAAAAACAAACAAACCAGCAAAAAACAAACAAAAAGAAAAAGTAAGTAAATAAAGGTAAAAGAGCATCTGAGTAGCGTTGGAACAAAGAGCGGAACCATTATTGAAATGGTATTTGTCAAAGATTAGATCTAATGGAAGACACATATGCGATCCAGGGTTGCCAAAAGTTCATGAACCCATCCATGTCCTGTCTCAGTGCGAATGTCAACTTTTCCATCGAGTAAATGTCTTGGATCACATTAGTCCAATCTTCAGGTGTAGGACAATCCTTCAACATCCATTTTTTAGTTAGAGCTTTTTTGCTTGCCAATATTAAAACATTGAATAAGTATTTTTCTCCTCGTCTTTCCAGTGAGTCCGGTAGTAAACCCAAATACAAAGTTACAAAAGAAAAGGGAACTGTAATTTTGAATATTTTCCCCAATATTGTCTGTACATTGGTCCAATATTGGTGGATAACTGGGCATGACCAAAACACATGAAAATGATTTGCAGTCTTTTCACCACACAAGCGCCAACAGTTCAATCCCTTATGGGTAAATTTGTTTTGTGCAGGTGTTCTGAAAAATCTTACCAAGTTTTTCCATCCAAATTCTCTCCACTGCAGGGATGAGGTACTTTTCCATTGCTGTTTATTTAGCTTTTCCCATATTTCCAGTTGTAAAGTGAAATTCCCCTCTTTTTCCCATCTCTCTTTTATATAAGATGTGTTGTCTCCTTTTAAGTCTTGAAGACCTTGGTATATTTTAGAAATGTATCTGATCCCTGGAATCCCTTTATATGCCATTAAGAAGACCTTCAGAACACCTGACTGGGCCCTTTCCAAAACCTCCTTTTTAAGTATATTGTTTATGTGGTGTCTAAGCTGGAAGAACCTGTAAAGGTCTTGATTTATTAGGCCTTGTTTTTTCAAATCTTCAAAACTTCTTAAGATTTGCCCTTTAAAAAATCGTAATATTTTATCAGCCCTTTCTCCTTCCACTTTTTAAATCTGGTGTCTGTTTTATTAGGAGTAAAGTCCTGATCATAGGCAATCCATTGCAGAAGTCGATAGGGCTCTTTAGTTTGATTCTCTCTGACTATCTTAAACCAAATTTTTAGCGGGGTCTCTATCCACGGGTTAGTGTTATTCAAAAGCTTAGGTAAGGCATTGTTCCCTATTATCGCCTGTAGGGGGATGTCACTTGTTATTTGGCATTCAATCTCCTTCCATTGTGCAGTGTAGACTGGGTTACATATCTCTACTAAAGTTTTAATTTGTGCGGTTTTAAAGTAGTCCCTGATATTTGGCAGCGCGAGCCCACCTTTGTCTTTGTTTAGCTGTAGGGTTCTATATCTGATTCTAGGTCTCTTGCCCTGCCATATGAATCTTGAGATCCTTCTGTCCAGCTCCTGCCATGTTTTTTTGGGAGGTTCTACCAGTATTGTTTGGAAAAGGTATAGAAGACGTGGAAGTATATTCATTTTGACTGCTTCAATTCTTTGTGCAGTACCCAAGAATGGTATCATATTCCATCTTGCTAGGTCAGATTTTATTTTTGTCACCAGTGGATCATAGTTTAGTGATATAATTTTGTTGAGTTGTTTTGGGATATTGACCCCCAGGTATTTCATAGATTCCGACTCCCAGTTAGTTTTGAGTTTGCTTAGTGAATAATGATTTGGGTCATAGTTGAATGTTAAAACTTGGGTTTTATGCATGTTTAATTTGTACCCCGATAAATCTCCATACTCGGAAAAAACTGAGGTTAGTTCTGGTAAAGAAGTGTCCGGCTGCCCTAGGTATATTAAAATGTCATCAGCAAAGAGTGCTATTTTATGTTCCTTCTGACCAAGTGTAATACCTTGAATTTTTTGGTTTTGTCTTATCCATTGGCTCAGAGGTTCTATGAAGATTGCAAAGAGCAGTGGAGACAGGGGGCAGCCCTGACGACATCCTCTTTCCAGTTCAAAAGATGATGATAAATTACCGTTAATCCTTATTTTAGCTGTTGGTTTTTTATATAATGCCTGTATAGTTCTAATGAAGTTGTTATGAAAATTGAAACTGGATAAGATTCTATATAGAAAAGACCAGTCAACCGAATTGAATGCTTTTTCAGCATCTAATCCCAATATGACTGCATTTAAGTTATATTTTTTTATATGATGAATTATGTGTAAAGTGCGTCGAATGTTGTCTTGTGTCTGTCTTTGTCTAATAAAACATGTTTGGTCTAAATGAATTGCCTGATTGCTGGGGTCTTTCTGCAACTGTGGGGGTCCCCCCTACAGTTGATTGTGCTATGAGATGACTGTTGTTGTGAAATGGCGCTATATAAATAAAGTTGAATTGAATTGAATTGAATTGAATTACGTCTGTCAGTATATTTTCTAACCTTTTGGCAAGGATAATGGTAAAAAGCTTATAGTCCTGATTTAGTACACTGATTGGTCTGTAGTTGGAGCACTCTAGTTTATCCTTTTCAGGTTTAGGTATAACTGCAATGACCCCTTCTCCCCAGGAGGGGGGGATTTCCCCTGTGTGGAGGACATAATTAAATGTTTTCAGGAGGAGAGGAGATAGTTGCTGTTTAAAGGTTTTGTACCACTCTGCTGTATAGCCATCAGCTCGTGGGGATTTGTTAGCTTTAAGTTTCATAATTGCTTATTCCAATTCTTTAGGATGTATTTCTGACAGTAGTGTTTTATTTTGTGACTCCGTAAGTTGGGGAAGGTTTAATGTGTTTAGGAATGCCTCGGATGCGTTTTTATGTTTTTTGTGGGAGTATAAGTTCTTATAGTAATTCTCGAAGCTTTTAAGAATATCCTGAATTCTGAATTTTATTTCCTTTGATACTGGGTCTCTGATTTTGTAGATTGCTCTTTCTGTTTGATGTTTCCTCAATTTATAGGCTAGCAATTTTGCCGATTTACTGCCTGCTTCATAGTATTTTTGTTTCAAAAATGTAAGTTTCTTCTGGATTTCTATTGTGTAGATCTCATTTATTTGGTTTTTAATTTCCTTAATCTTGAGCGAGTCAGTAGAATGAGTGTTGCCTTTGTGTTCTTTTTCTAGGTTCCTAAGTTCTGATTCTAATGTGGATAGTTTTTCTTGTCTTAGTTTCTTTTGGGTTGCCAGTTTTGCAATAATCTTTCCTCTTATTACAGCTTTGCCTGCATCCCACAGTATTAAAGGGGATACTTCTCCATTATCGTTATCTTCCAAATATCTGAGAATATCTGATTCCAATTCATCTTTCAATGGTCCTTTCAGGACATTTGAATTTAACCTCCAAGAAAATGTATTATTTGTGTATTTTTGGATATTTAAGTCCATGTAGATCGGACTGTGGTCAGAGAGATCCATCAGTCCTATTTTACATGTTTTTACTCTTCCAATGTCTCTATTAAACATAAAAAAATAGTCAATCCTTGAGTAAGATGAATGTGGAGTTGAGTAAAATGTATAGTCTTTTACACTGGGGTTGAGTTCCCTCCACACGTCACAGATTCCCATTTCTTTTAGTAGCATCCAAGTCTTCCTGTTTTGGGTGTTATTTTGATGTGGAGAAATACCAGAAGCATCCCAGTATGGATTCAGTCTAAGATTGAAGTCCCCACCACATATCACTAAACCTTGAGCTTTAGTTATCATTAGGTCGAATACATTTTTATAAAATTTCCAGTTAGCCCCTGGGGGAACATACACATTCAGCAGGGTGATATCTTCTCCCTCTAGCCGCCCAGTTACCAAACTGTATCTCCCTTCTTTATCTTTGTGTTCTGATTTTTTTTCAAATGTAATTTTGGTTGATATCAATGTCGCTACTCCCCTCCTCCTCCCTGACTTATATGAAGATGAAGAGATCATTTTAAACCCTTGTCTACTGAGTTTATTGTGTTCCACGTCTGTTAGGTGGGTTTCTTGTAAAAATATTATTCCTGCTTTGTCTTTTTTCATTTTGCCTAGAATCTTGGATCTTTTAACTGGATTCAGGATTCCTTTTACATTATATGAAATTATTTTGGTTACACCCTGTTTCTCCATTGTGTTGTTTTGTTTAGTATAACTGTGTGGTGGCCCTCATTTGTGCTACTCAGAAACTGAAAGAACATTAAAAACAAGAAAAACATTAAGAACATAGTGTATAAAACTTTAAAACAAAAAGCTGTCAGAAGAACTTCCTGAGCTGAGGTCTTTTTAAAGACCCTGGAAGAGCCTTGATGGAGTGAAGGCCCTGAGGGAAATTCCACAAACTCTGTTACGTGTTGAGGGCCCTCTCTTACCCCTGTAAGCTGCCCCATGCTTTTAACGTGAGTTTCAGAACCCAATCCAAACTTGTAATGATTTTTTTTTCCTTTTATGCCTAAACCCTGTGAAATTGTGTGCACCCTCCCACCCCCATCACATCAAACATTCACGCAAAAACAGTATTTGTTAGTATGAGGAGAACATGTGGATTATTGTCACATTTCTATTTTAACAAGTTTTTTTTTTTTGTTTTTTTTTATTACAAAGACTTATTTGTTTCAAATATTATGACTGTTTCATGAAATGTTTTACCACATGCTGAATACGCATCTCCTTTAATGTTTGTTACCTTGTATGAGGGGGGTTGGATGTGCGGATTGATTCAAGAGAAAAAAAAAAAAAGGTCGCTATTCCAACCTGAAAACGGATAGTTTATCCGCGACGCTCTGGCGCTGGGTTTCCCGCTGCTGGTCCGTGGATTTTGAAGGTCTTTGTGTTGTCCATGTTTGCGCTTTGATCTTCTCACTCGGGTCTGCTGCGAGTTTAAATACCGTTACCGGGAGCCCTCTTTTCGCCATGTCAGCTGTTGCTTCTTCCGCCGAATTATAGAGACACGTTTCTTCGCCGTAGAAGACCCTTAACTTCGCAGGAAATGGAGTCTGAAAGCGCAATTTCTTCTCTCTTAACACCTTTTTCGTGTCATTGTATTCCCTGCGCTTTTTAAGGACCTCCGGGGCGTAATTGTGTTCCACGTAGACTTTTCTCTCCTGGTGCATAAATCCTTTTTTCTGCCAGGCCAGTCTTACAACCTCTTGTTTTATTTTGAAATTGGAAAATCTTACCAACACCGAACGTGGGGGCGCTTCCGCCGCCGGCCTAGCGGCTAATGAACGATGTGCCTTTTCTATCTTCAAGTCGGTGGTTTGTGGAATATCTAATTTCTCTCTTAGTAAGGATTCCACGCATTCTGCCATTGAGTTAAAACCGTTTTCGGCTCCTTCTATCAGACCATGAATTCTTATGTTGTCTCTTCTCTGTCTTCCTTCTTGGTCGGCTAGCTTAGCCTCTATAGATGCTTGTCTTTTGCGTAGGTCCAGCACAGAATCTTCGAGCACTTTTATTCGTTCCTCTGTTTCCAAGATTCGGTTCTCGGCCTGGTCCACTCTGCTGTTTGTCCTTTTCAATTCTTCTCTGAATTCCCGAAATTCGGCCGTAACTTCTCGGCGAAATCGTCGTAGCTCCTCAAATAGTGATTTCAGGCTAACCTTTTTGTTAGCTATCACCAGTTCCTCGTCTTCTGAACGGAGATCTTCCAGTTCAGATTCTCCGGCCGATACGTGTCCTGGCCTGGAGAATTTCAGTTTCTTCTGTTTTCCTTTAGACATGATGATTTTGTCTTTTGATTTTCACTCCTCCAAAAATCCGTTAAGTTTAATTTTCAAGGTGTTATCCTGGATTGGGTCTGAGAGCTTCAGTGTTAAGCTGCAGTCGCCATGGCGTCCAGACCGGAAGTCTCAAACATTCTTCTGTTTTTAAAGCCAACATTTTCAATGGCCAGATTTTTTTTTTCCTTATTTTGTGTTAAATTGCCTGTTAGCAGGGCAGAAAGAAATTTGCATTTTTACTTTTATCCTTTGGGATGCCTGAGGGCAGATAAACAGCATTGGACTATTTTATTCAATTTTGGGCTATTTTCTTCAACTTTTTGAAGTGTCAGTACTATTTTTCAGCTCACAGTTGCATCATCTCTCTGAAAGAGGGACAACAGTGAACTTTACAGGGAAAAAGGGCGATGGAGTAACGGTCTCACATAACAATGAGGGCTACACCTTTGTCCTTCCCTCCCCCTGCTCCTCGATCTTCTGCTGCTCAGCCATGGCCCTCCCCTAGGAGTCCAGCGAATGATGGCATCCCACCTCTGCTCACCCCCACCTCTCCTGTCTACACCAAGCCATGTTGGACACCAATAAGTTAAGTAAAAGTGCATGCATATCAATCACTGCAACCATCATCAGTATGATAAATTAAACTGAAGATTTTGGAATAATGCTGTCACTAAATAACACCCTACGATTGGATGATTTAAATACAGCTTATATGACATGATTCAAAGCACAAACAAGATGATAATGACAATGTTTTTGCATATGATTTGCCTGAGGCTGTTGATAATCAGAGGTTTTAATGTTTCTTTGCCATATTGTTCTTTTGGAAATAGAAAAGTCACTCTTAATGAATGACTATGTGATTATTAAAGTTTCAATCAAATCAAATCAAATCAACCTTTATTGTCATATTGCTGTACATACAACAGTAATACAGGCAAGGTGGAATTGTGTTTCTCTCAGCATCCATATAAGTAAAAGAACATGATTTAATACACAGTCACACATATCTTCACCCCCCACCCCACAACATCCATTTACGAATCCCTGAGACATACTTGAAAAACTAAGTAACTATAATATACAAATAATGTACATAATGTCCGTAGGTGCAGTAGTTTATACGAGAGATTCCGGATATGCTGTTCAGCATCCTAACAGCTTGTGGAAAGAAGCTGTTAATCAGTCTGGTGGTTCTGCCTCTGATGCTCCGGAATCGTTTGCCAGATGGCAGAAGTTCAAAGTGTTTATGCAGAGGGTGAGAACGGTCCTCGACAATGTTCAGTGCCCTGCTCCTACAACAGTTCTGAAAAAGTTCTTGGACAGAGGGGAGGGAGACTCCAATTACCCTCTCAGCTCCCTTAACTATCCTCTGCAGGGCTTTTTTGTCTGGCATACTGCAGCTGGAGTACCATGTAGCAATGCAGTATGTCAGAACACTCTCCACCACACCACTATAGAAGGTCCTGAGGATGCAGATGGGGAGAGAGGCCTGTTTGAGTTTCCTCAAGAAGTGCAGTCTCTGCTGGGCCCGCTTCCTGATCCCCAAGGAATTCTTGCTCCAGGTCAGGTCCTGCGAGATCTGCACTCCAAGGAACTTGATGTTCTCCACTCTCTCCACTAAACGGCCGCAGATGCAGAGAGGGACGTGTTCAGGCTGTGACCGCCGGAAGTCGATAATCATCTCCTTCGTTTTGTCTACGTTTGACACTTGTGGATGGTCTCCGTACTGCTGGGTCTGTGGCGATTCTTCCTGCGGGTCCTTTTTTCATCTGCTGCAGCAGTCAGTTTCTCTTCACCCGCCTTGAGCTGTCTGGTCAGGGTGCCTCTCCATTTGGAGCCGTCCGTTGCGAGATCCCCCCAATGCTCTGTGTTGATCTCCATGGCCTTGATATCTCTCTTGCAGATGTCTCTGAAGCACAGCTGTGGGTGGCCAGTGTCTCTCCTGCCAGTCACCAGTTCTCTGTAGAGGACGTCTTTGGGGATTCTGCCATCCTCCATACGGTGAACGTGGCCTAGCCAGGGGAGCCTGCGCTGCCTGAGTAGAGTGAACATGGAGGGAAGGCCGGCGCGAGACAGGACTTCTGTGTTGGGCACTTTGTCCTGCCAGAATATGTCCAGGATGCGGCAAATGCACGGCAAGTGGAAAGAATTCAGTCTCTTTTCCTGCCAGGCGTATGTTGTCCACGTCTCACTCCCATAGAGCAGTGTGCTGATGACACAGGCGTTGTACACTGCCATATTCGTCTTGACAGAGAGTTTAGGATTCTCCCACACTCATGTGGTGAGGCGAGCGAGTGTGGAGGCTGATTTTCCAATCCTCTTGTCGATCTCTGTATCAAGGGAGAGGTTGCTGCTGATCGTGGACCCCAGGTATGTAAACTGATTCACGACCTCCAGCTCGTAGTCGTCAATGGTGATGGCTGGTGGTGCTTCTGTGCCTTGCGCCAAGACGTTAGTCTTCTTCAGGCTGATGGTAAGCCCGAAGTCCATGCATGCCTGCGAGAAGCGGTCCATCAGGGTCTGAAGCTCCTGCTGTGTGTGGGTCGCGACTGCAGTGTCATCTGCGAACAGCATATATCTGATTAGAGCCTCACGTACTTTGGTCCTGGCTTTCAGGCGGGCGAGGTTGAAAAGCTTGCCGTCAGATCTTGTATGCAGGTAGATTCCCTCTGTTACTGTGCTGAAGGCATGCCTCAGGAGCATAGCAAAGAAAATCCCAAAGAGGGTTGGCGCAAGTACACAGCCCTGTTTCACTCCGCTGTGTGTATTGAATGGCTCTGAGATGTTGCCATCATACTGCACCATCCCCTGCATGTTGGTGTGAAACGATTCAATGAGGGTTTGCAACTTTGGTGGGCATCCTATCTTTGGCAGGATTTTGAAAAGGCCCTCTTTGCTGACCAGATCGAATGCTTTGGTGAGGTCGATGAAGGCGACGTACAGGGCCATGTTCTGTTCTCTGCACTTCTCCTGGAGTTGGCGGATGGAGAATATCATGTCCACCATCGATCGTCCAGCGCGGAAGCCACACTGAGACTCGGGGTAGACACGTTCGGCAAGCTTCTTTAGACGAATGAGGAGAACTCGTGTGTAGACTTTGCCAACAATGCTGAGGAGGAAGATGCCCCTGTAGTTGTTGAAGTCACTTCTCTCCCCTTTATTTTTGTAGAGGGTGATGATCTTGGCATCCCTCATGTCCTGTGGTACGGCACCTTCCTTCCAGCACTGGCAGAGGACGTCATGCAATGGCAGCAGTAGGGCGGTCTTGCAGTACTTGATCAGATCGGGGGGTATGCCGTCGTTGCCGGGTGCCCTTGCCAGCGGCCAAGCTATCAATGGCCTTGCTGAGTTTGTCAATGGTTGGCTCGGCGTCAAGTTCATCCATGGATGGCAGGCAATTGACGGCATCGAGGGCTGACGGTGTCACGGTGTTCTGTCTGGAGTAGAGGTCAGAGTAGTGCTCCACCCATCTCTCCATCTGCTTGTTCTTTTCTGTGATCATCTCCCCAGTGGAGGATTTGAGGGGGGGGGGTCTTGCTCTGAGCTGGACCAAGTGCTTTCTTGATGCCGTCGTACATACCACGGATGTTTCCTGTTATGGCAGCAGTTTGAATGTCTTGGCTGAGCTGAGTCCAGTACTCGGCGCAGCGCCGAGCAGTCTGCTGAACTTTGCTTCTCGCAGCCCTGAGGATCTGGAGATTCTTCTCATTTGGGTACTTCTTGTACTCAGCAAGTGCTGAGCGCTTGGCTTCAATGACGGGGGTCATCACGGACAACTTGGCATCAGACCAGTCCTTTGACTTCAAGGTCTTCCTCCCAAAGATAGCCAAGGCTGTGCGATGGATGATGTTTTGCAGCTCTTCCCACTTCTGCTTTGCGGACTCTCCTTCTTGTGGTTCACCAAGTTCCTTCACAAAGGTGGAGGCAAACTGCTCGACAAGTTCTGGTTGGGCCATCTTGCTGGTGTCAATCCGTGCCTTTCCAGGCTGTCTGGCGCGGTGGAATTTCTTCAGCTGCAGCTTGACCTTGCAACACACCAATGAATGGTCTCTGTCACAATCTGCACTCTGGAATGAGCGGGTGATTAGCACGTTCTTCAATGAAGTGCGCCTGGTCAGGATCAAGTCCACCTGGTGCCAGTGCTTTGAGCGTGGATGTTGCCAGGAAACCTTGTGTTGTGGTTTGGTCTTGAAGAACGAGTTTGTGATGCACAGATCATGATGTGTGCAGAACTCGAGCAGCCGCTGTCTGTTGTCGTTCATTCTGCCCACGCCGAATGGTCCAAGACAGGAGGGCCAGGAATCGTGGTCAGCACCCACTCTGGCATGAAGTCTCCAAGGAGAATGAGTTGTTCAGAGTTGGGGATGATCCTGACAGTTGTTGCGAGATTCTTGTAGAACTCGTCTTTTGCCTCTGGCGTGGCTGTCAGTGTTGGGGCATACACACTGATGAGGGTGACTGGGCCTTCAGTGGTGTTAAGGCGGAGGGTGAGGAGTCGTGCAAAACCATTGCTGCCCAGTTCCACCATCTTCAGCAAGGAGTTCTTCACTGCAAAGCCCCCTCCGTGTTCCCTGTGTTCGCTGCTGCCCTTTCCCTGCCAGTAGAACATGTAGTCCTTCTCTCTCAGTGTGCCTGTGTCAGCCAACCGTGTTTCCTGGAGAGTGGAGATATCCACTTCCAGTCTCTTCAGCTCATTATTGATGATGGCAGTCTTCCTGGTGTCGCTGATGTCCTTGAAGTTAGCAGCGAGTCCTGTCATCATAGTGCAGACGTTCCAAGTTCCCAGTTTTAGAGTTGGTCTCTTTTATTTTGTTGAGCAAAACAAAAGAGCGTTAGCGCTCTGCGCTATGTAAACAGCAGCTACAAACACATTGTTGAATTCCTTCGGCAGATAATATGGCCGACAATTTACAATAAGGAACTCCGCCAACAGAGAGCAGTGTTTAGATACTAACGTGGCGTTAACGCACCAGTTCTTGTTAACATAGATGCATAGGCCCCCCCCCCCACGGCTCTTACCGGAGCTCGCCGTTCCTCTGTCTGCTCAGAACACAGTTGTCCATCCATCCATCCATCCATCCATCCATCCATCTTCTACCGCTTTTCCGGAGGTCCGGGTCGCGGAGGCAGCAGTTCAAGCAGAGAAGCCCAGACTTCCCTCTCCCCAGCCACCTGCTCCAGCTCTTCAGAGGGGATACCAAGGCGTTCCCAGACTAGCTGGGAGACATAGTCTCTCCACCGAGTCCTGGGTCTGCCCCGGGGTCTCCTCCCAGTGGGACGTGCCTGAAACACCTCAAGTGGG
Organism: Pholidichthys leucotaenia; assembly: GCA_020510985.1. Lineage (NCBI taxonomy): Eukaryota > Metazoa > Chordata > Actinopteri > Cichliformes > Pholidichthyidae > Pholidichthys > Pholidichthys leucotaenia. The sequence continues at coordinate 353,557,964 of CM035845.1, read as the reverse complement.
AGGCGTCCAGGAGGCATCCTAATCAGATGCCCATACCACCTCAACTGACTCCTTTCAATGTGGAGGAGCAGCGGTTCTACTCTGAGCCTCTCCCGGATGACTGAGCTCCTCACCCTATCTCTGAGGGTGAGTCCAGCAATCCTACGGAGAAAGCTCATTTCAGCCGCTTGTATCCGCGATCTCGTTCTTTCGGTCATTACCCAAAGCTCGTGACCATAGGTGAGAGTAGGAACGTAGATTGACTGGTAAATCGACAGCTTTGCCTTAGAACTAAGCTCCCTCTTCACCACAACAGACCGGTACAACGTCCGCATCACTGCAGATGCTGCTCCAATCCGTCTGTCGATCTCTCGCTCCATTTTCCCCTCACTCGTGAACAAGACCCCAAGATACTTAAACTCCTCCACTTGGGGCAGGAGCCTGTCCCCAACCCGGAGAGGACAATCCACCTTTTTCCGGCTGAGGACCATGGACTCGGACTTGGAGGTGCTGATTCTCATCCCAGCCGCTTCACACTCAGCGGCAAACCGTCCCAGCAAGAGCTGTAGGTCATTGCTGGATGAAGCCAACAGGACAACATCATCTGCAAACAACAGAGATGAGATCCTGTGGTCACCAAGCATGACACCCTCCATTCCCTGGCTGCGCCTAGAAATCCTGTCCATAAAAATTATGAACAGGACCGGTGACAAAGGGCAGCCCTGGCGGAGTCCAACTCTCACTGGGAATGACTCCGACCGAGTGTTGGCAATGCGAACTAAACTCTCACAACGGTCGTACAGAGACCGAATAGCTCGTAACAACAAGCCCGATACCCCATACTCCCGAAGCACCCCCCACAAAAATCCACGAGGGACGCGGTCAAATGCCTTCTCCAAGTCCACAAAACACATGTAAACTGGTTGGGCAAACTCCCACGAACCCTCAAGAATTCTCGAGAGGGTAAAGAGCTGGTCCGATGTGCCACGGCCAGGACGAAAACCACATTGCTCCTCCTGAATCCGAGGTTCGACCAACGGCCGGACTCTCCTCTCCAGTACCTTGGCATAGACCTTCCCAGGGAGGCTGAGGAGTGTGATCCCTCTAAAGTTGGAGCACACCCTCCGGTCCCCTTTTTTGAAGAGAGGAACCACCACCCCGGTTTGCCATGCCAAAGGCACTGCCCCCGACCTCCACGCAATGTTGCAGAGGCGTGTCAACCATGACAACCCAACAACATCCAGGGCCTTGAGGTACTCGGGGCGAATCTCGTCCACCCCCGGGGCCCGGCCACCAAGGAGATTTTTAACCACCTTGGCGACCTCAGCCCCTGTGATAGGCGAGTCATCCCCCTCGTCCCCAAACCCTGCTTCCTCTGTGGAAGGCGTATCAGTGGGATTGAGGAGATCCTCGAAGTATTCCTTCCACCGCCCGACGATATCCCCAGTTGAAGTCAACAGTGTCCCATCCGCACCATACACAGTGTGGACGGGGAGCTGCTTTCCCCTCCTGAGCCGCCGAACAGTTTGCCAGAATCTCTTTGAAGCCGACCGAAAGTCTTGTTCCATGGCCTCACCGAACTCCTCCCATACCCGGGTTTTTGCTTCAGCAACCACCCGAGCTGCACTCCGCTTGGCCTGCCGGTACACCTCAGCTGCTTCGGGAGTCCCACAAGCCAACCAAGCTTGATAGGACTCCTTCTTCAGCTTAATGGCCCCCCTCACCACTGGTGTCCACCACTTGGTTCGGGGGTTGCCACCACGAGATGCACCGACCACCTTGCGGCCGCAGCTCTGGGCTGCCGCTTCAACAACAGAGGTGGAGAACATGGCCCATTCAGACTCCATGTCTCCAGACTCCCTCGGAATGTGGTTGAAGTTCTTCCGGAGGTGGGAGTTGAAGACCTCCCGGACAGGGGCCTCAGCCAGACGCTCCCAGCACACCCTCACTATACGTTTGGGTCTACCAGGTCTGAATGGCTTCCTCCCCTGCCATCGGATCCAACTCACCACCAGGTGGTGATCAGTTGACAGCTCTGCACCTCTCTTTACTCGGGTGTCCAAGACATACGGTCGCAGGTCTGATGATACGATAACAAAATCGATCATCGACCTGCGGCCTAGGGTGTCCTGGTGCCAGGTGCACATATGGACACCCTTATGCTTGAACATGGTGTTCGTTATAGACAGACTGTGGTTAGCACAGAAGTCCAATAACTGAACACCACTCGGGTTCAGATCGGGCAGGCCGTTCCTCCCAATCACCCCCCTCCAGGTTTCACTGTCGTTGCCCACGTGCGCATTGAAGTCCCCCAGTAGGACAATGGAGTCTCCAGGAGGAGCACCCTCCAGCACCCCAGTCACAGACTCCAAAAAGGGTGGGTACTCTGAAACATCATTTGGTGCATAGGCACAAATGATGGTCAGGACCCGTTTCCCAACCCGAAGGCGCAGGGAAGCAACCCTTTCGTCCACCGGGGAAAACTCCAATATAGAGGCAGCAAGGTGGGGCGATACAAGAATACCTACCCCTGCTCGTCGCCTCTCGCCCGGGGCAACTCCAGAAAAGGCCAAGCTCCAGCCCCTCTCCAGGAGACTGGTTCCGGAACCGGAGCTGTGTGTTGAGGTGAGGCCGACTATATCTAGCCGGTATCGCTCAATCTCGTACACCAGCTCAGGCTCCTTCCCCACCAGAGAGGTGACATTCCACGTACCAAAAGCCAGTTTAGAAAGCTTGGGATCAGTCCGCCAAGGTCTCCGCCTTTGACTGCCACCTAATCCACATAGCACCGGACTTCCATGATCCCTCCTGCAGGTGGTGAACCTACTGGAGGGCGGACCCATGTAACTCCTTCGGGCTGAGCCCGGCCGGGTCCCATGGGTGGAAACCCGGCCACCAGACGCTAGCCTTCGAGCCCCTCCCCCAGGCCTGGCTCCAGGGTGGGGCCCCGGTAACCCCATACCGGGCGGGGTACACTGAATCCTTGATATACAATTTATCATGAGAGTCTGTTGGATCGTTCTTCGTCTGGCCCTTCACCCAGGACCAGTTTGTCTTGGGAGACCCTATCAGAGGCAAATTGCCCCGGACAACATAGCTCCTGGGATCACTGGGGCACGCAAACCCCCCCACCACGATAAGGTGACGATCCATGAGGGGGCAGTTGTATCTTATTTATTTATTTGTTTATTTGTTTATTTGTCAGGGACAGTGCAATAAACATAGACAAAAATAAATCTGATGTATTAAACAGAGAGTGTATAGCATTAAGCTAATTTGTAACTCTTGTCCCTGGATGGGCTTTAGAGAAAAGAAATAGAGAAAAAGAAAAAAAGATGAGGAAAAAACAAAATGAAAACAGTAAAAACTATATCCACATACATCAATACAAAGAGAATTATAAATACACAATATAAAAACCTGATTCACATTTGCCTGTTACAGTAAAATGCCTGTTAAACATTTGCCTTCCCTTCTTCACTCACACCCTAGACAATCATTTCATACATGAGTACATTCTTGTTTATCTTTCAGCCAGTTTTTAACCTTTGTAGTAAATGTTTTAAAATCCGTTTTTATTTTGATTTCATTTAGCATTGTGTTGTTGTGTTGTGTTCTAGTTGAATGGCCTCGTCAGGGATGTTGTCGTGGAGCCATGTCTCCGTGAACGCAAGAACACAGCAGTCCCTCCACTCTCTCCGGGTTTCTCTCAGCAGACGCAGCTCGTTCAGCTTGTTGTTGAGGGAGCGGATGTTAGAGAGAAGGAGCGACCGTACCGCTGGTCTGGAGGGCTTGGCCTTTAGCCTAGCATGGATCCCGGCCCTTTTTCCACGTCTTTGACTGTTCTTGGCAAAACAGCAAAGCTTTGCAGGATTGCACGATGGAACGAAAAAAAAAAAGAAAAAAAAAGAAGAAGTAGAGGAAAGAGCTCCAATACTGGGCTGTCTGATTAGACTTGATTCTTTAATTTTTCTTTAATGAAATGTAATCAGCTTAAGGGCTCAGTACAAGGTGGGGAGCACCTTTTGGAATTTAAGCCCTCAAATTCCATCACTCAATCCTTTAGCACTTACCCAGTCATGGGGACAGCAGGCTAAAAGGAGAAGAGAAGGCAGACTGCTGCCTGGCTGACTTATCACTATGACCTCTTCAGCAGATAATTGAGAAGAGTTCAAAACATTTTACATGAAGAAATAAATGATCTCTCCCACTCCAGCAAAAATGTTCGAAAATAAGCTTGGGTCATTTTTCTAGATGTACAGGCTAAAACAAAAACTGAACCATTCGTTAGACTTAAAATTTTCACCAACATTACAATAAGCACTGTAAAAACTTAAAAGGACAAAAGTTGAATGACTACTACAGTAACACAAACATTTATGAGATGAAAACTTGAAATCCTGTTTGTGTTATTTATGATGTGTGTGTGTGTGGGGGGGGCAACAGATTCCCCTGATTTTATTTTTTCAGGACGGCACCGATATTGGACGCTTGTGGTGGACGTGAGGACAGAGAGAGGTTTGGGGCAGGCTGGCTGCGGCAAGGGGACTACGGCGTCTTTCATCATGCTGAATTGGCCATTGGCCATTGGCTTGAGGCAGGGACAACATGGGGGGGGGGGGGACCTACCCCCTATGTGTCACAGAGTGTGACAAGCAGACCCAAAGCTAAGTAAAACAAATGACATTAACAATGATATAACGCATATCAATTTACCTGACTTTGACTTTGAAACTGCAGTGTTTACCTAAAATGAAATTGCAGGTCTGACAGATTGCAATGATGCCTCTTGACAGATAATGGTATGACAGTATCACATTTCAGAAATGTGACAAGAATAAGGAATAATTGTGTTGTATGATTTTGATTTGCTAAAGAGCTGGGCTGTGTTCGAGGTGCTTGGTTTTCGGCCGAGCCGGGCCCCAAGACTCCAGACCAGATCAAAATTTAGATTTTTAAATTTACAATAAGCACTGTAAAAACTTAAAAGCACAAAAGTTGAATGACTATAACAGTAAAACAAACATTTATGAGATGAAAACTTTGAAATCCTGTTTGTGTGATTTCTGATGTGGAGTGGGGGGTGGGGGGCCACAGCTTCCCCCAATTTTATTTTTTCAGGATGGCACCAGCATTGGATGCTTGTGGTGGACGGGTGGACAGAGAGTTCCTTAATGCCTCTATCAGCAGGACAAATAATCTGCTACTTCTAAAATAATGCAGCTACCACAGGCTGTCTGTTTCTTAAGACCAGGTTCAGGTTCAGGTTCAGGTTCAGGTTACTTTATTTGTACCCGTAGGTAGATTTGTTTTGCAGTTGGTGACATCCATATTTACAAGCCACTAATTACATTCAACATAGACACAAACACAGGCACACATCTTACAAAATAGGTAAATATAGAATATGTACAATATAATTTTATAGCTTGTTCAACTCTTTGACAGCAGCAGGGACAAAGCTGTTTTTGTAGCGCTGGGTTCTACTTTTTGGGACAGCAAATCTCCGTCTGGAGGGAAGAAGCTGAAAGTTGCAGTGCAAAGGGTGGGAGTCATCATTTAAAATCGAGTCGGCCATCCTCTGTACTTGTTTGGCGTACAGGGATGCCAGGCTCAGCTGTGACTCACCAAGCAAACGACTGGACCATCTGACTACCTGATCCAAGGATTTCCTCTGTTTCAGTTTTATCTGACCAAACCATGACATTAAAGAAAAGGATAAAACAGATTCAATAAAAGCCCGATAAAACATAGTCATTATGGGTCGGTCAATTTGGAAGCGTGCAAGTTTCCTCAAACAATGCAAATTTTGCTGACCCTTTTTGCACACCCTTTCACAGTTCACCTCAAAGTTCAATCCACTATCAATAATCGTCCCAAGATATTTGTACGATTGTACACATTCAGTGGTCTGGCTTTTTAGTACGGTGACTTTGTGCCTGGGAGTTTTCCTCTTAAAGTCAATAATCATATCTTTCGTTTTTGTTGTATTCAGCTGCAGGTAGGAATCCTCACACCATATATACAGATACACATATATATATATACACCAGATATACAGAAATAACATAGCAAACATTACTTTGAATCTGTCATGGTCCACTCTGCTCATTATCCACAGCTGCACGCACACCTGATCCTTATTAGACTGGGCCTATATCTTCCACGCTGCCCGGAGTGGCAGTGCGGAGATGTCTCACTGCACTCTAGGAGAGCTTCATCACTGAATCGTCTCAGCTACCAAAGCCACAGCCAAGCCAGCCCTCACCTGCGCTGGGAAGATCAAACCTAACCCCCCACGTAAGCGCCATTGTCAACTTATCTCTTTCTACTAGTCCCCTGTGCACAGGCGGAGTCCGTGGCAGCGGAGTCTCTTCCTCTTCCTCCTGGGCGGCGTGCTCACCCGCTCCTTCTCCTCACCACCAACCTCTACACTCTCCTGTCAGGATTATTCCAACGTCTGAAGAGCACTGTCTCCCTGGCCACGGCCGTACCACCGAACCAGAGAACTTCGCCATCTGTTCCCACAGTAAGCCACACGGTAACTGTTTAACTCCAGTCATGACGCTCAGTAACCACCTCTCTCTGTGTGTCTCCAGGGTTGCCAGGCCGAACGGTGTCTCGCTGAGTTCCCGGCAGTTCCAGCCTGCACTCACACCACAGTTCTCTCACATTGTTGTTAATAAACTTTATTGTATCAACTTGGAATCTGTGCCTCATCACTGGGTCAACAACCATGTCAGAATCACATCTGTCACAGCACTTGCCACTCCAATTCAACTTTATTTACAGTTAAAGTTACACACCAGTTAATGTCACGTTAGTGTCTAAACACTGCTCTCCATTGGCGGAGTTCCTTATTGTTAATTGTCGGCCATTTTATCTGCCGAGGGAATTCAGCAACATGTTTGTAGTTGGTGTTTACATAGCGCCGAGCGCTAACGCTAAAGCTAATGCTAAGAAGGCACTCGGGGTACTGCACAATGCGATCAATGCAATCCAAACGTCACACCTGGACAGTTTTGTGGTGGTTGCGGGGGATTTTAACCACACCAACATAAAGACTGTGCTCCCCAAGTTTAAACAATGTGTAGACTTTAAGACCAGAGGAGAGAATATGTTGGACTTAGTGTACACAAACACAGATGCATATAAAGCAATACCCCGCCCCCATCTCGGCCATTCTGATCACATGTCCGTGATGCTGGTGCCTGCCTACAAACCTTTATTGAAGCGCAGCAGGCCAGCAGTAAAACAAATCAAGATTTTGCCAGAGAGTGCAACCTCTGTACTGCAAGACTGTTTTCAGCACACAGACTGAAAGATCTTCAAAATTGCAGCCTCCCAGGAAGACAGAACAGATGTGGAGGAGTATGCTGATACGGTCACCAGCTACATTGCGAAGTGCACAGAGGATTTCACTACAGTGAAGACCATCACTATGCGGGGTAATCATAAGCCCTGGATGACTGCAGAGGTGCGCTCGCTGCTTACAGCCAGAGATGCAGCCTTCAGAGCGAAGGACAGGATTGCCCTCCGCTCAGCCAGGTCTGCGCTTTCAAAGGGAATTAAGGCGGCAAAGCGCGCCTATGCGGAGAAAATCCAGGGACACCTCTGTGACACTAGGAACACCAAGCAGATGTGGCAGGGAGTTCGGACACTGACGGGCTTTAAGTCTAGGCAGGGGGTCGATGATGACGATGCTTCGCTTCCAGAAAGGCTTAATGACTTCTTTGCACGTTTTGAAGCATCAAACTCGACAATCAGAGGGAGGGCCGGCCCACTCCCACCATCGGTCGGACCAGCTTTTACCATCAACACAGCGGACACACGGAGGACCCTATCCATAGTCAACCCACGCAAAGCTGCAGGTCCAGACAACATTCCGGGACGTGTGCTCCGAGACTGCGCGAGCGAGTTGGTGGATGTCCTGACTGACATTTATAACATCTCCCTGAGTCAGGCCATCGTTCCCAGATGCTTCAAGACCTCTATCATTGTACCGGTGGCAAAGAAACCAGTGGTGTCCTGTTTGAATGACTATCGTCCTGTTGCACTTACACCAATTGTGATGAAGTGTTTTGAACGGCTTGTCAAACCACACATCACAGCCTGCCTCCCTGCATCACACGACCCGCTCCAGTTTGCATATCATTCAAACCGCTCCACGGAGGATGCTATAGTCATCACCCTACACTCTGTCATCACCCACCTGGACCAGAAAGACACCTACGCCAGACTCCTGTACATTGATTTCAGTTCAGCATTCAACACCATTATTCCCCAGAGACTGATAGAGAAATTACTCCTTCTCGGTCTGAACACCGCCACATGTCTCTGGATCCTGGATTTCCTGACTGAGAGACCTCAGTCTGTCCGGGTTGGAAACAACATCTCCAACTCTGTCACGCTGAGTACCGGAACCCCTCAAGGCTGTGTACTCAGTCCACTGTTGTTTACACTTCTAACACATGACTGTGTATCCAAACACGAGGGGAACCAGATTATTAAGTTTGCAGATGACACCACGGTGGTAGGACTTATTCAGAGGGATGAGGAATCAATGTACAGGGAAGAAGTGAGAGACCTGGAGGGCTGGTGCAGGGAGAACAATCTAGTGCTCAACGTGGACAAAACAAAGGAGATGATTATCGACTTCCGGCGGTCACAGCCTGAGCAAGTCCCCCTCAGCATTGGCGGCCATTTAGTGGAGAGAGTAGAGAACATCAAGTTCCTCGGAGTGCAGATCTCGCAGGACCTGACCTGAAGCAAGAATTCCTTGGAGATCAGGAAGCGGGCTCAGCAGAGACTACACTTTTTGAGGAAACTCAAACAGGCCTCTCTCCCCATCTGCATCCTCAGGACCTTCTACAGTGGTGTGGTGGAGAGTGTTCTGACGTACTGCATTGCTACATGGTACTCCAGCTGCAATATGTCAGACAAAAAAGCCCTGCAGAGGATAGTAAAGGGGGCGGAGAGGGTAATTGGAGTCTCCCTCCCCTCTGTCCAAGAACTTTTTCAGAACCGTTGTAGGAGCAGGGCACTGAACATTGTCAAGGACCGTTCTCACCCTCTGCATAAACACTTTGAACTTCTTCCATCTGGTAAACGATTCCGGAGCATCAGAGGCAGAACCACCAGACTGATCAACAGCTTCCTTCCACAAGCTGTCAGGATGCTGAACAGTTGACCCGGAATCTCACATACACACTACTGCACCTATGGACATTTTGTATATTATAGTTAGTTATTCTTTTTCCCCAAGTATGTCTCAGGGATGTGTGAATGGATGGGGGGGTTGGGGTGGGGTGGGGGGTGGAGCTATGTGGGAGTGTGTCTTAATCATGCTGCTTCTTATATGGATGCCGAGAGAAACGCAATTTCATCTTGCCTGCACTACAGTTGTATGTGCAGCAATATGACAATAAAGTTTGATTTGATTTGATTTGATTTATTTATTTAGCGCCATTTCACAACAACAGTCATCTCATAGCACTTTCAACTGAAGGAGGGAGCCCCACAATTGCAGAAAGACCCCAACAATCAGGTGATCCCCTGTGAGCAAGCGATGGCGATGGTGAAGAGGAAAAACTCCCTTTTAACAGGAAGAAACCTCCAGCAGAACCAGGCTCACGGCGGGGCAGGAATCTGCTGTGACCGGCTGAGGGGTGAGGGGATAAAGAAGATGAAAAGAACAGACATGTAGAGAGCAAACAACACGATGGGGACTCAATCTATGGGAGAGAACAAACAGATGTTAATGACCAGCAAAAGAAAAAAAATATTTCACTGAGAGTGAAGAAAGGAGTGAAGCCCAGTGCAATTATTGGAGGTCCCCCGGCTGTCTAAACCTATTAGCAGCATAACTAAGGGAGGGTTCAGAGACACATGATCCCTCCCTAATTGTAGGCTATATCAAAAAAGAAGGTTTTAACCCTTGTCTTAAAAACAGAGATCGAGTCTGACTCCCGAATCAAGATTGGCAGCTGGTTCCACAAGACAGGAGCTTGATAACTGAAGGCTCTGCCTCCCATTTTACTTTTGGAGATTCTAGGCATTACAAGTAATCCAGCATTTTGGGAGCGTAGTGCTCTGCTAGGATCATAGGGTAATATCAGATCTTTTAAATAAAAAGGGGCCTGATTGGTTAGAGCTTTGAAAGTGAGAAGAAGGATTTAAAACTTAATTCTAAACTCTATGGGAAGCCAATGAAGGGAGGCCAGAACCGGAGAGATATGAGCTCTCTTTCTAGTACTTGTTGAAACACTAGCTGCAGCATTTTGGATCAACTGTAGACTTTTCAGAGATGTTTCAGGACAACCTGAAAATAAAGAGTTACAATAATCTAATCTAGAGCTAACAAAAGCGTGGATCAGTTTCTCAGCATCACTCTGAGATAAGATGCTCCTAATCTTGGCAATATTTCACTCCACTGATCTGAAATGTGATGACACTCCTTACTTTGCAAAGGCAAGGTTAATTTCATCAGGGAACTTCTACAGGGCAGCTTACCATTCTGTAAGTGTGCAACGGCTTACAGTGCATCTCTCCCATGTACTGCCACCTGCTTGACCAATGAAGCGCAAGTGTTATCCTGAAAATCTACATTGTCAATACAGGGGGATGGTGGTAATGTGGTCATTGGGCGTGCCCACACCTGGCCAGGAATTGGGCGGGGTTGTGTGCCCCGTTTTGGTGACTGATCTTACCCTCATTATGTCGGCAGGCCAAGGTGGGCATGGTGAAGAAAGATGCTCTCTTCCCACAGAATGCTACCACATGATGCCATTTGGGGTGTGGATGTACCAGAACAATTTCAGATGGAAAGCATAGGAGTGAGGGTCCTTCGTTAACTTTTTCCTTGGGTGGGAGTGGGCAAGAACACCTTGTGGATTGAAACACTTAACTATAGGCTACAATCTTTACTTCCGCTTCTGAGAGAGAGCAGACGCTTTTCTTCCCTCTCCCTCCTAATCCTCTCCCTTCTGATCCCAGCTTGCAATGTCGCTCTTCTCCTGGCTGAATCTTAATCCAAATGGAAATTATGGATCTGGAAAGCGGCTTATATGCGATTGTCACCACTTTAAAAGAAGAAGATCGGGTCAGGGGGAACCCAAGGGAGACTCATGGCATTGGAATTCATGTGTCTGTGTGATTCGACTGAGATTGAACTGATCACAGGATCTTCTGTTTGGCCCCTGGAGTTTTCCTAGTGTATCGAAATTATCTGGGTGAGCTAATCAAATGCGGACCCCGGCGTAGCTCCCTTAACAAATTCAACAATTCGTCCAGCTGGGGGGAGCACTGACTGTCAGCGGCAGGATTAACATGGAATTTACCACCTGGCATGCATTGAAGAGAGAACGGACTCTCTTGGACATGTTTTACCTATGTTTCGGTAGGTGGATAACATCTGTGGATCGCTGAGTGCTCTCCAGAGAATGATCTAAAGCATGATTCAAGCCTGTATGAAATTTGAAGCACAGAATCGAAGAGAGAGAAATTTTTTTATTCTCTGAGTGCACTGTGCAGATTTGACCTTGTGTTTTGGTGCCCTTGTTTACATTCCTCCTCGATGAAGATAACGCCGGAGAAGTGGCTTAACCCAAACATCGACATACAATGGCTGTTGTTCTGCAGATCGAGCTTCTCAAGGACAGCGCTATCATGTGTTTACAGAACTTGCCACCTGCATGAAGAATGGACATGCCGAGTAGAACACATGACTATCCGTTGCCAGGGGGTGCCCTCTGCTGTTCACCAGCAATTGACACACCTCCACACTGCATCACACACTGATCATATGCTGACTACATACACTGGTCTCTCTCGCTTTGTCATTTGTCAACGTCTGCTAATTGTGCATAGAGGGGTTTTTTCTGTGTGATCAAAATTTGGCTCATTTGAGCTTTATATGAGCTTATACGAGCGTTATTCTGATAACTATGTTTTTTCTCTCTGCCTATTGTGTTTTCCTCTCCCCCCCCCCTCCCCCTCTTTACCCTCACTGTTCGACTGGCGCCTTCGGGCTGCCCCGGCTATGGGATGCGCTTACTGAGCGCGCCCAATGTCAAGTCAAATTTCAATTCTCCTGTATGTATTACGTATGGTAGTATTGACAATAAACCTTATTCATTCATTCATTCATTCATTCAATTATTGGTAAATTTTTATCTGCTTGATCGGGTGAAAGGAAGCGATGACAACTACGAGGCTTATGATGACACAAAATAGAATGGTCCTTGATCAATTAACTGCCACCCGTAGGGGCGTGTACCTTATTGTAGGAGGTTACAGTTGTACTTTTATCCCTGAAAATAATGCAGAGGGTCATATTATTAATTTGGACATACACAGTCTCATTGCCTTGCAGGCTGCTGTGGACAAGAATAATCTCATTGATGCACAGAATTGATTAAATTAGTAGTTCTATTCATGGAGAAGTCTCATTATGAATTGTTAGTGATTTTGATAGTGATTATTTTGGTCTTTTCCTGCTTCATTCCTTGTGTCTGTAGTATGATGATGAGGCTGGATCATGTAAACTTAATGATATGTCTCAATGCACTTGCTGCACATGATTAGGATGGTAAAGGGGCAATACTAGCCTAAGGTGTGTGAAATTTGCAATATTGTGTAACACCCAATTGTGTAGTAACACCTACTGTGCTCGCCAGATTTTTGTATAATACCACTGTAATTGGGTAACACCTCTTTGTAGCACTTTAGGTGTGTGATACTACTTTAGGATGTACAATCTTGTACCCTTGTGGTAGTATTGGGTTATGGCAGTGTAGTTACCTTAACTTTACTACCTGGACAAAAGGGATAATTGAGCCAGATCAGACCGATTACAGGTTCGTAGGAGCCTGGAGGGCATAACAACAGAAAACTCACACGCACGGTGTATGGAACTTGCAAATATGTATACAGTGGGGAAAAAAGTATTTATTCAGCCACCAATTGTGCAAGTTCTCCCACTTAAAAGATGAGAGAGGTCTCCAATTTTCATCATAGGTATACCTCAACTATGAGAGACAAAATGAGGAAAAAAAATCCAGAAAATCACATTGTTTGATTTTTAAAGAATTTATTTGCAAATTATGGTGGAAAATAAGTATTTGGTCAATAACAAAAGTTCATCTCAATACTTTGTAATATACCCATTGCTGGCAATGACAGCGGTCAAACGTTTTCTGTAAGTCTTCACAAGGTTTTCACACACTTGCTGGTATATTGGCCCATTTCTTCATGCAGATCTCCTCTAGAGCAGTGATGTTTTGGTGCTGTCGCTGGGCAACACGGACTTTCAACTCCCTCCAAAGATTTTCTATGGGGTTGAGATCTGGAGACCGGCTAGACCACTCCAGGACCTTGAAATGCTTCTTACGAAGCCACTCCATCGTTGCCCGGGCGGTGTGTTTGGGATCATTGTCATGCTGAAAGACCCAGCCACGTTTCATCTTCAATGCCCTTGCTAATGGAAGGAGATTTTCACTCAAAATCTCAAGATACATGGCCCAGTTCATTCTTTCCTTTACACGGATCAGTCGTCCTTGTCCCTTTGCAGAAAAAACAGCCCCAAAGCATGATGTTTCCACCCCCATGCTTCACAGTAGGTATGGTGTTCTTTGGATGCAACTCAGCATTCTTTCTCCTCCAAACACGACAAGCTGAGTTTTTACCAAAAACTTCTATTTTGGTTTCATCTGACCATATGACATTCTCCCAATCCTCTTCTGGATCATCCAAATGCTCTCTAGCAAACTTCAGATGGGCCTGGACATGTACTGGCTTAAGCAGGGGGACACGTCTGGCACTGCAGGATTTGAGTCCCTGGCGGCATAGTGTGTTACTGATGGTAGCCTTTGTTACTTTGGTCCGAGCTCTCTGCAGGTCATTCACTAGGTCCCCCCGTTTGGTTCTGGGATTTTTGCTCACCGTTCTTGTGATCATTTTGACCCCACGGGGTGAGAACTTGCGTGCAGCCCCAGATTGAGGGAGATTATCAGTGGTCTTGTATGTCTTCCATTTTCTAATAATTGCTCCCACAATTGATTTCTTCACACCAAGCTGCTTACCTATTGCAGATTCAGTCTTCCCAGCCTGGTGCAGGTCTACAATTTTGTTTCTGGTGTCCTTTGACAGCTCTTTGGTCTTGGCCATAGTGGAGTTTGGAGTCTGACTGTTTGAGGTTGTGGACAGGTGTCTTTTATACTGATAACGAGTTCAAACAGGTGCCATTAATACAGGTAACGAGTGGAGGAAAGAGGAGCCTCTTAAAGAAGAAGTTCCAGGTCTGTGAGAGCCAGAAATCTTGCTTGTTTTTAGCTGACCAACTACTTATTTTCCACCATAATTTGCAAATAAATTATCTAAAAATCAGACAATGTGATTTTCTGGATTTTTTTTCCCTCATTTTGTCTCTCATAGTTGAGGTATACCTATGATGAAAATTGGAGAGCACTCTCATCTTTTAAGTGGGAGAACTTGCACAATTGGTGGCTGACTAAATACTTTTTTGCCCCACTGTACTTCTTTTTACAAATGTGTACACATAAAAAAACACAGCATTGTAACAATAATAAAAAAAATAAAAATAAAATACTCCAAATATATTTACAGTGTGTATAGTTCTCTAGTGTCCGTTCCAGGTGATCAGTGGGATCAACTTTACCAGTTCACAGGGTTCGGGCTTCGGCTCGCCATCCAGATCTGGAGAATCCACAGTCCTCTGAATCCAGCACAAAAACCTGACCTACAGAATAGGTCAGAACAAAGAGCTTAATCTATTATCTAAGTCAAGCGCATTGGAAAGCACTTAACAAGAAAAAAAAAAAACAGAAAATTGTGCTAGCACAACAATTTAGCACAATTTTGCACTTTAAAACACATAAACCACAAGTTCAACATTCACCATTGAGTAGCAATCAATGGCAAGGGAAATGGGACCATTTCTAACCATTACAGCTTTGATAAGTGCCCTTTTCTGATGGAAAAACTAGCCAAAATTAGCATCGGCGATTAGCATTTCAAGCTAGAGGTTAGCATTCCCATACACGATGAACGGCACTTACCAAGCTAAGTGACACGTGCGTCATGGGGTTCCCGCGCTCAACGGCGTTAACAGCCTTTGGATCCCAATCTTAAAATTTAATAAATGAGGCATTAGAATTTGCTAATACAGCAATGTCTCATTGCAGGTGTTTATTCAGGCTTACCAATCTCAAGTTTTGTCCAAGCAAAGGCTGCTATCAGCACGCTAGGTCACCGTCTGCGTAAAAGAAACGCGCTCTCTCGGTCGATGTCTGCTGCTACTCACAGCGTTCTGCAGATTACACACAGACCGAGCGAGGCTGGCGTGACCCCATTGGCTGTTGCTGCCAACCAAAGGACGCAGCCATAGGTTGCTCGAAATACCAAATGAAAACATTTGCAACTTTATCAAAACTTTCCAGAAAATGTTCCTAATTATTTATGAACATATTTTATGAACTTATATTGTATTTATATACCCATCTTCAAAATATCTATTCCCATTGTGAAATGAGTGTCCCCCCTTCTTCTTAAAGCGATATTGACATTCATAATTCAATCCACGTTTTTAACACTGGGTTACACTTGTCTTATTCTGTTTTGAGTTTTTCCATGTCATTCTCACATTACTGTTTCTGTCACATTACACTTATTGTTATTACATCATTAATCACTAGATTCTTATTTTAGACAGTTTAATTGATTTCAATCACATGTTTACACTTATCACTACACATATTCACTTTTATTGCTACACCTTATATCATAGCCTTGTTTAAGGAAAAACTACCTCATAGATTTACTGCTAGTCTCCAAAGACACATACGTAACAACATGTACATCCTTACATATACAGTGATCCCTCGCTACTTCGCGCCTCACCTTTTGCGCCCTCAGTGCATCGCGGATTTTTCAAAAATATTCATCAAAAATTCAAAATTGAGAAAAAAGTTGCCCGGACGCTAGCAGAAGGCAGGGAGACTACACGGAGAGCCGGCACAACTCAAAATCCACCTCTCTGATTCGCTGGCCAGCATCCCCCCCCTAAGAGATTTTGTTCTCGTGTTGGCTCGGCTCGGGAATCTCGCAAGCTGATTGGCCGAGACGTCGCTGCTGCCTCTACGCCTCCTCCTGCTGCCTCTACGCCTTCCCGTCGAGAGAGTGAGAGAATGAACGTATGTATTATTTATATAATTTATACATTATTTTATGTATATTATTTATATTATTAATATTTTATTTACATGTTTCAAACTATTCTTTAATGTTCTAATGATAACATATGCATTTATAGGGTTAATATACACTTATTGATATTATATATACACAAAAAAAATGTATGTAAAAAATGGGGGGGGTGATGCTACTTCGCGTTTTTTCATTTTTCGCGGTCGGTTCTGGACCCCATTAACCGCGATAAGTGAGGGATCACTGTATATCCTTTTATCATTATTCATTATTCAGTCTTTACCGGGGTACCACCCTCGAGCCAGGCCTGGGGGAGGGGCTCGATGGCTAGCATCTGGTGGCCGGGTTTCCACCCATGGGACCCAGCCGGGTTCATCCCGAAGGAGTTACATGGGTCCGCCCTCCAGTGGGCTCACCAGCTGCAGGAGGGATAATGGGGGTCCAGTGCTGTGTGGATTAGGTGGCGGTCAAAGGCAGAGACCTTGGCGGATTGATCCCAAGGTTTCTAATCTGGCTTTTGGTACATGGAATGTCACCTCTCTGGTGGGGAAAGAGCCTTAGCTGGTGTACGAGATTGAGAGATACCGGTTAGATATAGTCGGCCTCCCCTCAACACACAGCTCTGGTTCCGGAACCAGTCTCCTGGAGAGGGGCTGGAGCTTGGCCTTTTCTGGAGTTGCCCCGGGCGAGAGGCGACAAGCAGGGGTGGGTATTCTTGTATCCCCTAACCTTGCTGCCTCGATATTGGAGTTTTCCCCAGTGGATGAAAGGGTTGCTTCCCTCCGCCTTCGGGTTGGGAATCGGGTCCTGACCATCATTTGTGCCTATGCACCAAATGATGTTTCAGAGTACCCACCCTTTTTGGAGTCTCTGACTGGGGTGCTGGAGGGTGCTCCTCTTGGAGAATCCATTGTCCTACTGGGGGACTTCAATGCGCACGTGGGCAACGACAGTGAAACCTGGAGGGGGGTGATTGGGAGGAACAGCCTGTCCGATCTGACCCAGAGTGGTGTTCAGTTATTGGACTTCTGTACTAAACACAGTTTGTCCATAACGAACACCATGTTCAAGCATAAGGGTGTCCATATGTGCACCTGGCACCAGGACACCCTAGGTCGCAGGTTGATGATCGATTTTGTAATTGTGTCATCAGACCTGCGACCGTATGTCTGGGACACCCAAGTAAAGAGAGGTGCAGAGCTGTAAACTGATCACCACCTGGTGGTGAGTTGGATCCGATGGCAGGGGAGGAAGCCATTCAGACCTGGTAGACCCAAAGGTATAGTGAGGGTGTGCTGGGAACGTGTGGCTGAGGCCCCTGTCCCAGAGGTCTTCAACTCCCACCTCTGGAAGAACTTCATCCACATTCCGAGGGAGTCTGGAGACATGGAGTCTGAATGGGCCATGTTCTCCACTTCTGTTGTTGAAGCGGCGGCCTAGAGCTGCGGCCGCAAGGTGGTCGGTGCATCTCGTGATGGCAACCCCCGAACCAAGTGGTGGACACCAGTTGTGAGGGGGGCCATTAAGCTGAAGAAGGAGTCCTATCAAGCTTGGTTGACTTCTGGGACTCCCGAAGCAGCTGAGGTGTACCAGCAGGCAAAGCGGAGTGCAGCTCGGGTTGTTGCTGAAGCAACAGGACAAACAACTGCAAACAACAACATCTGCAAACAACAGAGATGGGATCCTGTGGTCACCAAGCATGACACCCTCCGTTCCCTGGCTGCGCCTAGAAATCCTGTCCATAAAAATTATGAACAGGATCGGTGACAAAGGGCAGCCCTGGTGGAGTCCAACTCTTACTGGGAATGACTCCGACCGAGTGTTGACAATACAAACCAAACTCTCACAATGGTCATACAGAGACCGAATAGCTCGTAACAACAAGCCCGATACCCCATACTCCCGAAACACCCCCCACAAAAAAACCACAAGGGACGTGGTCAAATGCCTTCTCCAAGTCCACAAAACACATGTAAACTGGTTGAGCAAACTCCCATGAACCCTCGAAAATTCTTGAGAGGGTAAAGAGCTGGTTCGATGTGCCACGGCCAGGACGAAAACAACATTGCTCCTCCTTAATCCGAGGTTCAACCAACGGTCGGACTCTCCTCTCCAGTACCTTGGCATAGACCTTCCCAGGGAGGCTGAGGAGTGTGATCCCTCTAAAGTTGGAGCACACCCTCCGGTCCCCTTTTTTGAAGAAAGGAACCACCACCCCGGTTTGCCATGCCAAAGGCACTGCCCCCAACCCCCACGCAATGTTGCAGAGGCGTGTCAACCATGACAGACCAACAACATCCAGGGCCTTGAGGTACTCAGGGGTGAGTCTCGTCCACCCCCGGGGCCCGGCAACCAAGGAGATTTTTAACCACTTTGGTGACCTCAGCCCCTGTGATAGGCGAGTCATCCCCCTCGTCGACAAACCCCGCTTCCTCTGTGGAAGGCATATCAGTGGGATTGAGGAGATCCTCAAAGTATTCCTTCCACCGCCTGACGATATCCCCAGTCAAAGTCCACAGCGCCCCATCCGCACCATACACAGTGTGGACAGGGAGCTGCTTTCCCCTCCTGAGCAGCCAGACAGTTTACCAGAATCTCTTCAAGGCTGACCGAAAGTCTTGTTCTATGGCCTCACCGAACTCCTCCCATACCCGGGTTTTTGCTTCAGCAACAACCCAAGCTGCACTCCACTTGGCCTGCCGGTACACCTCAGCTGCTTTGGGAGTACCACAAGCCAACCAAGCTTGATAGGACTCCTTCTTCAGCTTATTGGCTCCCCTCACCACCGGTGTCCACCACTTGGTTCAGAGGATGCCACCACGAGATGCACCGACCTCCTTGCGGCTGCAGCTCTGGGCTGCCGCTTCAACAACAAAGGTGGAGAACATGGCCCATTCGGACTCCATGTCTCCAGACTCCCTCGGAATGTGGTTGAAGTTCTTCCGGAGGTGGGAGTTGAAGAACTCCCGGACAGGGGCCTCAGCCAGACGTTCCCAGCACACCCTCACTATACTTTTGGGTCTACCAGGTCTGAATGGCTTCCTACCCTGCCATTGGATCAAACTTACCACCAGATTGTGATCAGTTTAAAGCTCTGCATCTCTCTTTACCCAAGTGTCCAAGACATACGGTCGCAGGTCTGATGACACGATAACAAAATCGATCATCGACCTAGGGTGTCCTGGTACCAAGTACACATATGGACACCCTTATGCTTGAACATGGTGTTCATTATGGACAAACTGTGGTTAGCACAGAAATCCAATAACTGAACACCACTCAGGTTCAGATCGGGCAGGCCGTTCCTCCCAATCACCCCCCTCAAGGTTTCACCGTCATTGCCCACATGCGCATTGAAGTCCCCCAGTAGGACAATGGAGTCTCCAACAGGAGCACCCTCCAGCACCCCAGTCAGAGACTCCAAAAAGGGTGGGTACTCTGAAACATCATTTGGTGCATTGGCACAAATGATGGTAAGGACCCGTTTCCCAGCCCAAAGGCGCAGGGAAGCAATCCTTTCATCCACTGGGGAAAACTCCAATATAGAGGCAGCAAGGTGGGAGGATACAAGAATACATACCCCTGCTCATCGCCTCTCGCCTGGGGAAACTCCAGAAAAAGCCAAGCTCCAGCCCCTCTCCAGGAGACTGGTTCCGGAACCAGAGCTGTGTGTTGAGGGGAGGCCGACTATATCTAACCGATATCTCTCAACCTAATACACCAGCTTAAGCTCCTTCCCCACCAGAGAAAAGGGAAGGGAATTATGGCCACATGTTGTTTTATACATTTTTGTTTACATGTACGGGTATTTTTCGTTTTATATGATGCAAAATTCTTTCTTATTTCTTGAAATTCTCTGAATTTTGAACAATTATGATGTAACATTCAATTTACATGTACTTACCTTAATATAAAGGTAAGTACAAGCACAGTACTAAATAAGTACTAAGTAAGTATAGGTTTTTACTGAGCAACTGATCGAGAGAAATGGATGTAATTTTCGGATTGAGTGGTGCAAAATTGTCTTAAATCAACTGAAAAAACACAGACGACTTACAAAAAAAAAAAAAAAAAAAATTGTAACCCTGTGTTGTAGTTGCAATAAGAATTTCCATTTTGTGAGTGAGTGTGGTGTGAGTGTTCACATATCTGTTAAGACACAGCTGTTTTGAATTCATCATGTCCAGTTTCTGTGGGAATGAGGGCTGTACTGACTGTATGCAACCTGGGAACATTTAATAAGGACTGAGCGCTTTGCCATCTCAAGGACAGGACTGGTTGTCTTTTGGACAATCTCTCTCACTCCCCAAGGATAAGACAGCTTTAAAAGTTTGACTGGAGTGTGACCTAACTGAGAGGTTCAGTGTGTGTGGACTGAGGCCTACACTCTTTAATTTCTTCCTCATTGGCCATGAGAAATAAATTTACTTACATTTAAATATTCTGCCTGATTTTTGCCTCGTAAAATTATTGTGAAAATTAATCTAACAATGTAATGAATGTAATTATATGAAGGATAATGACTGGAATGATATTATTATTTATTGGGTATGGAGAAGGGGTGGGACTATATAAGTGCTGGCTTCTTCCAACTCCTTTCAAACAAGAACACTTTTTTGTTATATTATTATTATTTTTTTTTTGGTTTTGACAACTTGTTTTTAATTTTTTTGTCTTGATGTTCAAATCAATCAATCAATGCCGATAAAATTTTGCAATGACTTACCCATATGATGTTTGTGAATTTAAAAGATAACTTTCCATATAATTAAAGTTGTCAGCTGTCATATAATAACATAGTAATATTTAGTTTTTGTTTAAACTGACATAACGCACGGCTCAGGAGACGCACACACACAGGCTTAGAGTAGTTCAAAGAGTTTATTAACAGCAGGAGTGAATGAGTGCGTGTCTGCGGGATGTAAATGTGTTGGTGATGGTGTCTGCTCCAGGCACAGAGGCAGGTGACCGTACAGCCGAGCAACCCTATGGAGAGAGCACAGGGAGAGGGTGACGGGCATACACCAACACAGGAGGGATTTATGGCGAGAGAAGGACTTACTTGGTGGGTCAGGACAGCTGGCACAACAAGGGGGCGAAGCCCGGAAGACAGCCACCTGGAGAGCTCTGTACAGCAGCGAGGATTGGGCGATGGAGTGGAGATGTCCGCCGCTGGGGAATCCACCTGTGCACAGGGGAGAAGACTGAAGAAAAGAGGTAAGCGATCTTCTTACCAAAATGGTGACGCTGAAGGGAAGTATGCTCACAACGGTGAGGGACGAAGTCTGACGGCTTCAGGCCGAGCCTCCGGGCGAGACGGCCTTTATCCCTCGCCGCTGATGGTTGTCAGGTGCGTGAGCAGGTGGCGCCGCTGATGAATGGCGCGGCGTGACAGTACTCCCCCCTCTAGCAGCGCCTCCTGGCGATGGCTTATCCGGGTGCGCTCGGTGGAAGTCCGCGATGAGCGATGGGTCCAACACAAACGACGGGGGCACCCATTGTCGATGCTCGGGCCCATAGCCCTCCCAGTCCACCAGGTATTGCAACCCACGACCTCGGCGCCGGGAGTCCAGGATGGAGGAGACGGACCAGGCCGGATGGCCACCAACCATCCGGGGCGCGGGTTGCGCTGCAGGAGGAGGGCAAAGGGGGTCAGTGACTGCCAGTTTCACCTTCGACACATGGAAAGTGGAATGGATGCGGAGGGAGGGGGGAATAGCCACGCGCACAGCCACCGGGTTGATGATCCGGGTGATGGGAAAGGGACCCATGAATCGCTGTGCCAGCTTCCTCCTCTCGCCTTTTAATGTGACGTCCTGGGTAGACACATACACGAGTTGCCCAACTCTGTACGCCGGGGCAGGTCTTCTGTGCCGGTCCGCCACGGTCCTGTTGCGCTCCGCCGTGCGTAAAAGCGCATGACGCGCGGCAGCCCAGGTGGAGCGGAACTGCCTAAGGTGCGCCCTAACAGAGGGGACAGTCACCTCGTTCTCCTGCGCTGGAAACAGCGGGGGGTCGTAACCCAGGGACGCCTTGAAGGGGGACATCCCCGTTGCAGAAGAGCGGGCGGTGTTGTGGGCATACTCCACCCAGGCGAGATGGTTGCTCCAGGACGTCGGCTTGGATCTGGTAACACAGCGGAGCGCAGCCTCCAGCTCCTGATTGGTCCTCTCACACTGCCCGTTAGACTGGGGGTGATGGCCGGAGGAGAGGCTCACCTTGGCTCCGATGGCGTTACAAAAGGATCTCCAAACCTCGGATGAAAATTGGGGACCCCGGTCCGAGACCACGTCCACCGGAATCCCGTGCAGCCTGACCACGTGTTGGACGAGGAGGCCCGCCGTCTCCAGGGCAGTAGGGAGGCCTCGCAGGGGAATGAAGTGCGCAGCCTTGGAGAAACGGTCCACAATGGTCAGGACGGTGTCAAAGGAGTTGGAAACGGGGAGTCCGGTGACGAAGTCCAGTGCGATGTGCGACCAGGGCCTGCCGGGGACGGGCAGAGGCTGGAGCAGACCCGCTGGGGGGGCATTTCCCGACTTGCTGGTGGCACAGATTGGGCAAGCCCGGGCGTAGCGGGCTGCATCCCTCCGCAGGCCTGGCCACCAAAAGGACCGTTGGAGGAGGCTGATCATCCGAGAGGTGCCGGGATGACAGGTGAGCCGGGAGGTGTGGAGCCAGTGGATGACCTCTCCTCGGACCGCAGATGGGACGAACAGTCTTCCCTCCGGTCCGCCGCCAGGATCAGGTTCCACCTCCTGCGCCTTCCGGATCTTGTCTTCAATGTCCCAAGAGATGGCACCGAGGACGCACGACCTGGGCAGGATAGTGTGGGGCGTCTCCTCAGCCTCCACGGGGGTGAACTGCCTAGAGAGGGCGTCAGGCAGGCCGTTTTTGGAGCCCGGCCTGAAGGTGATCGAGAAGCGGAACCTGGCGAAGAACAAAGACCAGCGCGCCTGGCGGGCATTCAGGCGCTTGGCAGATCGTAAATACTCTAAGTTCTTGTGGTCCGTCAGGACCACAAACGGCAGGTCCGCCCCCTCTAGCCAGTGGCGCCACTCCTGTAAGGCGAGTTTAATGGCCAGGAGCTCTCTGTCCCCCACATCGTAGTTCCTCTCCGCCGGGGACAGGCGCCGGGAGAAGAAGGCGCACGGCCGTTTGGCGCCATCGTCAGGTGACCGCTGGGATAACACTGCCCCCACTCCCGTGTCCGATGCGTCCACCTCCACAATGCACTGCAGCGCGGGGTCGACCTGGCGAAGGACCCGGGAGGAGGAGAACTCCGCCTTCAGCGCCCTAAAGGCAGCAGCGACCTCTTCAGTCCACCGGAACGGGACCTTCGGGGACGTGAGGCAGGTCAGCGGTCCGACGATCGAGCTGAAATTTGGGACAAAGCGGCGGTAAAAATTGGCGAAGCCAACAAACTGTTGCACCTGCTTCCGGGATGCGGGAGTAGGCCACTCCACCACCGCCTTCACCTTCTCTGGGTCTGGGAGCACCTGATCTTGAGCGATGATGAATCCCAGGAAGGATGTGGTCCTAGCGTAGAATTCGCATTTCTCAGCCTTCACGTACAGACGATTCTCCAGCAGTCTTTGGAGGACCCGCCTCACATGGACCTGGTGCTCGTCCCTGGACCTGGAGAAGATAAGGATGTCATCCAGGTAGACGAACACAAAAAGGCCGATGAAATCCCGGAGGACGTCATTAATGAGGCGCTGAAAGACGGCAGGAGCGTTGGTCAGCCCGAACGGCATGACGAGATACTCAAAGTGGCCGTTCGGGGTACGGAAGGCTGTCTTCCATTCATCTCCCTCCCGGATCCAGACGAGGTGGTAAGCGCTGCGTAAATCCAGCTTGGTAAACCAGGTCGCCCCCTGGAGGGAGTGAAAGGCAGTGTCCATGAGGGGCAGGGTGTAACGGTCCCTCTCAGTGATGTCATTCAGCGCTCGGTAGTCTATGCAGGGGCGGAGGGATCCGTCCTTTTTCCCGACAAAGAAAAACCCTGCCCCCACGGGTGACGACGATGGGCGAATAATCCCAGCGCTCAGAGATTCCTTCAGGTATGTATTCATGGTCTCCTTCTCCGGCGCCGACAGGCTGTAGAGCCGACCAGATGGCAGGGGAGCCCCCTGGCGGAGGTTGATGGCACAGTCATATGGTCGATGCGGGGGAAGAGACATAGCTTTCGATTTGCTAAATACCATACCCAGGTCGTGAAATTCTGGAGGCACCAGTGACAGGTCCGGAGGTGCTGTATCCGCCACAGGGGGAGCCGCGGATGGGGAGCAGGCAGCGGACTGAAGGCAGGTGCCCATACAGAAGGTACTCCATGCCGATACCCCAGCGGACCTCCAGTCCAGGACAGGGTTGTGGAGGCGTAGCCAGGGATACCCCAGGATGACGGGCGACACAGAGTTGGGCAGGACGTAAAATACCATCTCCTCCCGGTGGTTCCCTGAGATGATGACTGGGACAGGCATGGTTTGGTGAGAAACTCTCCCAAGGGAGGCACGGGAGAGATGGACCAGGGAGATGGGGTGTTTTAATGCCTGACAGCGGATGCCCAATCGGGTTGCCAGGCCTTGTGAAATGAAGCTGCCCTCTGCGCCCGAATCCACCAGTGCGTGGGTGAGGTGCCCAGTGGGATTGTGGCAAAAACGGATGGGCAGCTTTAATTGAGTGAGAGAGTCTAACCGGTTGGGATCCGCGAGGCTCCCTACAGCGATTCGCGGACCCCGCCGACTGGCTTTCCGTGGGCAACGCTCCACAGTGTGTTGGTCACCTCCGCAATACATGCAGAGGCCCAACTCACGGCGGCGTTGTTTCTCCGCAGGGGAAAGCTTGGTCCAGCCCGTCACCATCGGCTCCGACTCCTCGGGGCACAATGCTGGCGGCGCCGCCAGGGGGCAAGCTTGGAACAGGTGCGGCGAGACTCCACGAGGGCGAGAAGAAGAAGACTTCCACCCCGAGGAGCGCTCGCGCAGCCTGTTATCCAAACTTATCGCTAAGGATGTCAGCTCCGCTAGCGTCCCAGGGATATCGCGTCCAGCCAGTTCATCCCTCAGATCACTATTGAGGCTGCGGAGGAACAGGCCACAGAGGGAGCGTTCCTCCCAGCCCAATTCCTCCGCCGCTACCCGGAAGTCGACCGAGTAGTCCGCTGCCGACCGGCCTCCCTGCTGGAGAGCGAGGAGCCGATCGACCTGGACCGTCTCGGTTTGAGAATGGTCAAAGACCTCCAGAAAGCGCCTCACGAACTGGTCATAGGTGAGGGTGGCATAACTGGGCCTCGCCATTACGGCGTAGGTCCAAGTTAACGCACGCCCCTCCAGAAGATTCCCTATGTAACCAATCCGACTGTGATCCGAGGGAAAATCTCCGGGCACACGGTGGAACACGGACTCACACTGCATAATGAACCCCCGCGCTCCGCCGAGCTTACCGCTAAAGCGGGCGGGGGTCGGAATCGGTGTGAGCCGAACCGGTGCCACCGGAGCCGGCTGGACGGCCGCTGGAACAGCAGGAGCCGCGCCACCCTGACGAGCCGGGGGGAACGGCTGTTGAGGATCCAAGCGGCCCAACCGGTTAGTTAAATTCAATAATTGATTAAAGATCACCTGTTGTTGATAAGCTATTTGATCCACTCTAGCCTCGAGAGTGGAAAACCGGTGTGCGAGCCCGCCGTCCGCCGAGCCGCTCTGCTGAAGCCGTACTGACATAACGCACGGCTCAGGAGACGCACACACACAGGCTTAGAGTAGTTCAAAGAGTTTATTAACAGCAGGAGTGAATGAGTGCGTGTCTGCGGGATGTAAATGTGTTGGTGATGGTGTCTGCTCCAGGCACAGAGGCAGGTGACCGTACAGCCGAGCAACCCTATGGAGAGAGCACAGGGAGAGGGTGACGGGCATACACCAACACAGGAGGGATTTATGGCGAGAGAAGGACTTACTTGGTGGGTCAGGACAGCTGGCACAACAAGGGGGCGAAGCCCGGAAGACAGCCACCTGGAGAGCTCTGTACAGCAGCGAGGATTGGGCGATGGAGTGGAGATGTCCGCCGCTGGGGAATCCACCTGTGCACAGGGGAGAAGACTGAAGAAAAGAGGTAAGCGATCTTCTTACCAAAATGGTGACGCTGAAGGGAAGTATGCTCACAACGGTGAGGGACGAAGTCTGACGGCTTCAGGCCGAGCCTCCGGGCGAGACAGCCTTTATCCCTCGCCGCTGATGGTTGTCAGGTGCGTGAGCAGGTGGCGCCGCTGATGAATGGCGCGGCGTGACATAAACGACCAGTGGACAACAACTCCCATCATCCCACATGTTGGGTTGTCTTGTCTTTCTCACACTTCATTACCTGCTTGCTTCACACGCTACACTGCAATTTAGGTTACACCCTATAATTCATTTGTTGAAATCAGTTAGAATCAGCTCTGCACACAGCAGAGTTACCACATTTCCAGAAATCAGTTGTTACTGAAACACTGAGGGAACCACCTCCTTGCATGGGGAGTGGGGGAAGTTATATAAAAGCTGTAGGGCCCGCTTTTCAGTTGCACACTCTTGAGGAATTGCCTAAGAGCTGTGTCCAGCACTGCTTGTATCCATATCTCACTTTCAGTAAAAAAAGAGAAAGTGTACTTCTTCTCTCTGCCTGGTTATTTGGCCGTCGTATCAAAGAACTGGGGTTTAAGCTAGTTTAGACTCAGCAATTTGGTGTTTCAGCCCGGTTACAAGGCTAAATTTTAGTTTTAGTTTTCTAAATGGTGTGAGGATTTTTTGTCTACAGACTGGTGGCCGCAACATGATAAAAGGTGGGCAGAAAACCTTTTTCAATAAATTTCTTCCTGTCCCTTTGGGGACAGCCCTTTCTGTAGAGATTAAATATTCATGCATGTGTGATTTTATTTGTGGAATGAAACTGAGATATGGTCTTGAATTTATATGTTGTTTTAAGAAGTATATTTACTGAGTTTGATGTGGAAATCTCCAAATGGTTTTGACCCCGAGGGATAAGTCATACACGTTAAAACTGTCTCTGAAAGTCCTGTGGAAAAAAAATAAAGACAAAAAAACAAAACAAACAAACTGTAGGGCCACCAGAAGGGTTGGAGATAGCTTGGGTAAGAGGTTTAAAGTCTGGGGTGGCTGAAATAGGGCCACCAAAAAGTGTTACCCCGTTACGCATAGCTTGGCCGAAAGGTTATAACCCCTTGAAATCATTGCTTGATTTCAAAAAGGAGAAGGTTGGCACCCCTAGCATATTTTTGCTCAGACCAAGCGACTGAAACTCCCAGAGAAATTGCAACGAGCGTGTTTATAAAAAATAGTTGGTCTTACCGCATTAGATAGGGACCTACTATGTGTGAAATAAACATATAAGTTTTAAAAGTAACCCAATCAGGACGATCGATTCATAGGTGATCTATAATTGTAATATCTAAACTAATTATAGCAAAAAAAACATGGTGATGTGTGAGGCAATATTGTCGTGAGGAGATAGAAAGAAATAAAATCATAATAATAATTTCATTCTATTCTATAAGATATTGATATTAGATGATAACATTTAAAGACGGCTGGATTAAATGGCAACCGAACCGGATAACGTTAAAATGGACAATGAGATACAAAATTATTGTATTTTTTGTGAGTGTTAGACAGCTGCAGTTTGTTTTGTCTTTCTGGAAGGGCCTTCAGGCTGTTTCGAACTTGGGGAGATAGGAGAGAGAAGCAGTTCTGTGTTTGTGTGTGTGTGGTTGTTTTAGAAAAAGAATGGGAGAAAAAAACAGGCTGTGTGGGAGAGAAGTAATCTAAATATGGGTATTTTTTACAAAATTTTGAAGGTTTTACTTTTTCAGTCTAACTGTGGGTTTTTAATTAATGTTGCATACGTGATAACTTATTTACATACTTTTTAAAGCAATTTTTGACATATTACTGACCTTTTTACTTTGATTGAAGCATAACAGTGCACTTTGAAGGAAAAAAAAGGACATGGGGCAGGACATGACGGCGTGACCACATGCATATCGAATACCAAGTTACGTAATGTTTACATCTTAATCAATGTTACCAGCATGACAATAATGAAATTAATTGAATATTACTATATTATGATGTCACTTAATAATGCCTAATCACTGAAGGCTTTATGTATACCATATATTATATGGTTTAAAGCATAGAGGTTCAAAAGAGATTGATAATTAATGTGTTTGTGTATATGATTTGCCAGAGACTACAGATTATTAAACAGAGGCCGGACCATGCAAATCAAAAAAGGGGAAAGCATGAGAGCATAGCAAGATTATGATGAAGTTTTTATTATTGGGAGATGGTAAATCTATGAACAGAAGAGACAGAAATATCACAAGAATTATGATAAAATGGAGAAAGGGAAATTAATCTTAATGGCAACTGAGACTGATTAGTGGATTGTGTCAGACTGACCTAGATAAGGATGGACAGGATCAGCCTTGAAAGAAAAAAAAAGAGACATGCTGGCTGTGGTTTTGTGTCATAAACTCTTGAAAACAGAGATTAGGTTTATATCTACAGTTATTAATTCTAAAATGCATCATTGGTCTAAGGCTTTTTAATATAGGATATTGTTTTGTTTGAATATAATCTTAAAATAAGTGAATACTCATGTCAATTGCAAAACCTTAATTGATTCATAGAATATTTATTGAAAAAATGTGGAAGTTTTAGGTGTGATTTAAAGTTTTTTTCTGCTATTCCTTATTCTTTGTTTTCCAAAAGGAAAGGGAAAGGCATTAAAAAAAATTATATATATATACAGTGGGGTAAAAAAGTATTTAGTCAGCCACCAATTGTGCACGTTCTCCCACTTAAAAGATGAGAGAGGTCTCCAATTTTCATCATAGGTATACCTCAACTATGAGAGACAAAATGAGAAAAAAAATCCAGAAAATCACATTGTCTGATTTTTAAAGAATTTATTTGTAAATTATAGTGGAAAATACGTATTTGGTCAAAAACAAAAGTTCATCTCAATACTTTGTTATATACCGTACCCTTTGTTGGCAATGACAGAGGTCAAACATTTTCTGAAAGTCTTCACAAGGTTTTCACACACTGTTGCTGGTATTTTGGCCCATTCCTCCATGCATATCTCCTCTAGAGCAGTGATGTTTTGGGGCTGTCACTGGGCAACACGGACTTTCAACTCCCTCCAAAGATTTTCTATGGGGTTGAGATCAGGAGTCTGGCTAGGCCACTCCAGGACCTTGAAATGCTTCTTATGGAGCCACTCCTTCGTTGCCCGGGCAGTGTGTTTGGGATCATTGTCATGCTGAAAGACCCAGCCACGTTTCATCTTCAATGCCCTTGCTGATGGAAGGAGGTTTTCACTCAAAATCTCACGATACATGGCCCCATTCATTCTTTCCATTACACGGATCAGTCATCCTGGTCCCTTTGCAGAAAAACAGCCCCAAAGTATGATGTTTCCACTCCCATGTTTTACAGTAGGTATGGTGTTCTTTCTCCTTCAAACATGACAAGTTGAGTTTTAACCAAAAAGTTCTATTTTGGTTTCATCTGACCATATGACATTCTCCCAATCCTCTTCTAGGTCATCCAAATGCTCTCTAGCAAACTTCAGACGGGCCTGGACATGTATTGGCTTAAGCAGGGGGACACATCTGGCACTGCAGGAT